>CM046430.1:44526455-44935064 GCA_025506505.1 Flaveria sonorensis | reverse complement strand
AATAACACAATGTATCATTGTTTCTTTTAATCGTTATTATGTTGCTTCATTAACACAACTAATTAATCTACTACATTAAATGTCTTACACTCCTTTGTACATGTTGCTTCAAAACTTGTATGCTTGGTAAATTACATCTATATCCAAAAGATATATTATAGTAGATAGATATAAGTATTTAAATAAAATAGTACTTAATTTAAATAGTATTTAGTTATAAAAATATGATTAGTAACTATGAATATAAATATCAATTTATATTATTATAAATAAATAAAATTAATGAAGTGAATTAAATAATATCATATTATTAAATAATATATTAATAATATGTATTAAAATAATACAATAATTAAAGAAGTTAATAAATGAGAAAAAAATGAAACTATTGCATAAAGCACTTGTACTCTATGCTTAAATATTTTATAGGTGTCTTACACTTTGAATAAAATTACCATCTTATCCTTCTAATATGTATATATAGTAGTATAGATAGAGAGATAGATCATTATCTTAATAACAAAAATAGGTGTTCATATAACCCAAACCTTTATAATTTATATAAGTTATCATTTAGGTTTAATTTAAACGAGTTCACGAGCGAACTATTAGCCGAGGTGACCTTGGCTCAGGCTAGGTTCATTTGGTTCATTTGCAAATCGATGCGAGTCGGCTCGGCTTATTTACAAACGACTCAATTTAAAGCGAGTTGTTTTTAAACTTTTTCAGAGTTATTTACACGATTGGTCCCTATGTATGCTCATATTGCAATATTGATCCCAACTTTTAAGAAATTACAGGTTTCAGTCCCACTGTTTGCCAACTCGTAACACGATTGGTCACTGACACTAACTTCTGTTAAGTTTTTCAATTAAGTGGATGTGAAAAGTCTAAATACACCTTAACTAAAAGATAAAATGTATATTAATATACGTGAGACCCATTTTTAATAAATAATATATATATATATCATATATCCAACATAACATCATCATCATCGACAAACTCCCGGCCCGGCGATCCCCGATCCCTGTAACTCACTGCCCGGCAACCATTGCCTGCAACCAACCATCATGTCCATCCTCACCACCCATCAGACCACCACCATCAATACGTTCAATCAGAAGACTTTCACCACCACCGCACCATCATTGAACCAACCAACATCTCTATCGCCACTACTGTCAGACCCCACCATCACCACGTTTAATCAAAAGAACATCACCACCACCGTACCATCATTGTATTCTTCCTATTCGACGCACTAGGACCATTGTGACAAATCACCACCGGTGATGGTGTTGGGTGATAGTTGTGTGGTGATCAACGGTGGGGAGGGGAAGTAATAAACGGTGGGGGTAGGGTTTTGGAAGGTGGTTGTGCTCAAATATAGAGGTAGATGTCGCCGACGATCTTGTGGTGGTTGTGGTCTCGGACGATGGCGATGGTTCTGCACGGTGCCAAGTGGACGATGTCGATCGTGATGGGTGATAGTTGTAGGTGATCAACGCTATAATTCTGGCGGTGGTTAGCATGATATTGGTGGCGATCGGTGGTGATGGTGCGGTGACGAGGACAGTAGGAGAAGAGTGGGTTGGGGTGGGGTAGGAGAGAAGACGTGGGACCCACTTTATTATATATTTTTTTCTTTTAGTTTAGGTGTATTTTAGATTTTTCACATCTAATTAATTGAAAAATTAATAAAAGTTAGTGTAATGAAGCATTCGTGTTATAAGTTGACAAACAGTTAGAACCAAACCTTTAATTTTCAAAAGTTAAAACTAATATTACAATATGAACAAACATATGAATCAATCGTGTAATTAACTTTTTTTTTTTTAAGAAACACAAGACTTGGAACTTTTAAACCTCTCATATACTTGAGGATATTTTCTTTTTGTAATTTACTCTTGAGATAATATATTTTATCGGAAAATTTTATATAATAATCATGCGTCTCTTTACCCTTCGATTTCTATCCCTCTCACCTCACCGAACACCCTCCGACCACCAAATCGATTTCACTGACCACCAACATCTTCCTTTGATTTTACCAATTTCAATTTCAATTTCATTTCAAACCCCATGATTGATTAACAATCCATTTCGCTACATTTTCAACCAATAATCGGTTTTCCAGATTATTCACCAGCAAAATTCACTCACTATACCCTCTTCAACGGCGATTTAGGGTTACCTCAACGCCAGAACAACTATAAGAACATCGATCCACATTTTCATCGGTGAATCAACGATCTATGTAAATGTTCAAGTAAGATTCTCCGTACAACCTTATCTATCACACTTTGAAGAATCATCATGTTGCTTGATGAAATTAGGGCTTGGTTATAGATTTAGGCTTTTAGATTATACTATCACAGATTATTATTATGCCTGACTTGTTTCCTATGTTTTGTGTTGTGTGTGCTTCTACCTACCTTTATGGTTGTAACAATCGCTATGCCCTGGAGGTGTGATAGAGACTAGAGATTAATTGGGATTACTATGGATTAATCAGATTGAAATTTTATATGATGATTTTCAAATTTATAGAAATAAATACAATATTTTTTTTTCAAATTTATAGAAATAAATACAATATTTTTTCAATTTTGACCAATTTCAATTAATTTTGATTGATTTTTTTCAGATTGTTGGGCTATTTTCACCGGATTATGACTGATTTTCTTTGATTTTTACCAATTTTGGCTGATTTTGACCAATGATTGATTAATTGAGCGATTAGCTAAATCGAATCGGTGGGTGACCGATTACCTATTAATCAGTGTTAGGCGCCTATTTGAGCAACACTGCTACCTTTATACCTTCAGTTGCCAATAATTTATGATATCTTATTTGTTGCTCTGAACACCTTACTGTTGTCGTTGAGTTGAGGGTCATTTTGGGTGCAGCTCTATCTTAAGAGATAGAGGAAAGATGTGCCCTCGTCTCACTATTTGAGTGGGACTCACCGGTATGTTTTTTTGTTTATTATAGAACTTATGTTAATGTTCTTTTTGTTATGAGCCAGTGATGATGAGGTACGATCTGCACTCACAAAGATGTATGAGTATTCTCCAGTAGATGGATTTGTGGAGATCTCTGAAGGGTTGGGAGATATGATCAAATCATTGGCTAATGAGCCCTCATTGGGGCTGTTTTACGTTCAACAACACACTCACAATGCGGTTCCAAACGTCGTTAATCTTAGAAATAATCTTGTTGCAAAGACCCGTGAGATCAGTTTGCATACTGAAGATTCGGAGGATTCGATTACTATGGTGAGATCAATGATGGATTGTGGTGTCCCCATTGTTGATGATATGATTAAGGACATTAGGAGATCTTTGGATATCATGTCATCTAAACAACCAAGAAAGGGTTTGATTAGTAGTCGGTCGGGTTCGGGGTTCGGACCAGGAGAACTGGCTTGTGGGGTCGAACCACTTCGAGAGGTGATGTTAGTGATGCCAAAAAGGCGCCTGCTTTTTTATCGTCGTTTTCGAGTCAGTGAGACAGAAGGCAACAAAGGGGATTCTGCAGGATGGTTCAGAGTGTTTAGAAGAATCTGCTAATGGCAATGCAATGGCAAATGTCGGGAAGAATTGCCTGTATCAAATCTTATTTCAGTTGGGAATGAAGAAGACGAGGTGTTGGTTGATAATGTAGTATCGGTTCTAGGGATTTTGATGAGTTTAATGCTGAGAAAGAAGCAAGATTTAAAGAATGGTTAGAAGGTGATGATGATACTCAAAATAAGAGGGTATGATGAATAAGGGTTTTGTGGTTGGAGCTCTTGATTTATTTTTAAAGATCTGGAGTTGTAATTTGTATTTTGTAATAAGCTATTTATAAAGTGTTTGAGGTCGCCTGAAAGCTTTAGACAATGATGTAAATTTGATTACTATGGTTCGATCAGGTAAAACAAATAAAGAGTTGTATACGAATTTGAGTTGTTTGTCGAATACAACTTTTACACGCTTTTCAGCTCTTCAAGCCAAACATGAG
Source organism: Flaveria sonorensis (assembly GCA_025506505.1). NCBI lineage: Eukaryota > Viridiplantae > Streptophyta > Magnoliopsida > Asterales > Asteraceae > Flaveria > Flaveria sonorensis. The sequence goes on along the minus strand of CM046430.1, from coordinate 44,931,056 downwards.
CCTGCGTCATGATGGTTTGTCGAGTTCAAACTTAGCCTAAGATTTGGCTCGAAGCCCTGACTTCTGAATGTTTGAGATTTGACAATGGTCGATTTGGGTTATGTTATATTTTTGTAATTGGTTAAACCCTAGAGATTAAAAACAGAAATAACAGGAAAACAAGTCGAATGGTTAGACTTTAGAGCAAGTAAAAACTCAAAAAATGGCCAAGTGTGTTGATCCATGCAGCATTATTATTACAAGATACATCATAAATCCATCCTAAAATCTCTTCAGCTCCTTTCACTTCTCTTAGTTCAAACACTTGTTCTCTTGAATAACAAAGTGTACACATGAAGTTCTTGTTAATTAAACTGAGAATGAAGCTGTTGAATGTTGTTGATCAAGTTTAGAACCTTCGTCAGCATTCTTTACAGGCCACCAAACACTACCTGTAAAACTCTCATTGATTCATCCTAGAAGTTCTAAATAACTAAAAACTTTTCCAAATCGGGACCCCTAAATAAGCCGCTAACAAAAGCTCTATACATGGCGATAGGATACCGCCTTGTCTAGAGGTGTGTTTTTTACCTAAACCAGAATACTAGAGTAACACATCTACTATGGTGGAGCGCAACAATCACATGAAGCGTGCTGACCGCTTCCTGGACCTTTTGAAACTGATCAAAATTAAACTGAAATTGCAATTAAGAGTTAGCCAATTAAGAAACAAGCTTCTTTAGGGTTCTATATCTGCACTTCTTACATTGTACATAAAGCTTTTTAGGCTATATGTAAAGCTTTTTAGGTTGTCAAAAAACTTCTTTCAATATCATGGTCTTTTAGGGTTCCAGGGTTAACAAATAGTAAATACAATCTTTAACACATTATAAATTCTAGAGGAATGCCAAACATCCCCTTACAGGAAGCTTTCGCCTCGAATGTGCTTTTTAAAACCAAGAATGAAGTGGGTCAAATGGGCAGAACATAAAGTAACTCCAAAGGACTATTTGATAGCCTTTTAATGATTCCATTAATAGACTACCTCTCAATCGATCAGCATTACAAAAACACTCTGAACCAGTCAGCAAGACTTTTTACAGTCTTAGAGGCTGTTTGATAGTCTTTTAATGGTTATCAAGATACTATATTTTAATGGTTCATAACATCTTAATGACTAGAAGTAACCTCAACGTTAAATGGTTAGAGATTACCTCTTAATGGTACATATTAACCATTTAACATTAGTGTTATCTCATAAATATAAAAAAAACTATGAACTATTATGAGGTAGCTTTTTAATTACTATTAAAAAACTAACAAACAGTCCTTTACTCATTTAGCTTCAAAAGATGATGCTGAATGATAAAGAAATTTTTTTACCCCTTTCATCACCACCATCTCTCATCACCACTACCCATCCACTATCGCGTCCCTACTCCACCGCCACAACCACCATCACCGTCACCGTCATCGCCACCGCCACCGCCACCAGCCCACCTCCGCCATCGCCTTCCAGAGCCACCACCGCCTTCCAGATCCACCACCGAGAACCATCGTCGTCGCCGCTAGTGGTGGTGGATTAACGACAAGAATGCTTTCCACCACCGGACTCTAAATTGAGGTGGGTGCTGTTAAAGTTGTCATTTTGGAGATCAAGAAAGAAGAAGCTTTTGTTCATGTAATGAATTGGTGACATTGAGACCATGAATGCTTGAAAGCACTCTTGATCTCTCTTTCTCCCTGAATGTCATTTGTTATTAGTTGGAAGAATTGAAGGATTCAGGGAATACCTATGGTTAGGGCTGCAAATGAACCGAACGAACACGAAGGCCTTGTTCGTGTTCGTTCATTAAGAAATAAACATGTTCATGAACTGTTCACGAATACTTACCGAACGGGTTTTCTTGTTCGTGTTCGTTCATTAAGAAAATGAACACACTTACCGAACGCAAACGAATACAAACAAATCAAACGAAAACAAACAAATGTTCATGAACATGACGAACACAAAAAAAATCCATAAACACAAACGAATACAAATGATCACATATTTATTTAAGAAATAAAATCAGCATATTCATCATAAAATTTACAAAAAAATAAATAAACATATAACATAAATATCCAAAAACACTTAACATACTTGTCATAAAAATAACTAACATAAAAATTAAGAACATAATCGAACATATTAACGAACATAAACGAACACATTATCGAACGTTCACAAACATAAACGAACGAACACGACTTGTGTTCGTGTTCGTTCGTTTAACTAAACGAACGAAATTTTCTTGTTCGTGTTCGTTCATTTACTAAACGAACAAACATAAACGAACTTCCCGCCGAATAGTTCACGAACTATTCGCTGAACGTTCGGTTCGTTTGCAGCCCTACCTATGGTTGTGCAGGAGAAAAGCATGAAGAAATTGATGAATTTGTGCGAAATTAAATCTGCGTCTTTTTTATTTATTTCTACATGATTTCAAGATTTTTGTTGAATTGTTGATTAGTTATTGAGTTTTTTTTTGTTTTTTTTAACGGCTAATTGGATCACTGACGAGCTATTGGCTTACACGATCATATTTATTACTCAAGTACGAAACTTGAGATCACGCTCAGGAGGAAACTTACATTAGGTGAGAAAACCCCTGGCCCGCTATACCCTCTCTATTTTTATCATAGATGATTAGATGAGATTTGAACTCAAGACCTCCACCTATTTTTATGAGATCTTGTGATATCTCACCCTAACCGCTTGAGTTAAGGATCATTGGTAGTTATTGAGTTTTCGATGCGTAATTTGGAGTACATATGATGTTTGTTTTTTCTTTTTATAATTAATAATTAATTCGAACAAAATAGTTTGGGATGGTAAAATAGTCATTTTGTGTAACTATTCAGATATTCAACCAAACAATACTTACAGGTTCAGCATTTACTGGTTAAGAGTCTCTTACACGTCAGATCTCTTACTGGTTCAATAGTTACTGATTCAGATATTATCAAATAGTCCTTAAGCGTACTTTTCATGCATACATCTTAAATTATTTCTCTAGAAAACAGCTTATGAATTTTATAAAATTTTTTCTAAGTTATATTTAACATACTAACTATTTATAAAACTTTTGACAAACAATTGTTATATAAACTTGATTGAAGGTTTGAAAACAATTATTAAAACGCTAATCACTTCCGGGGTTCAAGTTTAAAGATCCACATTTAGTTTAGTAAAAAATGGCTGGAAGTCACATAGACATGACTTCGTAAAATTCGTTTGATTAAAGTAATAATCGTGAAACAAACTTTTAAGATTTACTCATTTATACAATTACAAATCCGCATATATCAAGTTTTCACATACACATCAAACTACTCATGATACAAGAAAATCAAATGCAAATGATAGAATGTAAATACTTAAACATTAACAAATAGTTTAACTTTAGTCAAACTTACAATCAAATTCTTATTTTAAAAAGTAAACAAACCAAACGTCCAATTCAAACTAATGCTTCATTACAAGAACTATCGACGAACAAATTACCTGCTCATCGACATGCTTGGATTTTCAATGGTTAATTAGAGATGTTTGATTATTGACTCAGGGGAAACCGTAATGAAAGAAACTCGCAAAAACGCCTTGAAATCATCCAAAAATTGGAGGTTAAAGGTGTAATTCGAAATCCTAATGATTGAGTTTAAATAGAGAATAAAATCCTCAAAATCCGGAGTTTGTTGGGCTAACAAGTATATCATACGCCCCAACGTATAATACGTCGGGGTGTAAGTTTACGCGTTCCCTGTTCTCTGAAGTTTGTCTCACATACGATGCTTGATACGGTGCTCAGCGTATCATATGTTGGTACATAATGTTCGTCGTAAAATCTTGTGGTAATAAAATGACTTGGGCGTGGTTCTTTTTTCAATGGAAATGGGAAAATCAACATCTTTTTAGAACGAGATTTGGATCGATGGAAGCACTCTTGCTTCGAAATACCAAGGCTTTATGCTTTAGAGACGTGCAAACAATGCCTTGTTTGTGATAGGAACCAAATGTGTTTGACACATGAAACAAGCGGCAACAGTGTTTGATTTGTTTTAATGATTTGGAATCATTGGATCACCTATCGGCTCTTATGAGGTGGCAGATGAGATATGGTTTTACCAAACGCTAAGAGACCACTGGATTTGATTTCTTGCCTAATAGCGAAGATTATGTGTATCTTTACACTTATGGCACATAGCATATTCTTAGGCATATTTGTTTGTATAGATTGATTAACTTCCTTAATTATCTCTGATCATTGTATTATAAATTGTAAATTATTGTTAATGGAATGATTCATTCAGTAAATTATAATCCTTTCTATATGGTATCACGAGACTTCTAGGTCTCCTTCGATCCATCACCTAACCGCCGACCCTCCCCACCCTTCCGCCTCTATCTACCCTACAGCCCCGTCTGCCTTTCTTCCCTTGCAATCCTCTTCCTCTGTTCTTTCTAATGGACTCAAAAATCCACCCCGCTATGACGGTTAGTAACATCAAAAACATGATTCCTCTGATCCTTGAAGACGAGTCATCCCACTTTACCACCTGGACAGCCCTGTTTCAAGTGCACTGTCATGCGTACCAGGTGTACGAACACCTGCAGCCCCGTGTTGCAGCGCCTACCCCCACCGGTTCATCCTCTGAATCGGACACTACCAAGGCCCTTGCTGCACAAGCTGAGGCCGATAAATCCCTTTGATCTCGGCTTGACGCCATAGTATTACAGTGGATATATGGCACAATCTCTCAACACCTTCTTCATATCATCTTGGCTCCGGTCAGACTGCATAAGATGCATGGATTGCAATCGCAGACCACTTCAATGACAATAAAAGTGCTTGTCAAATTCATCTACAACAACAATTTTCCAACATACATCTTGACGCCTTTCCAAACATGGCTGCCTATTGCCAACAAGTCAAGCACCTTGCCGATCAATTGAGCAATATAGGTGCCCCAATTGACAATCAACGACTTGTCACTCAACTTCTGTCTCGCCTAACCGACGCCTACGAAAGCATCTCTACTGTTTTGTAAAATCGAGACCCTCTACCAGATTTCAGTGAATGCCGCTCCCGTCTCACTATGGCTGAAACAACGAAGAAGTCGGCCTCCGCTCGTACTGCTGCCACTTCGGCCACCGCCTTGGCTGCCACCACTTCATCTCAACCGCATGATGCGGCTGCCACTGCCTCTACCCGCGGCAGAGGCCGAGGCAGGTCCAGGGGCCGTGGCAGGGGTGCTTCGCGTGGCGGACGGTCCTACGAAAATCCAACCCAACACCCGTACATCGTGTTCCCAAACTCTTGGACCGCCAATCAGTGGAGCTCTCTTATGCACAACAACCTGCAATCCTCAGCACCACCGACCGGTACACCACCATGTCCGTATCACTCTACTCCTCGTACCAACAACCCTTCGGTCGGCATCTTAGACGCTGCACCGGAACATGCCTACACGGCCACTCTGCCCCCAACCGATATCCAGCAGGCCTTGTATGCTTTATCTCTCACACAACCGGACCCGCATGGCTTCATGGATACCGGGGCATCTGGCCACATGAAATCTCCACAAGGTACCGACTCCCCGTCTCTCTTTAATACTTGCACTAATAAATATATTATCGTTGGTAATGGTATGACCATTCCCGTGATTGGTCAAGGCAACCTAACCTTACCCCCACCCTTTCCACCTTTTAAATTAAATAACGTCTTTTATGCCCCAAAACTAGTCAAAAACCTTATCTCTGTTCGTAAACTTACCATTGATAATTCATTGTCCATTGAATTTGACCCTTTCGGTTTCACTGTGAAGGATCTCAAGACCAAGGCACACCTCCTATGATGCAATAGCTTGGGCGATCTATACCCACTGACAGCTACTCTTCCTTCTAACACCACATCTACAGCTTTCGTGGCCACCACTCAAGACCGTTCGCATCAACGCCTTGGGCACCCGGGCTTTTCCATTTTGCATTCGTTGCCTTTATCTGTTTCTAGTTCATCTAATAAAAATGACAAAACATTATGTCCTGCTTGTGTTTTTGGTAAAAGTGTTCGATTTCCATTTTCTGATTCATGTAATCGTACTCATTTACCATTTACTATAATTCATAGTGATCTTTGGACGTCTCCCGTGCCTAGCACCGGGGGTCACCGGTATTATGTTTTGTTTTTAGATGATTTTACAAATTTTCTTTGGACATTTCCTCTCACTAATAAATCACATGTGTTCTCCATCTTCTCCATTTTTAACACCTACATAAATACCCAATTCAGTAGTAAAATAAAACAGTTTCAATGTGATAATGGCAAGGAATACGACAATCGCTCTTTCCATGACTTTTGTCGTCTCCACGGTATGCACTTTCGGTTTTCATGCCCTTATACCTCTTCCCAAAACGGCAAAGCCGAGCGTAAGATTAGAACTATTAATAATATGATACGCTCGGTTCTTGCCCAATCCATTCTTCCACCCTCCTTTTGGCACCACGCCCTTGAAACCGCCACTTACCTCCTCAACATTATCCCAAACAAACATCAACAATTTCTTTCCCCCCACTCGCTTGTACGGGTGCACCTTCGCATGTTCGGGTGCCTATGCTATCCCTTGCTACCCTCCACCACCATACACAAGCTTGCAAACCGATCTAAACCATGTGCCTTTCTTGGTTATCCACCAAATCACCGTGGTTACCGCTGTTTGGATCTTACCACCAACACCATATTCATCTCTCGTCACGTCCTATTTGACGAGACTATCTTTCCCTTTGCCACTACACTACCTCCCAGATCCAAGTCATATGACTTTCTTGATAACACCTTCAACCCACTGTTATGGGTCACATTACCCCATCCGATCCGCCACACTCTGTTCACCAGCCCGCTATCCCACCGCGGACCATTGGCCCAGTACAGCCCTCTCCTACACCGGACCCTTCCTCGGCCCAATGCAACCCCTCGGTCACTCCCTCCTCTACCTCTTCGGCCCAAATACCTCACCAACCACAAACCCCCTCTACGGCCCATCCGCCTAACCCTCCTCCTCAGGCCCACTCGACTCCCACTTCCACCACCCACCCCACCATGCCCGCACCTTCCACTGAACCCCCACCCGCACCATAACCACCGACCCGTATTATGCGTACTCGCGCCATGGACGACATCTCCAAACCAAAACACCACTTTAACCTCCATACCATCACTGTCGTTCCTATACCCAAGTTCCCACATGTTGCCCTGTCCTCACCGGAAGACGAATTTAGTGGACTTATTAAAATGAGACTTGGGAGCTCCTTCCTCGTCAACCAGATATGAACGTCATTCGGTGTATGTGGCTCTTTAAACATAAGTTTCGTTCAGATGGGAGTTTGGAGAGATATAAAGCACGTCTGGTTTGTGATGGGCGAAGTCAACAGGTGGGTATTGATTGCAGGGACACTTTTAGTCCGGTAGTTAAACCGGAGACTATTCGTCTTGTTCTTACATTGGCATTGTCACGGTCTTGGACCATACATCAATTGGATGTTACCAACGCTTTTATCCATGGTAACTTGGAAGAGACGGTTTACATGCATCAACCCATGGGTTTTAGAGACCACCGTTTTCCTAATTTTGTCTGCAGGCTCAAGAAATCTCTCTATGGGTTGAAGCAGGCTCCACGAGCCTGGTACCAAAGGTTCACTGATTTTGTCTTATTGCAGGGTTTTACACAGAGCAAGTCTGACACTTCTCTGTTCATCTATTATCATGGTCAGGACACAGCTTACTTACTCCTTTATATGGATGACATCATCCTCACTACATCTTCTGATGCACTGCGCACACGCATTATGCACTCATTATCTGGGAAATTTGCAATGAAGGATCTAGGCCCCCTAACTTATTTCCTCGGTATCTCTGTAACACGGACCGGGAACCGCATGTTCTTATCTCAGCAGTCATATGCCCGGGAGATTATTCACCGTGCAGCCATGGATTCCTGCAAACCTGTTGCCACCCCAGTTGACATCGACTCTAAGCTTGGAGCTGCATCTTCCTCATTATTTCATGACCCCACTATTTATCGCAGCTTGGCAGGTGCGCTTCAATACCTTACCTTTACCCGTCCTGACATCTCTTATGCTGTTCAACAGATTTGCATGCATATGCATTCTCCATCCGATGATCACTGGAACGCCCTTAAGCGCATCATCAGGTATTTACAGGGTACTACAGAATATGGTCTCTCTCTTTATCCTGCTCCCAATATATCTCTTCGGGCATACACTGATGCAGACTGGGCAGGTTGCCTTGACACTCGACGCTTTACTTCGGGTTACTGTGTCTATCTTGGAGATAATCTGATTTCTTGGTCATCAAAACGGCAACCAACAGTCTCACGTTCCAGTGCAGAAGCAGAGTACAGAGGAGTAGCCAATGTCGTTGCTGAAATTTGTTGGATCCGAAATTTAATGCTGGAGTTAAAACAACTGCTTACCAAGGCTACCCTCGTTTATTGTGACAATGCCAGCGCTATTTACTTATCCGACAATCCTGTTCAACACCAGCGCACCAAACACATTGAGCTGGACATTCACTTTGTTCGGGAGCAGGTACAACGGGGGTGTGTTCGTGTCTTACATGTACCTTCTCGCTATCAAATAGCGGATATATTTACCAAGGGTCTGCCTCGTATCTTATTTGATGACTTTCGTTCCAGTCTCAACGTCCGGCCGCCTCCAGATTCGACTGCGGGGGTGTAATAGCGAAGATTATGTGTATCTTTACACTTATGGCACATAGCATATTCTTAGGCATATTTGTTTGTATAGATTGATTCACTTCCTTAATTATCTCCGATCATTGTATTATAAATTGTAAATCATTGTTAATGGAATGATTCATTCAGTAGATTATAATCCTTTCTATATTGCCTAGAAGTTTCTCAATTCAAGAATAATAATAAGAAGTTTCTCAATGCAGAGGCTTATAGAGGTTTGTTAATGATATGATATGGTGTTTCAATCGCATAACATGAGAAAGGAGACCATTTTTGTAATCAAATGGCCGAGTGTTTCATTTATGGTTCTTATTTATGGTTTCCAATTAGGAATCAAAAGTTTCATTTCTATCGGCCGAGTGTTAAAAAATCCTATCATGTATTTGTAAATTTGTTTTTTCCAACTTGTTGCTTGCTAGTTATGGTTTATAAAATCTCATCGTTATAAAAGAAAATTTTGTTTTGATTTTCTTGTTGTTATAGGTTGAAATGGTATATTACAATATTACAACAATCATCAAATGTCCTCCTGTGAAGATATATGGCGCTTTTCCAATCGAAAATATGACGAAAATTAGTACTAGATTCAAAAAATTTTAAAACAAATTAAGACCTCAAATATCAAAGTTTGAACCTCAAAACTATTATTTTTTCAAACTACATTTGGATTTGCATATTTAATTCTTTGATATATTATCAACTCTCAATCAAAGGGCATTAACTAGCTTGCCAAAGGGGCCATGGATAAAGGTCGACGACAACTGTTTGGCTGTGAGGTCAGATTTGTGGTTATAACTACGTTTTCATATAATTTTAAGTTAATACATAAGTTAGAGCGTATAGCCGTTCTAGCTCAGTTGGTAGAGCGCGTGGCTTTTAACCACGTGGTCGTGGGTTCGAGTCCCATGGATGGCGTTTTATGTTTTTATTATAAACCTTAATGCCAATGGTTAATTATTTCTGCCAACAAATTTAGTACAACTTATTACTTTTTAAACCTTTAAACCGTTGCAATTTTTTTGTAGATGCAATTTCAACATAATTAAATAGACTAAAATAAATTAATAATATGCAGAAAACCAAAAATAGAAAGGTTTTTGGATAAAGAAAGTAAACATGTCTCACATGCATCTTTGCCACTCTCATCATGATGCGTGGCATTGCGGTTTTTATATGACCACATCAAATAGTTAACATAGATATACCAACTTGTAGGCACGCTTATCAGATTGAAACTGAAAGATCGGGTTAGATCGATAAGGGGTAAAAAGCATGGAAATTAGATAGTTATACTTCAGTTGATTTAGATGGTTTGGCCATTTGAAATTTGGTTTAGGCTGGACGGGCTTTACAAAATGCAATATGAAGATTTATCACTTTGTCTAGCCATGAAGTGAATGGTTTTCTTCATCAACTAGTTCCCAGGACATCATTATGTTTTAACTATTCAACCAAGAAAATAAATCAAGAACAAAAAGGATGGGTTTAACCTTAATAGCAACTTGTATACATCGATCATAATTCCTTTACATGACATCGTATTTATACATAATGAAACAACGTGATGCTTCGCAAATCATTGCATCCCTTAACCCTAATGCAAACGACGTAAAGAGTTTGTAATTACAAATATCACAAACTAACCCTTTGACAACAAATACATAAGAAAACACTCAAGACTCAAAAGGACTCAAAATACTAGAAAGAGAAATATAGAAAGAAGGTTTTTATTTCTTTTCATGATGGTTTATAATGAGAGGAGAGCCTTTTTTACATAGACAAGAAAATATATACCCTTACACAAACATTACATAAGCATTACCTAAGCCACCGATAATCTTGTATCAAACAATTAAGGCTAACAATCACCCTCCTAATTGGTGATGTTAGTTTGATCTCTTTGACCTGAATTGCTTCTTTGTTTTGATCCATCAATCATCTTCAAGTAAGCAAGACCAATCGTGATTCCTTATCATTTCTTTCTCAAAGTGTGATTCCCGTTCTACCTGAATCTCTGAATTTATCTTCAAGACAACTTAAGTATGACTGTGATACAACTTCCTTTGATTCTTTTAATGTGACTGTTCTCTGTTAAAGATTGGTAGTGTATAGATGAATAAAAGTAGTTATTGTTCAATAAAGGAAGAAGTTAAAGTGAAAGTCAAATCTGGTTAATTAACTTGATCCGGAAATGTCAATATGTGAAAGATAAAGTGTCCGTTGTGTAACATTGTAAAAGATTATTATTCAGTTGTTAGTTACCATGATTAATAGCTTGAGTTAGTTGATATAAAGGGGGATGCAAACAATGGTTAGTTGATAGTCATCATCATTTGTTCATTTTTCTCATTGTAATAGTTTTAATCGTTCTTGATCAATTGAGTTGTATTGGAGTTTCTTTCTAGTGTTTTTATTAAAGTCTAAAGCTAAAATATCTAAGGCATTCTTTATAACATATAACTCGCTAATTAACAAATTAGAAGTAGGATACTCATAGCCTAAAAGATTACAAAACAAGAATATCTGAAATTATTTATGTAGCCTCGTTAAAAAGTGACAAGAGTAAGCAAACCTTATCATCCTGTTTTTTCAATCTGCATTGCTCGAAAACTATTGTATGTACTTTTGTTGGCATAATTCTCAAATACCAACTTCCTTGCTTCCATCTTCTAGAGTCCAGAAATCTAACTAACAAAAGAAATTTCCAAACAAATAAAATAAATGAACAAACATAATAGAAAGTAAACGAATGAGATAAATGAACATTGGTGAACAGTAGGTAGCATATACCTCATGAAATTATGAGATCGACATCATGATATTTTAAGATCCACTCCAAAGGAAATTCAATATTATACAAATATAAACCTACTATACGCAAATTAGTAAAATATTAAACACTTAATTTGAATAACTCAAGCCTATTTTAAGTGAACTAATTGATGACTTTAGGACTAAACTAAACAATAAACTCTTATATAATTTAAATGTAATTAATTAAGTTCAATTAACTTAACCAAATTAATTATCTCGGTAAATTTTAATTTAAAAAAAATAAATAATAAGAAAAACTTTTGCATGGGAATATCAATCGCCAAAACACATTACATTTATGCAAACACCTATACGATAAAACCCACGAGTTCAAATGACAATTGAAATACGTTAATTATGTATTTTTGACATATAATTTTTATCTTTTATTATGTGATCTGTCTCTATCCGATCTGAATAGGACTGGAAAGATTTAATATTTAGCTATAGTCAATGGATCTTTAATATTTTCCAACTCTATGAAAAAAAGTTCTTGAGTTCGTCATTGTAAATGAATGAACATAAATGAATATTCAAGAATATAATAACAAACCGAAACCTATGTTCTTGTTTGTTTCATTTAATTAAATGAAAAAAGATTTGTTCATGTTTGTCTGTTTATAAGTTTAAATATTGGGTATTAGATCAAATGAATTTATGATTAAGATTGATGCATTGTAACTTCATAATTTAGTTAACTTACTTAGGGTTAGGAAAGGTAAAATAGGAAATCTGCTCATATTTAGAGTTTTCTTATTAAACCCGGTTACACTAATTTATTAAAGTTCGGATTTTTACATACTTTGTTATTACTGAAAATATCATACTATAAAATTGAGGATTTTAATTTTTAATTTTAATATGAGTATACCATTGTTGTATCTTATTAGAGACAACATTTTTTAAAAACTTGTACTAATATGTACGATATATAGTGTGTTATCTCATTCACGCGATGCGATATATATCCCCTTTCGCATGGTGAAGATGCATATTTAACGTATTTACCCAATACGATATTCTTCTAGATTCGTGCATGAGTTTTGCTATGCTACGGTTACCACATTAAATACTATGTAGATTTTTGTACCATAAACTCATGTACATAAATGTTTGCAAATTCCCTCACCATTAACTTACTCATGTACATGTGTCGTCTTTCATTGCTTCCTACGCCGTATAGGTAAATTCGCTTTGTAAGAATCGACATGTGCGCGTGTGTATATGTATATGTGTGTACATATACATATGTAGTTAGTATCGCGAGAACTACATAGATAATCAAAAAGAAATTTCATGCTTACACAGTCGTTTTATGTATCACATTCAAAGCATCACGTACAAGTATATCATATGGTTCTCGTTGTTCTTAGCATATTCTTGATTCAGAAATAAACGTCTCTCTCACACAGATATATTATGAGATTACTAATTCCAAGGAGTGAATTATGAGAATTAAATAAACACTTGTATCCATAGCTTTAACAAGCATAATTATATAATCGCTTACCTCACTCTCTCTAGGGTATTACTGTTTTTTTTTTTTTTTGAACGGCGACGCATATTCCCCCAAAAATCCACCTATTTCTCATTTTGCGGGATTCGAATCACCAATTTTGTAGGATAAACACCATATTCATTACATCAACAAACCATGGACTATTATATGTATAAGGGTATTATATGATTATCATGTATCTTTATTAATATTTAGGTTTATTTAGTGAACCCACCATACATACAACATACACATATATGTGTCTATATCTATATATATAGAGAGAGAGATATTGAGAAAAGTTAGGGAAGGAATCAGTATCTTCCAAACACATTCAGACAAAAAGGGCTTCAGAAGAGAAAAGCAAACTTTGCTTTACCACAAAGAATGAAAAAAAAAAGTAGATTTTTGAAACCCAAATACCCAACCACCTTTGTGTGTGTGAGAGTCTTTTATCTCTCTACATATGTCCATTTGGGATAACCAAAGCCATGATGGATCCTTCAACCCCACATCTTTCTTTCAATCTTCCTGTGTTTTAGTCACTTTGATGAGATATATAACTCTAATTTTATCTTCATCAACAAATCTCATCTTCTTGTCTATTATCGTAGATTTCTTAGTTTGCAGGGTTCATTTCAAGAATTGAAGGCAAAATCATTTCTTTGATCCTACATGACAAATATTCATGAAGACATATACTTGAAGACCATAAGTATATGCCTGAAGACATATACTTGAAGAATGTAAGTATATGCCTGGCTCCCTGTATGCCATTTGCAGAGACCATCCGAGCGATGGTCTCTGTGAATGGCGTACGAGGAGTCGTGCATATGTACCATTTTCTACATTTTGCATTATGCCCCTTATTGTTCACTTGAAGCTTTAAGCTGGAATATGAGGAAACAACATATAGATTGTTATATATACATACAAGCAGTTAAAATTATATTTATAACACTTTTAGGGGTTTTAATACTTATATAGATAAGGGCATAACACTAGTTAGGGTTTCTTATATTTATTAGCATTATATTATAACTCCATTTCTGTTCTAACAACAAATTGTTAAAATTCCATAGAATAATAATAAACAACTTTATATCTTTTTATATATAAATAGTAACATTTTACATGTGTACCGACTAGTAAATGGATCAATTGACAGTTTATTTTGTTTTTCTTTGCAGATGTAACAACATTTTAAATCTCTCATTTTGATCATATTGTGAGAAAGAATAAGGATGGGAGTCATATATATTTTTATTTTATACTTAGATGTAACATCAAGAATTTAATATAAAACTAAATTTGAAATGATCGATATTAAAATCAAAATAGGTTGCACGTATAAAGAAAATCTAAGATTTTCCGTCATTGTAGGCAAAATCTAGAAAGTCTAGTCATATACTTTGTTTTTTATAAGTATAATTATTATTCCTTATGTTTAAATTTTATTGTTTGTTACTGTTTCATTCAGATAATGAAATGCATGTTTAGATAGAAAGTAGCACTAGTTGACAAATACATAAAACATACTTCATCGAATGCCGGTACATACTCTTGTTTGCAGTTATTTATAGTATTTCAACACGACATGTTATTATTGTTATGTTTGGCTACAACATGGTTACGTATTAAATGATGAATAAACCAATATTAGTTATGTTGTAGCATGTATTTAACAAAAGAATAAGTCCTCAATAAGTGTATTTTGTTGACAAATACAATTGATGATTTGAGTTGATAGAACGTGTGTTATTTTGTTTCTTTGAAGTATGAATTTTAGTTAAATATACCCACCTTAGTATTATCACATGTATGCAACCCTTAAATTAAAAGGTCACATAATAGCAAGTATCTGATTCTATTTTAAAAAGTGAAAGCTCTCAAATTCGGATCTTGTTTTCAATCACTACAAGAAAGTGGGTCTATAGCAACGAAAATATGGCACCTTATAGCAACGACATGTCGTCGCTATAGCTAATTTTGACCTATAGCGACGACATGTCGTCGCTATAGAGTTCATTCGTAAAAGTTAGTTGTAATAGGCTGATATGTCGTCGGGATAAAGGTCGTCGGCATAAGTTTTTCTATAGGAACGACAAATCGTTCCTATAAGTGTCGTGGTTTCTGATTTTTTTTAAAAAAGGAAGACACCTATAGCGAAGATATGTCGTCGCTATTGATCTTATTTTTTTATTTTTTTTATTTTATGCAGAACCTTAATTTTTTAGAAAATTTAACAAACATATAATCAAGAAAAATCCAATGCAAGTTTAACAAACTAATAATTCATACAACTTCAAATATAAGTTTAACAAACAGATAATTCATACAATTAGTTTAAAATTCAACAAAATCTAACAAAAATACAAACGCTAATGACCACCAGGTGGTCGTTGCTGCTGCCAGTAGCGCATCATTTCCATCTGCTCTTGAAGTAATCGTTGCATTTCTTGTATTTGTTGTTGTTGTTGTTGTTGGATTTGTTGTTGTTGTTGTATAGTTTCTTGATTTTGTTGTTGTTGTCTAAGTTCTGCAACTTTATCATGCAAATGTTGTGTTGGAGGAGGTTGCGAGCTACAAAAATCAGGGGTGGGATGTCTCACCACGCGACCAACACCCCGTATATGTCCTCGCCTTTGACCTAAGGCACGCTCAATGCATTGAATCTCATCAACAGCAGATGAGTCTCCACCGGTCTCGCTAGAGGATCTCACATACTCCTCTTGAATTCTTTCCTGCATTAAACATATTGAATATTTGTCAAACGGGTCATTTTGACCAAAAAACACTTAAACATACTAGAATCACACAAGAGTTAGTTCAAACGGGTCATTTTTACCCAAACACATTTAAGCATACTAGAATCGATCAAAGCTAGTTCAAACGGGTCATTTTGACCCAAACACACTTAAACATACTAGAATCACACAAGAGTTAGTTCAAACGGGTCATTTTCACCCAAACACATTAAGCATACTAGAATCAATCAAAAGTTAGTTTAAACGGGTCATTTTGACCCAAACACACTTAAACATACTAGAATCACACAAAAGTTAGTTCAAATGGGTCATTTTGACCCAAACACACTTAAACATATTAGAATCAATCAAAAGTTAGTTAAAATGAGTCATTTTGGAGCACACACACTTAAACATCCTGAATACAGTTTTGGTTGATGCATCTCTCATTTGAACTCCTTCGGCCCATAACATTTTCAACTCATCTATTAAAGGCCTTAGGAAAACATCAATGTCCTTTCCAGGAGATTTAGGCCCGGGAATAAGCAAGGTCAACATAAAAGAAGACTCTTTCATACATAACCATGGTGGTGTGTTATATGTTGTCAACACAACTGGCCACATACTGTAAGATTGACTCATGTTACCGAATGGATTAAAACCATCCGCAACCAAACCCAAACGAACATTTCGGGGTTCTTTGGCAAAATCAGGAAATTTTTCATCAAAGTCTTGCCATGCCTTCCCATCAACTGGATGACGCATCATACCATCCGTTGAGCGTCCAGTATAATGCCATGTCATTTCTTTTGCTGTGAATCTTGAGCTATACATTCGTAGAAGTCAGGAAGTTAAAGGAAAGTAGCGCAACACTTTTGAGGTACTTTCTTCCCCTTTGTGTTTTTGTCAACCCATCTACTCTCGTTACAAACCGGACAATTTTGCATCATCTCATTTTCTTTCCAAAACAGAGCACAATCGTTAATGCAAGCATGGATAGATTCATATCCTAACCCAATCTTTCTTAATCTCTTCTTAGCTTCATAGTATGAGGCTGGAATTTGATTTTCTTTAGGGAGTGCAACTCTCAAAAACTCTAAAAGTTGGTTAAATGAACTATCCGTCCATTTGTTGATAACCTTGATATGCATTAATTTTGCTAAAAAGTTTAAAGAAGACATCCAACTACAACCGGGGTATAACTCGGTATTCAGCTCCTTAAATAATGCATCAAACTCCAGGTCAAAACCAGTTCCACCTTCGTCTACATTTTCTTCGTTAATATTCTGCTCCGCCATAACATCATCAATTACATCAAACATCTCATTATTTGTTGCTGGAATTGATTTTCTTTGAGCAAAAAGGTCTTTTATTTCTGAAGCACGTGGATGTTTCTCACCATGATAAGTCCACGTCTTATATGATTGTAGAAACCCATTGTCATGTATGTGGGCATAAATGATATTCAGATCCTGCCGACACCCATTACAGCATCGTTTACACGGACAAAAAGCTTTTCCTAAACTATCGACATGGTTCTTGGCAATTTCTAGAAAACTACGAAGACCTTTTATAAATTCCGGAGAACTCCGATTTCGCAATTTAATCCAACTCTTATCAATTGTTATATCTATGGTATTATAAAACATGGAAATACAACTTTATCAATTAACATATACACAAAGATGTACTGACATTAAATTCATATACACTTACATATACATACATACAAGCATAATCACAACACATAATCACTTACAAGTATACAAACATACAAATATACAACATACCTACATACACAATTACAAAAATACAAACATACTTACATACAAGTATACAACATACTTACATACACACTTACAAGTATACAAAAAACATACAAGTATACAACATACTTACATACACAATTACAAAAAACAAACATATAATATACTAATGAACAAACATATAAACATAAATACATACAAACATTCACATACAAAATTTACATAATTACATACATATAAACATATACATAAACAACTAAATACATCAAACCATATACATATAAATTAACACATATAAAAATACATACAAACTTAAAACCATGAAAATATATATAGTGGCATTTCATCAAACACTTGGTGTGCATAACCTAATCTACCATCAAACTTACATACACTAACATATATATACACTTTTACAATCATACAAACCTAATCACAAACATATTCACTAAACAACACTTAAATCATAAGCTTTAAACGAATTTCATACCTTCAAATCTTCAAATCCTTTAATTTCAAGCTTTAAACTTTAATCCCACCTAAAACATAAAAATTTAGATAAAACTTATAAAAACAAGATTATATAACTTCATTATAGTAAAATAACATCATCCTTACCTTCAAACACTTCAATTTGATATCAAATACGCATATAAACCGAGATGAAAATCGTGAGAAAAATTGGGTTTTTTTTTGGTGAAAAAAGGGCAGAAGGTCTGAAATGCGATTTAAGGGGTCTGCACTCTATAACGACGACATGTCGTCCCTATAGAGTAAAAAAGTCGTCCCTATAGAGTCAAAATTAAAAAAATCCTGTCCAGACGACATGTCGTCGGCACAAAGAAATTATTTTTTTATATTTTTCATCTATCCCGACGACATGTCGTCAGGAAAAGTGGATTTTAATTTATTTTTTTTAAATCTGTAAGTTGAGATAGAAAAAAATAAAAAATTAAATAACCTCACCTGTGGCGACGACATGTCGTCGGCATAGGTATTTTCATAAATCCCGCGTATTATTTTGAAGCCCGCCAACTCTATACCGACGACAAGTCGTCGGTATAGAGTTTGACCAGTCAAAAAATCCCTATTACTATATAGCGACGACATGTCGTCGCTATAGACCAAACTATACCAGCGACGTATGTCGTCGCTATAGATGTCGTCGGGACAAAGCTAAATTGTTGTAGTGAATGGTTTTCTATTATAAAGAAATACACCGTTATTATTAGAACAAAACCCACTCCAAAACAATTACATTAACCCTCTATTTATACCAAACCTATAATAATCCTAACCAAACTCTAATCAAACAAACAAGTAATTCTAACAAATTCAGTCCTACTTTAATCAAACAATTAATAAACTAATACAATCAAGAGTAACTCCTTTAGTTAGTAATTTAATACAATAACATATTCAAAGTTAAATATAAAACCATGAAACATATGCTTAATTCACCTTTTAAAACTGACAATTGATTTATTTGAACCTTAAAAACATTGAATTCATTTTCTATAACAGAATGTTGATTTTATATGTTTTGAGTATAAATAGATGAGTTTGTTAATCGTTTACATCACCAAATTAGTGTCAAAGAGCATACCACCACCTATGGCAACCATAATGAATCACATTTGTTTACTTATCTTTATCTGCCTTATGAGTAAAGGTATACTTATGATAACAATTTTTATTTATATTTTTTTTCTGATCACGTATATATTCACTGATATTATGTTTTTTGTGTAACCGTATAGATGTTTACGCTCAAGATTTCAACCTTACCATCCGTCAAGAGCAAACAAGTGAACTGGGAGAGTGGGGCGTGACGCTTGAAAACACAAGCCCTTGTGTTATACTGAAAGCATACTTGGATTGTAAAAGGTTCCAATCCCATAAAAAAGTTGATCCTAAAGTCATCTTAAAACAAGGCGATGCGTGCATTGTCAATGATGGTGAGCGGATGAATCCTAGTGACAGCCTTCACTTTATTTATGTGTGGGAAAATCAGTTTCCTTTTAAATTGTTGAATCAATCCCTAGCTTGTTCATGAAAAAATTATTCTTGTAAAATCTAATAAATGAATTGGTTTGAATATATAATATTCTATTTTGCTACGTCTTGTTATATTATAATGGCTTTAATTGTACGTTTTAATAAGTATAATTATAATTCCTAATGTTTATTTTTTTTTTTTGCTGTTTCATTCAGATAATAAAATGCATGTTTAGATAGATAGTAAAACACTAGTTGAGAAATACATAAAATTTGAATGTCGGTACATACTCTTGTTTGTAGTTATCTATAGTACTTCAACACATGTTATTGTTATGTTTGGCTATAACATGTTTACGTATTAAATTAATGATAAATAAACCAACATTGATTGTGTTTTAGCATGTATTTGAGAAAAGAATAACGCCTCAATATAAACCAAAAATGAGAAAATCTAGAAAGTCAGTGTGTTTTGTTGAACAAATACAT
Organism: Flaveria sonorensis; assembly: GCA_025506505.1. Lineage (NCBI taxonomy): Eukaryota > Viridiplantae > Streptophyta > Magnoliopsida > Asterales > Asteraceae > Flaveria > Flaveria sonorensis. The sequence goes on along the minus strand of CM046430.1, from coordinate 44,910,948 downwards.
TTGGTGATTTGAGTGGACATATAGAACGTGTTTTGTTTAGTTTGTTTGAAGTAGGAATTTAAAGTTAAATGTACCCACTTTAGTGTTATCACATGTATGCAAACCTTAAATTAAAGGGCCACATAATGGTAAGTCTCTGATTTTCTTTTAGGAGCTTAGAGATCTTAAGCTCGAATTTTGTTTGCTATAGTTTTCTATTATAATTATTCTCTTGAATGTCTTTTGCCAGATACAAACTGTGACATATCTTATCCTAATGTTTAGTAGAGTATTGACGGGTTATGTTCTTGTGGTTACTAGTTGGTACGAAGATCAAAATTTATAAGAATTATGTATTTATCTTAAACTATGTAATCATTCCATAAGACATTAACTAATAAAGAATTCCTAGGATCCGTAAGATATATAGGATACCTCGTAGGTTTTTACTAGAGAACAATGATTACAAATAAATAGTTTTTTATAGGACACTTATGTCACACCTAGTCTATTATCATTGTGACTTTATTGTTAAGACCTTAGTGTGTCTAGGCATGCGATGCTATGTTTATTGATGTTCAGTTCTTATTATATTTAGACATCGACGTTGAATACTTGAAATCAAATTTGGATAATCTGAGAGTCATGAAAATCACTTTCAAATCGAAATCAAACTTGAAATCAATACCTTCTTTCTGTCTAAAGCCTTGGATCCAATCTAGTTTTAAACTTATCTATACTACCATCCACCTTTATTTTCTTTTTAAAGATCTATTTACACCCCAATGGTTTACATCCAGGAGGTAAATCAGCCAACTTCCAAGTATTATTTTACATAATGGAATCCATCTCATCTTGAATTGTGTTTTTCCAAAATGCAACATCTTTAGAAGCCATAGCTTCATTATAAGTCTTTGGATCCTCCTTAACATTAAAACAATACTGATATTGAGATCCAATCTCATTTCTTGATCCTTCAACTAAATAAAGTTGAAAATCATAATCATAATACTTGGCTTTTCTTGCTCTTGTACTTTTCCTTGGTTCAGTTCTAGTAGAAGGTACATCTTTGCTATTAACCGAATTATTATCAAATGTATTATTAGTTTGAGAAATGTTGGAAATCACATCCTTTGGTCTAGGTATAGAAGCAAATCTTTCTTCATCAAATATTGCATCTCTTGACTCTATAACCGAGTTTACAGATACATAATCATTAGGTTCTAAGACATAGAACCTATAAGCCTTGAACGCTGAGCATATCCAATAAAGATACAATCTATACCTCTTTCACCTAAAGTTTTTCTTTTGGGTTCGATCAGTTTGGGGGCTTTTTGTACCAAAGTATTATGGGGTAGTCTTATTCTTTTCTAACGCTATGTTCCCAGGTTTAATAAATGAAAGAAGAGAAAAGAAAAGAACTGAAAGGAAATTAACGAGAGAAAAGAAATGGAGAGAAAGGAAATTAAGGAGAGAAAAAGGAAAAAACATTTAAAATTTTCGTGTTTCAGAGTTCGAAGAAAATGAAAAGAAAGTAAGAATTTTATGTGTTTGATTTCATTTCTTTCCATTTCCTTCCATTTTGGAAGGAAAGTTAGAAGGGAAAATTATTAAAAACTTTTCTTTCATTTCTTTCCATTTCCTTTCTTTAAAAAACTCGGGAACACAACATTTTTTTGTTTCCTTCCATTTCTATCCTTAAAAAAAACTTAGGAACATGATTATTTTTCACTTTCCATTCATTTCCTTCCATTTCTCTCCTTAAATGAGACTCGGGAACACAGCGTAAGGAATTTTATTCAATACATAACAGGCAGTTAACATTGTCTCACCCCAAAATCGTTCACTCAAACCCGAATAGAACGACATAGAATTAACCATTTCTTTCAACGTTCTATTCTTTCTTTCTGCTATACCATTTTATTGTGGTGTATAAGGAGATGTAGTTTGATGTTTTATACCAGTTGATTGAAAATACACCGGATCATAATACTCACTTCCTCTATTAGTATGAAGAGTTTTAATCAACTTATTTTGATAAAGCTCTACCTCTTGTTTATAAATTTTAAATTTATCAAGAGCTTCATCCTTAGCATACAATAAATAAATATAACAATATATAGAGGCATCATCAATAAACGTAATAACATACTTTTTTATTACCTAATGATGGTATAGCATGCAAATCATATAAATTACTATGTATGAGATCTAAAACTTTACTTTTTCTATTAACATCTTTAAAAGGTTGTCTAGTTATCTTAGTCAACATACATGTATTGTATTTTTTATTGTTCAAAAGCAGGGATTAAACTCATGTTAGACATATCTTTTAGCCTTTTATAATAAACATGTTCTAGTCTAGCATGCCATAATTTCAATTTGTTTATATTATTATTATTACTAGAACTAGTTGAAGCCATACAAGCAGAATTATTACCAAAAGAAATATCCAAATTCAATATAAACATACCATTACATAGATAACTAAATCTAACAAAAGTACCATGTCTTGACAAGATATACTTGTCACTTTACAACACTTGTTTATAACCACAATTATTTAATACAACACAAAACAACAGATTCTTTCGAATCCCGAGTACATACAACACTTTATTAAATACTAAACATTTTCTAGAATTAAACACAAGCTTCACATTTCCTAGTCCCTTAAATGGTTCGGTTGTAACATTGCCCATTTTTAGTAATGATCCATCTTCAATTGGTTGAAAGTCCTTGAACCAATGAAGATCTTTACACACGTGACTAGTTGCTCTCTCCAAGTCGGGATTGAATCATCCCACCAAGCAACATCATCATCCTGCACATAAAATGATTTAGAAATTAGTGATACATAATTCTCACACAAATTATAATTTGGAACTAAAAACTTACCTTGTTGCTTTTCCGGATCCTTAGATCCACTTGGACCAGCATCATTCTTGCCTTTACCAACTCGACAATCCTTCTTGAAATGACCAGGTTTACCACACTTCCAACATGCTAACTTTGACTTCTTGTTGGGGCCTTTGTTGTTGTTGTTACCTTTAAACTTTCATTTGCCTTAAACTTGTTGGCATTCTAGGATGATTCACCTTCTTCCACCATGTTCACTTGTGAAGGTCCAGCCATGTTTTTGTCCTTAACTTTGTCACCCTCTTGAGCCCTTAGAGGCTTTTCAATTCTGAAGTGACTACCAAGTTAGACTAGACTCAATTCCTCCTTCTTATGTTTCAAAGTATGTTTGAAATCTTTTCAAGAAGGAGGCAGTTTATCAATTATACTAGAAACCGAGATGGATTCATCCATCTTCATATCATGTTGAACAAACTGTCCCAGAATCCTTAATAGTTCATTATATTGTTTCATGACAGGCCTTGAATCCACCATCTTGTAATTTATAAAATTACTAACTATAAATTTCTTACTTGAAGAATCTTCTACCATATATTTGGATTCAAGGGAATCCCACAGTCTTTTGCAGATTTAACATTTTGATAGATATCAAATAGGGAATCAGACATACAGTTTAAGATGTGACCACGACAGATGTAGTCATCGTTCTCCCACTTACATCGCCTCAAAGTCTGTTCCAGAGTCTCGTTTTCCATCAATTCTGTTATGGGGGTACTTAGAACATACACAACCTTCAGAGTGGTCAACAAGAAATGCATCTCCTTCTGCCATCTTCGAAAGTCTTGTCCTTCAAACTTGTCTAGTTTTGCGAATTTGCTTGTCTTGTCTTTCACAGAATCTCCGTCTGTCATCTTCAATAGTAGATAATTTCGATCTTTGTAGAATACTTGAAATTAAACTTGGATAATCTGAGAGTCGTGAAGATCACTTTCAGACTGAAATTATTCGGTGGTTCACCCGAATAAATCAATCGGATGTAACCAAGCCAGGGGCTCTGCCCCTTGGACCTCGCTACCAAGGGTGCTACCCCCTGACCCCCTGATAACCTGTCGTTGGGGTCATGCAAAAACCTAATTCACCTTGGTAGCTAGGATAAGTTAGGTATCGTATCCACAGGGAGCATGTGGTTAGTCTTACACGATTCGTTTGTTTTTTTGTACTAACTTACTAATGAAAACTAAACTATTGTTAGTTTGATTGTAGTGGATATTGATAAGATTAAATAAACTAAAAGAATTATTATTTAAATAAAATAAAACTAAGAGATGATCACACCCGGGTTTCAAGTATGTGAATGAATCGTGTCAACTAGGTTATACCAAATTAGAAATCACATAGACATGATCAGTTTGTTATTCATGTTGAAACGTTATTACTAACTAGATAACTGGTTATTAAATTAGATAGTAAAAAACTAACTAATGTTAAACCTAGTTAAATTATTAACAAACATCAAATTAAGATAATGTAACAATAAATAGTTCAATGATTAATAATTCTAAGATTAATAATTTGATGAACGATTTACCAAACAACTATCCAAATTGTATCAATCAATGAGAACAAACAAACACATATATACAATGAGAGATGATCAAACAATCAAAGTTTAAATCTAAATAGATAAAAACCAAAATAAAAACAATTCTATCACTAATCCTACGCCCGGAAAATGATCACGGGTGAACTAGCTGCTCATACTTTGACGCGGTTGAACGCGTTGTGTGACTTGCTAACAGCCAAAAGGCTGTGCCTTCTTTTTCTGTGCACGAATGTCCCCCCGGTAACAGACGTCGACATGAGTTGATTAATAAGAGTTCATAACCATCATAATATAGATGTTCGTGAAATAATTTGCACCACTCACATCTCCACGTATGTCTTCAATATTCTTTTAGCAGTGAACTTTTAAGCTCATCTCCAGTTTTTCATTTTTCTTTTCATTGGCCCACACTAATTTCCAACAAAGAAACAATGAATCAGTTTTCATTTTAATATATAATTAAATTCAAACTTCATTTGATTCTTTTCTTTATCAACGTTTTATATTTTAACTTCAATTCTTTTTGCTTTATGAACTTAACTCCAAACAAAATTAATAATGACCATGTTTAAAATATGTTTGAAGTTCACTTATAAGTCGCAAGTTGTGTTGAAATATATAATTTTTTCTCATGATTTCTTGAAACTTTTAACTCTAAATATGAACCTATTAGATATAACTAAGGGTTAAAAGTAGATAATTAGATATCAATAGCACATGTAATTTAACCGTCCATCACATTCCCCGATCCTGAAAAAAAATGCAATGAAATCATAACCGGTATGCTAATCTTATAACATTTTACTTCAAACATATACATAATAATTTATAACATTTTACTTCAAACATATACATAATAATACATTAATTGTGATTGTCAATATGTTTTGTCCATTTTAAATTCAAACCCATTTAATCCCAGCTAATGTCTTTATACAAATTACCATAATGGTTTAATCGTCCACACACCCAATGCCTTTAGCAAAAACCTACCCAACCTCAAGATTTATTGAATATTTACTAGAGCACAACCTTAAGAAATCATAGTATGTTATTATGACACATTACTTTTTCCTTTTATTTTTTTTTTGTGTCGGGACTTTTCTCCCTTATTTCGCTTTTTCCCCAAATAACTATATATACATTTTTTTTTCTTTTTTCATTTTTTTTATTTTTTTCTTTAACTAATATGTCATGCTAACATGGAAATGGCGTGTGGCAAAGCAATAAATTCTCAATCTATTTTTGTCGAGACTTAGCTTTAACTATTGACACTAGGATGTGAAACACTAAACACATATCCATTTATTAGCATTCACACAAGACATTAGTGTTCTTAAATTCAGATCGAGTCTATCAACATATCACAAGTTATATGTATTTTCTATCCTAGAGATTTATTACATGTATACGTATTCACATACTAGTTTTCTATCATCTCTCATAAATACATAAATCTATTTCAAGGGACATTGATCAACTTTTTTATCAAGGGTATTGAAACAATCGGTTTTTTATTTTAAGTTTAACATGCAAATACAAGTATGTACACATGACCCAATATGCAAAACTATAAATTTAATTATTTTCATAAAATTCATAAAAATAACGAGTTCACCAGATTATTTCATTGTGGCAAGATCTTCGTGATTAGTAATGATCTTCAAGTCTTATTCAACAACTGCAAAACTTTAAAAAATCGTGTAGAAGCAAACTTCTCACGTCGTTGTTAACACAACTTTTTTTTAAAATTTTGCAATTTTTCATTTAATCCCAAAACCACAATTCCAAAATAAAGATGTACCCCTTCCTCAATTTAAAGCATTGCTTGTCCCTAATGCAACATTTAATTCTATAAAAATAATAAATTTTTTAAAAAAATAAATAAGAAATTACAAAAAATTAAAAACTAAGTCCTAAACTCACTTTCGTAGGAATCACGATTGCATTTAGCGTATGCAACAAGTCAGTAGGTGCGGATTGCATACTTGTTTGAGTTTATTCTGGTCTTTGAAATTAAAAACCTTATTAGTGGTGAAACCCCTAAGCAATGGGGGTTCCAAGGGGTCACCGCCTCTGGGAGCAGGGTCCAAGGGGTGGCAGCCCCTGACGGGGTGCAAGGGGCAGAGCCCCTGACTGGGGTCGATAGCTTAGAAATTTTTTATTTTAATAAACATTGCTTTATAAAAAACGCACAAAAAATTGATTTTACCGAAATTTCACATGTGAAACTTGAATGTAAAAAGTGTAATATTTTGATATGAAAACTGCCACCGATAGTTTTCTCCCCTTCCTTTTTTTTTGTTCTTTTCAAAACGTATTGGTCATTCGGTTCTTTCTTCATGTTCACAAATATCAGACAACAAAACATACTAATTCTTGATCTCGTCTGAGTTATATCCGATTGATTTATTCGGGTGAACCACCAAATAATTTCAATCTGAAAATGATTTTCACGACTCTCAGATTATCCAAGTTTGATTTGAATTATTCTACACTACATTCCACCATCTGCATTTCATTTTAACATGTTCTAGTTTTGCATTCTAGTTTTTATTTTAATTATATTTTTATGCTTTCTTAGTTTGCACTTTCTGCATTGTAGGTAGCAATTAACGCTTATTTACTTTGATAGGTTAGATCGTGCATTAGTGGATATTGGTATGTTAGCTTATCTTTTTCTTTATGTATCGAATTGAGAAGGAATGAAAGCAGTGAGTTTATGAATATTTTCTTTTGCGTTGTTTTATTTCTTGTGTGAGACTTAGATTGATATTTGTCTATGCTAGTTCAACATATTGGATGGTGTTGTTGTGTTCGGTGGTATCTTAGTTAGGTTTATTTATCAAAACAGTTTTGATAATTATTAAGCAGATTCATAATTGTTAACGCAGCGGAGTAAAAATTAAATACCAAAAGTAAACCCGACAGGATCTGGGTTACAAACGATGCAAATACAGATATTTAATTAATCTACCAATGAGATAGATATACATTGATGGTTAATAATTAACTGTTTGACACACTGAGGGTTCAACGAATAATTGCTAGAACACGAACGAACACGAGATCAAACAGAAACACGGTAATCGTGGGTGGACACACGGTTGCTAAAAAGGAGGTTGCTCTCCTTTTTGTCTTCTTGTGGCTCAAGAAACAATGATGTTATTTAATCTGTTTTTCAAAGTTGCACATGGCTGCCCCAAACAAGACAATAGATTTATGGTAATCATAGTCATTTATCCTTTCTGTAAAAAATATCAATTGAGCTATTGAGATTGATTCTCATATAGAGCTCAATCATTATTGTTCTTGATCCAGATTCAAAATGGTCCAATCAAACACACAGTCAGTTTGGGTGAGGCCTCACACTTCACCAGTTTGAATCATCGAGGGGGCCATGATGTCTAACTGTTACATATAATGTAAGAGTACAGAATCCTTTATTGACTACATACAACTTCCACTGAACTTTATAATTATTCCCAACCAAAGCCTTTATAACTGGCAGTTACGCGGCAGAGGTTGACAGTGATCAAGGAATCACCCTGGGTAAACGGAAGTTCTAGTATGTATCTCAAGTCAGAGGATACTAAATGAGTATACCAGTATCAAAGCATCTTATAATAAAGATGGTTTGTGGCGAGTTACATCAACGTCATTCATTGAGGTCTGTGAATTTAGAAGTCAACTCCTTGAGTCTAAATTCAGAATAGTCTTAATTCAGAATTGTTCCCATAAGTCTGACCGACTACGGATAATTTAGAATACAATATTCATGGATTAAACGTATTAAAATCGAACACAGTTATAAGATTCATAATTGCACTTAAATCAGTAAATGAAAATGAATTCAAAAGTATAACTGTTAAAAGTTCGTACATCCAAATCCTAAATCAAAATGTATCACTAGCTAATCTAAGCCCGATCGCATCCCTATGCTGATAATGCTTGTCCTGAGTCATGGGCTTAGTAAACGGGTCTGCTAGGTTTTGATTTGTGTCTATTTTGCTTATCACGATGTCTCCCTGTTTCATATGTCCCGTATATAGTAAAACTTCCTCTGAATATGCTTGGCCCTGTGATGACATATGGGCTCTTTGGCTTAAGCAATAACACCTGTGTTATCACAGAATATCTCAATTGGGTGCTGAATACTTCGAACCACATCGAGATCGGCTATAAACTTCTTCATCCAAGCAGCTTCCTTTGTAGTATCTGATGCTACAATATATTCAGATTCAGTGGTGGAATCTGCCACCACACTTTGCTTGGAACTTTTCCAAGAGATAGCTCTACCATTGAGTGTGAATACAAAACTAGATTGTGAGCGAGAGTCATCTCGGTTAGTTTGAAAACTAGCATCAGTGTAACATCTTACAGTGAGCTATTCTTTAACTCCTATAAATATTAAGAACATGTCTTTAGTCATTCTCAAGTACTTCAGAATGTTCTTAACTGCAGTCCAATGGGCAAAGCCAGGGTTCTGGTGATAACGGCTAGTAATGCTTAAAGCATACGAGACGTCAGGTCTAGAGCATAACATAGCATACATGATGGAACCAATCGCTGAAGCATATGAAACCTTTTCCATTTGCTTAATATCAATGTCCGTTGAAGGAGATTGAGATTTGTTTAACACGGTACCTTTAGTCACTGGAACACCTCCTTTCTTGGAGTTATCCATCTTAAAGCGTGTCATCATTTTGTCTATGTATGTGCTTTGACTAAGCCCTAGAAGCCATTTAGATCTATCCCTATAGATCTTTATTCCTAGAATGTAAGCAGCTTCTCCAAGATCTTTCATTGCAAAACAAGCTCCTAAACATTTTCTAACTTCGTTAAGCATTGGGATATTGTTTCCAATGATCAGTATATCATCCACATACAATATGAGGAATAATATAGTGCTCCCACTAGTCTTTCTATAAACACAAGGCTCATCTTCACTTTTGACAAAACCAAATTCCACGATTCTCTGATCAAAATGAAGATTCCAGCTACGAGATGCCTGTTTAAGTCCATAAATGGACTTATTCAGTTTGCACACCTTATTTGGATATTGTGGATCAACAAAACCATCAGGCTGAACCATATAGACATCTTCAGAGAGATGTCCATTTAGAAAAGCAGTTTTGACATCCATTTGTCATATCTCATAATCATAGTAAGCGGATATGGCAAGCAATATCCTGATCGATTTGATCATAGCAACACCTTAAGTTTAAGTGAAACCTTTCGTAACTAGCCGTGCTTTATAGGTGTGTGCATTTCCATGCATGTCGGTTTTTCTCTTGAAAAGCCGCTTGCTCCCTACTGCCCGTGAACCGGGGGGTAGCTCAACCAAGTCCAGACTTGATTGTCTCTCATGGATTGCATCTCGACGTTCATGGCATCTAGCCATTTAGCAGATTCCGGATCTGAAATAGCAGATTTGTAGTTAGTAGGTTCATCACCAGAATCAGCTACTACCAGAACCTCGAGACCCTCTAGATTCCAAAGATATTTGTCAGCTTCTTTGCGAGTTCTGCTACTTCTGCGAACACTTGTGTTTATGTCTAAATCAGCAAAAATTTCTTGTTGTTCAGACGCACCGACTACATCAGCGTTTGTTTATGGTTCTCGAATTTCTTCAAGATCCATAATATTACTTCCAGTTCCTCGATCAAGAAACTCTTTCTCCAGGAAATGTGCCTTACTTTTGATGGAAATCATATTTGCATTAGGATGGTAGAAGTAATATCCGATTTTGTTATAGTATCCGATAAAAATAACTTTTTCGCCTCGAGGATCTAGCTTGTCATCAGACTTGCTGGTGACATAAGCATCATATCCCCATACTCTAAGGTAAGACAAATTGGGTTTAGACCCATGCCATATATCATATGGAGTTTTGTCTACCTTTTTAGTCGGTGCTAGATTGACAAGGCGGGTAGCGGTCATAAGAGCATAACTCCAAAAGGAGTGAGGTAAGTTAGTTCTACACATCATCGATCGAACCATATTAAGTTGGGGTGTGCCGGGTGGAGTGAACTGTGAAACAATTCCATGTTTCTTTAGATGATTAGTGAACTCTTGGTTTAGGTATTCTCCATCTCGATCTGATTGAAGTACCTTGATAGTCTTACCAAATTGGTTTTCTACTTTGTTCTAAACTCTTTGAACTTTTCAAAGGTTTCATGTCTATGCTTTATAAGGTAGACATAGGCGTATCGACTATGATCGTCAATAAATGTAATGAAGTATATTTTATGATTTCTAGAAATGGTTTTGAAAGGACCACATACATCAGAATGTATAAGTGCTAACAGATCCTTGGCCTGTTCACCAACATGGGTGAAAGGATCCTTTGTGAGTTTGTCAGCTAAGCAAGATTAGTATTCATCAAAATATTCATGTCCTGTGGATTCAAGAATCCCTTCAGACTGAAGCCTTTTCACGCGAGTCTTGCTTATGTGGCCAAGTCTACAATTCCATAGAAACGTATCGTTAATTCCAGATTTGATACGTTTAGTAAGATTATATATGTTATTATTTGTTTGAATATCAATCTCATAAATACCACTTCGAGGTTTAGCCTCAAAATAAAGGACATCATTCAAGTAGCCAGAAATAAAAGAATCATTAAAAACATACTTGAATTCTTGTTCAAACATAAAGAAAGTGAAATAATATTTTTGGTCAAACCAGGAGCAAACAAACAATTATCTAAAGTAATTACATGGCCAGATCGACAAGAAAGATAATATGTTCCAGTTGCAAGAACTGGTACTCTTTTCCCATCACCAACAATGAGCTCCATGTCATCTTGTTTTAGTTTTTTTCACTTTTCTAGATCTTGTAAGACATTAATGATATGGTAACTACATCAAGTATCAAATACCCATGTGTTGCTAGAAACAGTGAAAAGTTCAATAACATAAATCAGAATACCTGAAGAAGACCCTTCACCATAGGCCTTCTTTGCATCTAGCTTGGCTAGATAGTCAAGACAGTTACGTCTCTAGTGCCCATCTTATTGCATTCAAAGCAGTGGCGCTCCTCAGGAGGGGGGTGCTACTTTGTTTTTAACCAGCTGTTTGTTGTTGATGGCAGGCTTGGTAGCAACAACTTACCTTTACCATTGTTGTTATAAGCCTTCTTCTTGGGGTTTGGCTTTCTAACACCAGTAGATCGGACCATCAACATTTGACTGGCTTTACCTAGTATGTTTTGCTCAGCAGTTTTAAGCGTATCGTGTAGTTCAGCTACACTCTTAACCCATTCATTCGTATTAAAGTTCATTACGAACTGGTCGTAAGAACTAGACAGAGAGTTCAAGATAAAGTCTGCTGCCATTTCATCCTGCATAAGATAACCAAGTTTGGCCATTTGGTCAATGTACCCTTTCATTTTAAGCACATAGGCACTAACAGGCGAGCCTTCTTGCAATTTGCAGGATATAAGTTGCTTCATGGTATCATAGCGCTCTTGTCGGGCCTGTTTCTGAAACATGCCCTTAAGTTGCTCAATCATGTCAAATGCAGCCATGTCCTCCATGTTCTTTTGGAGATCTGGGGACATGGTGGCTAGCATAAGGCAGGCTACCTCATCGGCATCCTCCTTAAATTTTTCCCAAGTTCTACAGGCAGCGGCCGTATTATTTTCAGGCTCGTTGGGAACAATGTTTTCTAAAACATAGAACTTTTTCACCATCTTGAGAACAAATCTCAGATTACGGTGCCATGCGAGAAAGTTGATGTTATCAAGTTTCTCTTTCTCAAGAATAGACTTGAGAATGAAGAAGTTGTTAGTTTCTGCAGACATCTGTTTAAATAAGCAAAAATAAATTAATTAGTATTTTGATGTATTATTTTCTTATTTTAATTAACGACCCATTTACAGTAATTTTAAATAAGGAATGAGAATCTGGCTTGGTCAGTTACTAAAGGCAGCTGGGGCACGCAACATTAGTAAGTGATTAGGCAGACTGACAACGCTTATCAATTGTGAAAATTGCATAACTCTCGGGTATGAGGTCGCAACGATAACATTTGTCAATGTATTGATACTTTTAGCGTCATCCATGCCCACTTTTCTCTCTAGACAGTTATGGCACGTCACAAGAGAGAAAAATAATAGTCATCCTAAACAGGTACGCGTGAAAGGGTCGGATGTGTCAACGAAACCCTTGCACCTTGGAAGAATAAACTACATATCAAGTGTGGTATTGTGGCTCCAAACACTGATGTTTCGCTTAATGTTCCAAGTGTTCCTTATAGTAGGGTGGTATAGGCTACTGTTTTTATCTATGGGATCCAATTTAGTGTTTACCAAATAGGGCCAAACACAACGTATAATTAAGTCATACGTACATTGTAAAAACCTGTTTTATAATATTTAGTTCATGATAATAAATGACGAACCCTTTCATTTCTCAAGACACCAGATTTTAAAACCCTATTGAAACTAGGTTTATCGCGAGATGGACAACCGATTTTAAGTTGATAATTTTAAATTATCAAGTATTAAGTTTTGAAATTTAAACTGATTTTAAACTTGAAAACTTATTTAGTTATCCTTTTAAAAAGACAATTAATTTTAATTTAAAATTATCAAATTTTAAGTTTTGAAATTCAAACTAATTTTGAATTTGAATACTTATCCGGTTATCCCTTTTAAAACAAACAATTTGTTTAATATTTTAACAAGTTGTAAAAATAAGTTTAAAACTTGTTATATATTTTGATTGTGAAAAATTTTTAATTAGTTTGATATTATGTTGGATGTTATAATATTATAAAACAAACAACCATAATAGCAAAGTAATATGTAATCTAATGACTATGATTGTTTGATCTCGTTAGAGCGCAAGTAACAAGATCAACCATATCACGAGGTCAAAACACAAAAACACCACAAGGATGGACCTAAGTGCATCTAGTTGTTTTGATGGGCTCCCCTGACTCCTTGATTCGTCTTGTCTCCAGTTTTGCTTCGTGTCTTCAAAAACAATATTTACAAAAAGAAATACAAAATAAAAAAAAACCCCATCATTATTACAACTTTAAGCCCTCAAATAGGCCAAAACCATAAAACCTAAAAAAAACCGATAAAACTAAATCAAAACACAACCATTCAACCATAGGGTCCAGCCAGATTTACATATTAAAACACAATCAAAATAATACGAGCAATCTTTTGGTTAATAAATATTTAACCAAAATAAATAAGTTAACCCAAATAATATAAATCAGAAACTTTAAATAATTTTAAAGTTTGATCTATAACCGGTTAACAGACCGGATTTGATTTGCATGTTGTAAACCTGGCTCTTATACACTGTTGTGTTTAGTGGTATCTTAGTTAGGTTTATTTATCAAAACATTTTTATAATTATTAGCAAATTAATAATGGTTAACGCAGCAAAGTAAAAATTAAATACCAAAAGTGAACTCGACAGGATCTGGGTTACAACGATGCAACTACAGATATTTAATTAATCTACCAATGAGATAGATATACCTTGATAGTTAATAATTAACCGTTTGAGACACCGAGTGTTCAACAAACAATTGCTAGAACACGAACGAACACGAGATCAAACAGGAACACGGTAATCGTGGGTGGACAAAAAGATGCATGGTTGCTAAAAAGGAGGTTGCTCTCCTTTTTGTTTTTTGTGGCTCAAGAAACAAATATGGTATTTAATCTGTTTTTCAAAGTTGCCGAATCAGGAGATCAATCTCCTTATGTGTTGTTTTTTTTTTTTTTGAGTTAAAAATTGGGTGAAGGGATTTCCCTAATGATCCCAATATATAAAGTTAATTAACTTGTAGCGGGCTCTGGGCCCGATCGAATTAATTTAGCTCACTCAAATAACTGAAACCTGTAACATGTAAGTTTAATAAATAATCGTTTAGTAATAATTAATAATTTGTAACTATTAAATACCCATTTGTAATTATATAAAATAATTATATCTCGTATATCGTTCGTGGTGCCAGTTAATCAAATTAAATGGGTTTTAATATTTGTTGTCCATGTCTAACTCTTACGGGTCATACGAGTTGACAACGTCAAATAATCGAACCCGTACATGTAATCCAACATGTGTCAGATATGAAACCTTCAACGAAAGATTTGTCATTAACACGTAAATTGTGAATGAATATAAAATACCATATAAGATTAAATAATAAGGTTTTAAGTCGTCAATAAACCTACGTGCAACAGATCCCGATGGAATAATAATAATTATAATCTATAAACAGCTCTCGACAATCCCTCTATAATTACAAACGAATCATTGGATGACATAGTCAAAATCATAAAGAAATTAAATAGCCAATATATTTTATAATGTTTGCTAGTAACCCCTCGGTCATGGAACTTTGCAACGGAAAATATGTGGTTAACCCGTAAATTGTGAATGAATATAAGATACCATATAAGTTTTATTATAGGTGTAATATTCCAATCCGGTTAGGGCTGACGTGTCACTATTACAGATAATCAAATGCATCATAAATTATAAAATTAAAATACTTAACCAAAACGGTTTAAAACAGAAGTACTAAAACATTTTAAATCCAACACAACTAAATTTCTATTAAATTTATTGTCTTCCTCATTCAAACATTATTTCTAAAAATACCATATTTTGAATACAACCTCGTTTTGAAAAAAACTATGTCAGAGCATCAAGAAAAAATTAAACAACCGTAGAAAAGGTTTTTAAAAAAGTTAACGAATAAAATTTATTGAAAAAATTTCAAATTAGTAATAAAATCAATAGCTTAAAAGCATATATCATTTATACAATAAGGTTAAAGTTAAAATCTTAAAATAAAAAAACAAAGTTAAAACTTTAGAGCTAAATTTTAACATTTAAAAAGTCAATAGCTCTAAAGTTTTAACTTTTTTTTTTATTTTTAAGATTTTAATTTTACCCTTATTGTATAAATGATATATGCTTTTAAGATATTGATTTTATTACTAATTTGAATTTTTTTCAATAAATTTTGTTCGCTAACTTTTTTAAAAACCTTTTCTATGGTTGTGTTTAATTTTTTTCTTGATACTCCCACATATTTTTTTTACTTTACCCTTATTGTATAAATGATATATGCTTTTAAGCTATTGATTTCATTACTAATTTGAATTTTTTTCAATAAATTTTGTTCGTTAACTTTTTTAAAAACCTCTTCTATGGTGTGTTTAAATTTTTTCTTGATGCTCATATATATATATATATATATATATATATATATATATATATATATATATATATATATATAGGGACACATTCCTTTAAAATCAAAAATTATGTCAAGAACCACAAGAACCATTGTGAACTTCCCCTTGAAACTTGTCGTATCAACAAAGAAAGAAAATTCACAGAAAAACACACAATAACGAATACAAAGATATGTGGTTCGCATAACAAAGCTAGAATTGTATTTCTGACAGATGTTACGAATGCCCAAAGGCCAAATGGTCCGAAAACTATTGATATATGAATGAAAAGTAACGGAATCCATACACAAAGTAATAGAAACATAGTTTATACTACAAAGGAAAAGAAACATAACCCGTATAACAAAACAACAAAAACATAGTAACATAGTTCATACTACGAAGAAAAAGAAATAGAATGCGTACAACGAAGTAACGACAACAGAGTTCATACTATGAAAAAAATAAGCAGAATCCGTACAACGAACTCACGAAAACATAATTCATACTACGAAGGAAAAGAAACAGAATCCTTACTTTAATGACTGAACACAAGCAAAATAAACAAATCAAGTCATTGTCGTCAACAAGAATGCGGACCTACAATTTAATTATACACTCATTTAAATTTAGTTATTTAGCGGTTTAGTGACTTTCTTTAGGATTCAAGCCGATTATTATGGTATATTTAGGTTCATCTTTTATTTTAATGAACCCACATAATTCTTTCAAAAACATGAGTTTAATATGAACCTTCACCTTTTGATATCCAAACCAGAAGCCTTAGTACAAGTTTCAAATGTTTCATAACAAGGCTTATATGAAAATTCCTTTAAGTTTCCAACAACCTAAGTTTCTTGATTGATTCTTAACATTCTAATAATTAAACTATTTTGTGAACTAAACTTCCAAGACTAATTTATAAGTCATTTCTGTAAGAGATGTGGAACACTTACAATTTAAAGTCTAAAGCTAGGGCTAGTAAAGTAAATTGAGCAACCCCTCCTTCAGCGTGAGTCGTATCGACACACTAGGGATCAATTAGCATCACACAAGAGTCAGACATCGATGAGTATCGCACATCATCAAAGAAAGTTGGTATTTTTTTTAACTTTGTTTACACTTGTATTTGTTTTGATAACAAACTGATTAACCTTTTTAAGTAGACTTAGAAGTTACACATTATTAAACCAGGAGGCCTCGGGAGAGGGATTCGTCGTCTGCACTGCTCACCGATCCTCCAAACTACATTTATGTGAAGGTATCTAAAGCGAGGATATTTGTTATCTTATTTACTATTTTCTTGTTAGATAGTGCCATGACGCTATTGCACAATCAATTCTTTTCTCGTTTGGTAAACCATAGGGGACGTATGATCAACTATGATGAAAAATATGTAAACTTAGCTTGACGCTCGACTGTTGAAGACCCATAATTGTGGGAGTAGTGTTGTAGACGTAAAGAAGGATCATGCTTCAACTTGGACCAATAATCCAACACTCCGGATATAACGCTTCTCATCCTTGTATGGAGATATGCAATTATTATTATGGTCAACAAACTACTAATCATTTTTTTTTTAAATTCACACATTATTGGCCTTACAACCAAAACTAGAGGCGATTGAGGGATCAGGATGCATGGAAGCGAAAATGAACGCCTAGCGAAAGCATTTACATGAACGTTTGTAATTAGCTATTACTGACATATTTCTTTAAGTACATATAACATATCAAGTTCTTTGGGGACTCGAAGGAAAAGAACACAAACTTCTACAAAGTAGATTTGTTTACATTATGTTTCACTTTTGCCTTTTGTTTCTTTCTAACAAGACAACTCACAAAGTAAAGAGATAACATACAACAGTAACACCACATTAACACTTGTACTCTAAATTGTATATTCTAAACAATTCCCCAAATTTACATTTATGTTTACCTTTTTACCCTTGTCAGTATTCAGTCGTCCTTCCTTTTTTTTTCTTTGAACAGCAAAAGTAAAACCTTCATATCATCCTGCATTCATATTGCATTTATGTTATTAGATGATCCATTGATGAGGATTTTATGGTAAATTTCTTATCATATAACAAATACATGAAGCATTTCTAGGAACAAAATGAATATGTTGCGGTTAAATGTACCCTAATTGCGAGAGATAATTAATTATGTAATCTTTGTGAGATGTTACGTATAACGAATATTGGACGAAGTTTCATTCGGGTTTTGTGTTTTTCTTCAAAGTTGATAAAGGTGGCTGTCAATGGTTGTGATAAGTGGTCATTGGTCAAGGATGTTGAATAAGGAAGAAACAAAGAATGATGAAGATGTGTTAACCAACACATGTTACATCCATTTTATTAAGTTTATTGTGTTCTTTAAAGCCATGCAAACTGCACGTACATATGAGATATTTAGCATCATTAATAATTGAACCGGTTGAACCCAAATGATCACTAGTTGGTTTCCTAAGTACAATTATGCTTTTAGATAAGAATTTAGTAAAATGAATTAGATTTTTGAAAAAGTAGATACTGTCACGATGCATTGACCCTTTACTAAAAACTAGTTTTTATACGTATGTTTTATACCACAAAACTTAAGGAAAAAATAAATTTAATGATTAGACATTTAGACATTATTAAATAATAACACTTTTGTTATAATTAAGAAATATGACATCAATTAATTAACTTATAAAAGTTTGTTCGTATATATAACTTTTTTTATAATTTAGTTTATCAACATTAAATATATATATATATATATATATGTTTATATATAAATTATTAGATCTTATTACTTAAATTTTTGTATAATTAACTGATAATGGAAATGAGTTATTCAAAATTTAGATTAAAAAAATAGTTTTACATGTCTTCTTTTAATTTATCTTGCTATAAGAAAAATTAAATCACAAAAAAAATGTAGCATGGCAAATAATTTATAACGTGAGGAACCAAAGCAAAAAAACTTTCAAGAACATAGTTTCAATTTTGAATCTAAAGATCATGAAATTCTATTTTGAATCTTAGTGTAACTTAAGTTCAATTTTCCGTCTTAAAAAGTACTTTGTTATAATGAACAAAATTGAACTTTATCTTACTTTAAATAATAAATAAACTTATATCATTTTAACATTTTAAATTTAGTTTATATCACCCGTATTGACAACTTTCAATTGTTTTTGTTATATTAGAAAAATTATACACTTGTGTTACATTATGTGGTTGTAGTTCTCCTTAAACAAACATTCAAATAACAAAGTTTTTAGTTTTAAAAACATAGAATAATAGTATGCATTTGTGTAAAAGAAATAGATTATACTTTATTATTTAACTTCTTAAAAAAAAAAAAGCAATATATATTTTGCATGGTCTTTGAATTATACAGAATTTAATATAGTATTATTAAAAAAATATAAACTTAAATTTCCTTTTTTATAATCCAAATTTCGTACCTTTTGTTTTGCTTATGTGGTTGTTTCCTTAAATGCAACAGCCGGATGAACACTAGATCTCCTCCGATGTTCTAACACCAATTCTCCGGCGAACCAATCGAGCTTCTCAATGTTCGTATGATCGCTAATCATCTTACCACCGAAAAGCACAGATTCAACATTCCTTTGCTTCAACATCTGATCATCTATACCGACCAGATCACTCAAACCAGGATCCGAATCAACATTCGGACCCATATTCGAGTACGCTTGGATACGGACATAGTTCCTACAACAGTTCCGACCAAACGACAAGGCCACCGCCTCGTCTACCACGTCCGCCAAGCTCTCACGAGAAACTCGAGTCACGAGTCGAGCCCAATCTTTAGCCTTCCACCCTTTCACTTGCTTGCAATCATAGTTTTCTTCTGGCGACCTACTAGTGCCAAGTGAAAGCACCAATAGGTCCTCCACCCCGTGTACAAACGGGAAGTCCTGCTTGTTATGCAGGACGTGAGTGATCGCGGTTGCAGTGGGGTTACTCATGGCAACCCCAGCGTCAACCGCGATACACCGGGTCCTTCCGTCGACGGACTTAACCAGCACAGGCTCGTATAAGTCCGGTTCAGCAGAAGTGGCCCGGCACACTTCCCAGAGCCGAAAGTCGTAGCTGTCCGCTACCAATGCGTCGGCTCGGGAGAACACAAACGGACTCGAGCTCGAGACGTCATAGCACGGGATTAAAACCGGCTTCAACGTGTCTTTCAAACTCAAACTCCTTCCATTATCCACAAATGCTTCTTTCATTGCAGATTCAAACGCCACCGTCGCACTGCTAAAACTCCGCCACCGCCACCACCTCCGCCGCGGAACAGCCTTCTAAACAATCTTCCACCGCCGGAGACGGTGGCGCTTGATCTGTTACCATACAATCGCCGCCCTAGCTCCGCCATAAACCTCCACATCTCCTCCGCTTCAAACAGCGGAACCCTACGATCCTTCGTTCCGAACAGCATCGCCGTGAACACACCTCCGACGCCGGTGCCGGCGGCGACGTCGATATAATCGGCGATTCTCGCATTCCGATCACCGGATTTCTCTTTCAAAGCGTTTTCAAGGTGAGCTAACGCTTTGCCGGAGAGAATACTCTTCATTCCTCCGCCATCAATCGACAACACACACACTTTACCTCTGCAATCATTCATCGATTCATCACCTCCGAATAAGAAATTCCTCTCGAGGATTGAGAAGATCTCGTTGGTGACGTTATCGGTGTTCATGATCGGTTGTTGCATCAGTTCTAACGATTGATGATTGCAATCGAATTGGTCTTAAATAGCTGGAAGTTTCTTCAAATAGCTTGTGATCTTCACACGCAACCTCCTTGAAATCGAAACCCTAGGTATGTGTCTACTTCTGCATTCAATTTCTGGACAAATATAGCTTTCAATTCGTTTGCCATTTTTACTCAATCAACCAGAAGAATGTTAGGTGAATCAACATGATCTTGTTTCACTCATCATCTACTTCATCACAATCTAACAACTAATGCTAAAACACAGGAGTGATTGGAGGATATGAGTTTTTTAAGATTTTATTTGTTTAGATGAGAAGTAGAAATATTCACCAACAACAAAATAATGATTTAGTAATGATTATTAGCCCAGATGGTTAAATGTGATTTAACCATGACATTGAATTCGGGATGTTATAAGTTCAATATGTTTAAAGTTGAGTCATAGAGTTTTTTTTATCAATAGGTTATTGAGTTTTCTTCTTAGGAGTTGGTGGTGTGATTACGACTGAAACACGGATAAACAGACCTGATTAAGATACAACTTATTCTTTGAATAAGGGTCGTACATTTTTTTAAAAATAAAAAAATGCTGGAAAATATTTGTGGGAGACTGTCTTCTTCCTTCTATTCTTTCGTGTTTCATGGCGGTGAAAACTTTAACTTGAAGGACGTTTTTTTCAGCTTTCAACTGTTTTAGTCTCTTGTTATATTGACACTTGTGATGTTGACATTTTAAATTTCTTCAAATTTAGAGAGGATTATGGAAATGGTAAATGTGGTTATTACGTTTTTATTCTTAACTTTAAAATATTGCTCCTTTGGTCTACGTTATTCACTTTATGTAAAACCTAATGGTCTTTCTAGTGGATGACGTTTTACCTTTTACATTAAATTCTAACTAATTTTATTTTCCGAAATCTATTTTTGTTAATTACATAGATTATTTTTATGTATATGTTTTATTTTATCTTGTTCTTTTAGTCTAACAGTCGTTGGATTAAATACCTAAGTTAGATCACATGATTATAGTTATTTAAAAAAAACATTCTTGCGATATAATCCAAAGATGAGTCAACGTATTACAAAATATGATGAATAAAACATTAAGACCACCATAAAACTTTAAACAAGTTTATATATTTTTATCATCACTTCTTTGAAGTTGGTTTTATAAAAATTTACTGTTTCATATTATTTAAATATTAATATAAACTTAATACATAGAAATTAAAATGTAACTTACACGCAATCACCGTTCCCCTTATCTTTTCTTCATCTTTTCTTCTTCATCAGCAGCGCACCCTTCTATTGGAACTTTGTCGGCATCGTTACTCCCACTCCCCCTAGATTTAATGTTTATTGATTTATGTGGCTTTATTGGTACGAGTCACGATCCCAAGTCTTGTTCGCATAATAAAATCACAAACATATATATAAGTACTTAATATAATTATCACAAACACAACTTTTAAATAAACAAACACAAACGAATGTTAACGAACACATTATTGAACATTCACGAACATAAATGAACGAACGCAAATTTTGTTCATGTTCGCTCATTTAACTAACCAACGGAATTTTCTTGTTTGTGTAACGAACATAAACGAACTTCCTGTCGAACAAGTAACGAACTTTCGTTGAACGTCCGGTTGTTTACAACCCTAGTAGGCAACCTTACCCTATCACAGAGGATAAAGAGGCTACTTCCAACGAGACCTTCAGCTCCTTGTACCCATTAGAACTCAAGACACCTGATAAGAAGAGAACACAATACTAAATCTTACAATCCATATATGCAGTATACCATAAGAATCTTGTATCGGCAGATACTTAATTAGGTAACACATATACACAATACAAATCACAAATATCAACATATCAAGAATCAATGGGGGAATGCTACACAACGTTAACAAGAACCATAAAATGAATAGCAATATATCATGATCAAGAAGAGACAAACAGTGATCAACAATATACGAGGATCATGCTGAGACACTATACAATATTTTATTATCCTCTCGTGACCTTGACTTTTGCTGAAAAAGATATTTAAACGTTTATTATCGCTCTATATAGTGGAACTCCCTAAGGATGTGCTTCGTGTTGTGGTTGTGACCTTGACTTTTTTTTTCGCTTAAGCAATAATACTGAATTGTCCATAATATCTTAGAGTCTCTTGATGCTCGACATTACCTCGAGAACAACAATGATTTCTTTGTCCAAGTTGCATCCTTGTTGTAATGTATTAAGATATTATGGTAAAGTGTGCAACTATCTTTTCTTGCAACTCTTCCCAGCTATTAGTAACCCATTGAGAATGAAAAAATATCCCAATTTTGATTGAGAATTATCTTGATGAGTTTGAAAGTTAATATCAGTGTAACACATTAAAGTAAGCTCTTTCTTCATACTATCAAAACTAATAACATATCCCTTGGTGGTCCTTAAATAGTTTATGATATTTCTGAAACTATCTAATTGCTTTCTCTCGAATTATACTTATATATTTCATCATGCTTAAAGCATATGACACATCGAGTATTGTGTTTAACATGACATACATGTTACATCTAATTGCCAAAGCATGTGAGATCTTTTCCTTCCTTTTATAATTTCTCTATTTGTTTCAAGAAAGTAGAACTTGTTAAAAATGATAACATGAGCCATGGGAAATAAGCCAGGCTTGTGAATTGCATTAATAAGCGTTGGATATTCCGACCCTTGTTTTTTTTGGTAGCCAATGAAAGTACATATATATTTTTTTGTTTTGGGTTCTAATTTTGTTGGAGTTCTCACCCTTCACATAGACTTCAAAACCCTAGATACTTAAGAAAGATAAGTTTCATGTAGGGATGTTCAAAAATATCCGAATCCAAACCGTATCCGAAATATCCGAAAACCCGAAATTCGGATATCCAAATTTCGGATTCGAATTTGGATAGTGATTTTGAGAATTTTCGGATATTTCGGATATCCAAATTCCAAATATTTTTAAAATTTTAAATATTAAAATATTATTACATATTTTGGATTTTTTAGATATTTAGGATATTTAATAAAAACTTCGAATATCCGAAAAAAATGTCAATAAAAATTATTATTTTTTATAAAATTTATTAAATAATACAAAAAAATTTTGAATTCGGATATCCAAACCGATATCCGAATCCGAAAATTCGGATTGGATTCGGATAGTGAAATTCACTATCCGAAATTTTCGGATATCCGAATTCCCGAATTCGGATATCCAAATTTTGTATCCGAAATTGAACACCCTAGTTTCATGTCATGTCTCATACGACTATTCAAGCAGTTCCAACCCTATTTTTGTTTGTTATATTTGTTTATTTTCATTTATTTATGTTTATCTATGTTTGTTTTATTTTTTGTGTTTGTTTATGTTTGTGAATTGTTCAATTAAATAATAACAACAAATTGAATATTACGAACAAATTGAATATAAATAACGAATTGAATATAAACGAACATGACCATGTTTTTTTCTTAACGAACGAACACCAACAAGAAACCGTTCGTTTAAGTGTTCACATTTACCGCGTTCAATTAAAGTTAAACAAACAAACACGAACACGTTCATTCGATGTTCGTTTGGTTTAGTTTATGACACTACTTTGAAGATTTTAAATGGGTTCTCTTGATATAAAGTATGTGTGAATAAATAGTTTATTAACAATGGTTTAAATGTACGTGGGAATAATAGTTTCATTTAAAATACACATTTATTTAATTTATTTATTATCTAATATCATTATTATATCTCATTTTATATATTAAACCTGTGAATAAATGTTTATTAACAATAGTTAGAAATTTATATATTACATGAGTTATTTAAGATAATTTACAAAATCACCACATAATAAAGATAATTTACAAAATCATCATAATCTACACTACTATATAATACTAAAGATAAGATGGTAATTTCATTCAAATTATAAGACAAATATACAATATTTAAAGCATAGAATACAAGTGTTTTATGCAATAATTTCACTTTTACCCCCATTTAATTAACTTCTTCTAATTATTGTATTATTTAATACATATTATTAATATATTATTTAATACATATTATTAATATATTATTAATAATAATATTATTTAATTCACTTCATTAAATTTATTTTATTTATAATAATATAAATTGACATTTAAATTTATAGTTACTAATTATATTTTTATAACTAAATACTATTTAAATAAGTATTATTTTATTTAAATACTTATATCTATACTACTATATAATACATCTTTTTAGATAGAGATGTAATTTTGCCAAACATACAAGTTTTGAAGCAACATGTATAAAAAAGTGCAAGATATTTAAAAGAGTAGAATATGAAATTGATTAAGATTTTTAGACATTTTAGGGGCAATATGGTAATATATCAATTAAATTTTATATACCTTAACATTTTTGCTATTGTCTATTTCATGTATTTAATAAACATTATTAATACATTATTTAATAATATGATATTATTTAATTCACTTTATTAATTTTATTTTATTTATGATACTATAAATTGATATTTAAATTTATATTTACTAATTAAATTTTATAACTAAATAATATTTAAATTATGTATTTTTTTAAATATTTAAGTATATAACTTATATATATCTTTATATTTATAATAACTATAATACTAATATTTTTCTAGGAGAATATGTTACAGACCAAACGAAAGAACTCAACCTAAAAAAACATACAACCGATGTGGACAAGTCATATACCTTGCACTAGTTTTGGTCCATAACATTTGTCCCTCCTAAGGACCAACGTCTTTGTTGGTCACGACTGGCTCTCTCCAGACCACCACTCTGATATTGGCTCTGATACCACTGTTACAAACCAACGAAAAAACTCAACCCAAAGACTAGTCTGCTGGGTGAGGGAAACCATTTGGTTTATAAACCATATATCAATTGCCCAACAAACGATGTGGGACAAGTCACATACCTTGTAATGGTTTCGGTCCCATACCTTGTAGTGGTATCAGAGCCAACCTCGGAGTGGTGGCCCACGGAATGGTGGCCTGGAGAGAGCCAGCCGTGACTAATGTGGCCATGACCAACGAGGACGTTGGTCCTAAGGAGGGGCGAATGTTATGGACCGAAACCATTACAGGATATAGGACTTGTCCCACTCGGTTGTTATGGTAATTATATGGGGTTTATATACAAATGGTTCCCTCACCCATCAGACTAGTCTTTTGGGTTGTTTTTCCGTTTGGTCTGTAATAGATATTGTGAGTTGAATAATTTTAATATTTATTTATATCTTTATAATAAAAGTGAAAGATAATAGAATGATAATTTTACATATGGATTAAGACACCTATATGAAAAGTCATGCCTAAATTTCAAAAAATTAACCATTTTATTCAATTTATGTCCTTACAAAAAGTATAGCATATGATGCTTATAATATAAATGTTAAAGCATTACACGTGGCCAAACAAAACCGTCATTTACTTTAAATGTCGTTCATTAATTGCGATTGAGCACTAATCCCTCTTTCACTTTCCCTTGTCGGTTGTTAACAGCTCAATAACATCAAAATGGTAATTTTATGGTGACAATTTCTTAATTAACTTTTCTGTCTATGCAAATCACCACCGAAAGCTGTCTCCGATGATCATAAAACTCTAACTACATTTATAAAACGAAACCCCCTCCCCTAAAATCTAGGTGTTAAGTGATTTCCAACCACAAATACCACTCATATTTTTACTAATTTTGTTGGGATAATATAGTTGTATTAAAGACTTTTGTAATATAAGTAATTGTTTTTCATTTAATTTTTCAATAATTATATTTTGATTTTTTAATTTACGTCATAACGCACCGAGCCGATACTGACTAAAATCGAATTCACAAAAAATCGTCCAACCGTCGTACCGGCGCAACGCGCAAGCATTTCACTAGTTTTAATTAGTTTAAAAACAAAATCATTATCTTTTATATTATTGTATTTGATATCATTATTATTTAATGTTTAAATTTTTTTATTTATTGTTTTTTATTATTATTACTATAAATATCAGCATCAATAGAGGAGAAATATATTTAAAAAGATTAAGAATGAGTAACACATATTCTTCTTTTATTCTTTTATCAGGTATAAAGATAAATATACGTTGATTTTATTTATTTGATATTTTAATATCAAATCTCTATCTTCAAAACTCTCTCTGTAGTGTCCAATCCAAATTATTTCCAATTTAAAAATCATTATTTATGCATGAATATGTACGAACATAGTTTATATAATATTATATATATATATATATATAATATATATATATATATCTATAATATATATATATATCTAAACACTCTTGAATTATAATCACTAAGTTAGAGTACATGTATTAAATGGTTGGAATAAATAAAACATGTTAAATCATTAGTTTTTGAATATTTTATTTTCTAGATATTATTAGCCATCGTTGAAATATCTAAAATTATAACAATAAGAAATTAAAATTATTACTTTATATTTAAAGATAAAATATGTCTGATATCATATAATTTAGTATGTATTAATAAATATTAAATAAGAATACTTATTTTAGATGTTTGATAATTTAATTTACTTATAAAATAATTATTATTTAATATGAGAAAGACCAAAAAACACAAATATAATATTTTTGTTTTAATATATTTTAGTGAAAAGAAAAGTTGATTGTTGTTTCATGAGAGATGCGAAAAATAATTTTTTGAAATGCTGGAATGATGACACTTGTAATTTAAATGTTAAATGATGACACGTGTTTAGAAAAAACTTCCTTTATTATGTTTATAGATTATAGATACCCCCGATTTTTATACTGGTTGTATAGTCTTATACGCGTCGTATAAGGGTAGGGCTATACGAGGCGTATAACACATCTGACACCCATAAATTTGTCCTCGTAACCAATGCAAAATTTTGCTATACGCGTCGTATAGGCTTATAACATGTGTTGTACAGGGGGCGTAGGCTATATGGGGCGTAGGCTATATGGGGCGTATAGCACTCGACAGCCCCTACCCCGGAAATATTAATCGTTTTCAATATCATTGATCCTATAAGCCATGTAAGGGCTATACGAGGCGTATATTACGCAGTGTATAGGATGTGTCAATTAATCAACTTGATTCATCTTCGTAATTACTGTCGCTTTAATGCTACAGTTGCAATTGATTTGTTTTTTCTAATGGTTGTGAAATAACATTAAAATAAAAACAACCTCTCACAAGTTGCTAGAATACATGAACAATGGCCCAAGTGGTTAGATTTGTTATAAAGAGATAAAGAGATATACCATAATCATAATCATATCTAGTTTACAACTTGCGAGCTACTTATAACATGTAAAAAAGCCTTTCACAAGTACCATGAACATTAGCCTAACCGGTTAAAATGAGATCCTCATGACATTATATAAGGGAATCATGGGTTCAAATCTCACTCTGAAAATAACAAAATGCTTGGAGTTGACCCAGCTGTTTTCTCAACATAAGTTTTCCTCCTAAGATGGTTCGGGGTGCAGTTTAGTCCCGGCTGTAAAACGGTAGATGGACCTGATTAAAATAACACTTATTTTCCGAAACAGGATCGCATATTTACCGTTCAAAAAAAAATAAACTTTTGAATGAAACAAGAAAAAAACAACAACAAACACCAAAATTGACTTAGGCCAAAATTAAAGCCACAACAGTTTGTCCAATCAATGTTCGTAACTCTGATTAGTTCTTTCCCATAAGAATGACGTTGTCTTTATGTCCTTATGAACTTTGAAGATGAATTGTCGGTTTGAGTTGATGATTTTGTCATACTGAGCTCTTCTATATTCACTGACAAGCCGTGTAACTTTCCGCCCCCATTGTTTCCGGGAGTGTATTTGTGCCCATAGTGATGTTTAACCCAACTGGTTAAGATAATTACCATGACATGTAAATATTGAAAGGTTATGGTTCAAGTTTTACTTTAAGCAAAATGCTCAGAGTTGAAGCAGATGTTATTTTTAGGAATGGGCTTCCTCCTGATGGGGTTGGGGCGCGCGATCCTGGCTGGAAACGGAGAGATAGGCCCGATTAAGATAACACTTATACTACGAAGGTTCAATATTTTAACATTTCGTTGCATATTGGGACGAATTAAAGATGCAACATTTATAGACCTACGATTTAAGGAAACCACGAAGAATTTTCTACATTTTCGCCCTCTAATAGAAACTATTAATTTTCTAGGGATCCAGCTATGGGCACGTTAATTTATAATTTAACATCATAAACTATAAATTCATTATTTAAAGTAGGAATACAAACTCAAGTCTCAACGAAGAAAAAACTACAATATATTCGTCCAAGTGTGAAAACATATGATTTCAATTTTTGATGCATTAATGCATTATAACATAATTATACATTTCACTTCACCATTTAGTAGCTTTAAGCAATAAAAATTGAAGTATATCAATATCAGTGGTTAGTACAAAGCGCACAATATGGACCGAAGCAAAAGAACACCAATGACGAATTTTAATTGACATATATGTATAGGGCTGCAAACGAACTGAACGTTCAGCGAACAGTTCATGAACTGTTTGGCGAGAAGTTCGTTTATGTTCGTTCGTTTTAGTACATGAACGAACACGAACAATAAAATTTTGTTCGTTTAATTAAACGAACGAACAAGAACAAAAACCGTGTTCGTTCGTTTATGTTCGTATTTATGTTCGTTAATGTCCGTTCGTGAACGTTCGATAATGTGTTCATTTATGTTCGTTAATATGTTCGATTATGTTCTTAATTTTTGTGTTAGTTATTTTTATGAAAAGTATGTCAAATGTTTTTGGATATTTATGTTACATGTTTATTTATTTTTTATAAATTTGTGATAAAATGCTGATTTTATTTCTTAAATAAATATGTGATCATTTGTATTCATTTGTGTTCATGGACTTTTTTGTGTTCGTCATGTTCATGAGCATTTAATTGTTTTCGTTTATTTTGTTTGTGTTCATTTGCGTTCGGTAATTGTTCATGAACAGTTCATGAACATGTTCATTTCCTTAATGAACGAACACGAACAAAGAAACATGTTCGGTAAGTGTTCGTGAACAGTTCATGAACATGTTTATTTCTTATGAACGAACACGAACAAGGCCTTGTTCGTGTTCGTTCGTTCGTTTGCAGCCCTATATACGTAGAAGCGAATAGCTGACATAAAGTTGAAATATCATAAGTCGATGTGATTATGTGATATCTCACATAAACCTGTTTTTTTATGTTAGATTTGTTGTTTCATGTATTTCTATGAGAAAAAAAAATAAATATACTATGCCGTGTATGATTCCGTTTTTAATCACCACGCGAATAAACAAGTGGTGTGGGTTTGTCAAAACAATAGATCTACCATTGTTTACCATTGTTGCATGAATAATAATTATGTTATCATCTAGTCTATCTAACTATGCACACATAATTACAAGTAATAACACAACATGTCTTGAATTGAATTTTAAATAAAATAATAATGAATAACAATTGATTGTACAAGTATCATATATTTTCCCCAATAATAATATATAAAAAGGCAATGATACTCATATTGTATAATAATAGTTGTAGGGTTCATAAAAAGTTTAGATATTCAAGAGTCGAGGGTGATGTCCTAAAGGATAAAAACAATAACTTGAGGTCGGAATTCATTACAAGAAGTCAGGATTTTAAAGAATGCCAAAAGGCGAAAGTTAGATTGGAAAATGATTATTGCACAAATTTTAGATTCAGAATAGAATGTTTGGTATGTGTTTGAACAGGTTTTAAAAATTTTAAACGGTTTCATAAAATTATAAAAATTACAGTTAAAGTCAAAATTTCAATTTAATCTCGTGAGATTAACTCGTCTATTTTCGTTTAACATCTCTAAATTCAAAGTTAAACTTGTTAGTCTCCCGAACAACTTTCGTATAGGAAACTTTTTATGAAAATACCCGGAAATAGGTCAAGACGGCAGCACAAGACAGAATGTGCTTAAATGCGCACTTATCTTGTGAAGGCTATTGTTGAGTCGTTCGATTGAGTTTGAAGACGTATAAAGTATCGTTAAAAATGTAATTCGATGAACTTAATATTGGAGTTTGAGTTTACTTAAATTTAGTTTTTTATAACCAAGTTATGATTAGTTGAAGTCAGACTACATTCTGTCAAAATTTTAGTAAGGCACTTATGTGCATTTTTAAAACTGTTAAATCATGATATAGGTTAGAACAAATCTTAATATGTCGATGTATAGTATATTATACTCCATTTAGTTATAAAGAACGTTCCAAGACTTTGGCATGGTAATCATTTAGAGAAATAATTTTGTGGAATAACCAAATGCGATGGCATAGCCATCCATGTGCAAACGAGATTCTTTATTTACGTTAGCGTGTTGTTAGCTTGATTTAGGCATATTAGTGATTGTTAGAAGGTTAGTGAATGTTAAAAGGTTAATGATCAAATGATCATGATTAAAATAAAAGGAGATTTAGTAGAAAAAATAATAAAAGTAAGAACATAAAGTCACGAGAACAATAGGTGAAACAATCATTGATGGACTTGTTAATCATTTATATTTCTTATATCTATCATATAACAATATAGAGTATGCTTGAATGTTAAGATGATTCTTTAAACTAAAATAAATAAAGGAAATTGAAACAATATAGAAATGCATAATATAAAAATAATATAAGATTAACAATGCAATATGAGATTATCTTAGCATTAAAAAATTCTTGATATTACTTGTAAAAAAATTCTTGAAATTAATCAAAACCAAAGGATGAAATAAAGGTTTGTGAGTGAGATTTTTGAGGAATGAGCAAATCAAATGTGAGGCCTAAAACTTGCTTTCATAGTTGAGGTTAGAAGGGGGTTTGTTAATGGTGAGTTATAAGTCTTTTGAAATGGGGTTATGATTGGAATTTGAAATAAATATAATCTTAAATAAAATAAGTAAATAAAGAATAATTACAATTTAAACTCTAAATTTATTAAAACCATAATTTGAATTTAATCAACTTATTTTTTTTATAAAATCTTTATAGACTTTATAAATCTCACAAAAACTTTGCAATTTGATTATTTATTTTAATTGAATATTTAAAATATTATAAATAATAATAACTTTTTAAAATTTATAGAATTTATTTTATAAATTATAAAATTTATTTTATAAGTAATAAAATTAAGTTAAATTGATTAAGTGACACATTTATTGTATTTGAAACACAAAAATAAATAAAATGACTAAATAATTACTTTGATTTATAAGATTGACTCAAATGAGTTCGGGTTTGGGCTTATAGTTTTGAAAATGGGTCAAATGTTACATTAAAGTTGTTATGAAAAACATTTTACCCGCATGCATCATCCATTTAATTTATCTTTTAAACTAGTAAAAGAAAGCTTTAATATATTCTTGTTTCTCAAATAAAAATTTATAAATTCAGAATTAATATATTTATTATTTAATAAAATACATTTTAAATACACAAATTTTTTAAATGTCTTTTTAACTACTCAATTTTTGAGCGACTTTTTTTAAACATTCATTTCCTAAATATTTTTGAAACATTTGGTAAAAGAATGGTTTTAAAGATGATATTAAAAAACAAACGATTTTAAAAATGATATTTAAAAAATGAACAATTGCAAAATTTTCATTTAGAATATTGAATGATTTTAAGAAAGATGATAATGTTTTTAATAAATACCTTTAAAAAATCAAAACTCATTTTAAGAGACGGTTATTTTGACAATAATATCACTAATTGTTAACTAATAAAGTATGAACAATTGATGAAAGAGAAATAGAAAATTATGGATTATATTTGTAATTTTTAAATTTAGGGAACAAAATTTAAATTTAGATCAAACAACAAGGACCATCCAAGTATATAAATCAAATATTTTTTATCATATGAAATTTATTTTGTAATATGTCTTTACACATAAGAAACTTCTCGTTTTAAATAACTAACGACGTTATTCTTTCTCTTTTAGACATTGGTCGCTAGGTTAATGTGTCCTCTTTTAGAGATTAGACTGTCATATCGTCGTTGTTTTATGTCTATAAACATCTTTTATGAACGAAGCATCTATATATTTTTAAATTTCATTTATTTATTTTTCACAATATTGTACCGGTATTCTGCGACCATTTTCAACGTAGCTCCTTGTGTCCAAATTATTATTGTTTCATTTATGTTTAAACGATAGTTTATTAAGTTTGGTATATCCTATTTGCTTGCATCCTTCAAGCTTATACAATCGAAGAAAGTTCTGTCAAGTATAACCCAATGTTACTTTTTGCCTTTTGGTAACTTATCATTTTGTCGTATTTCCCATGAAGAGTTAGTATCGATTGTCGGTCGTATTTTGATGGAAAGAGTAGTAAGTTGTTCCAAAAATGTTAACACCAAATGACTTTAGTTGGTAGTTAATACATATATATATATATTTTAAGCTATCCAGTCAAAATTAACACTAACAGACCTAAAATTAATACTACTGATAAAAAAAAAGTGACACCCTAATGAAGCTCCGCCCTTGCGTACTTTGTAGACTTAACCATTTAAATATTTGAAATTGTTTAATATTTTAAAACACATGCATGAACAACTTAAAAAGGGAAAAATCAATTCCCAATACCCGAGTGAGTAATGATGCTATTCCAAAAAAATAATTTTAATTGATCTTAACTGGTTAAGTAAGCTCTCGTAATAACATAAGTTTTTTTTGAATTTTTTTCTTTCAATGCATTCGTGATGGATGCATGTATATATGCAAATACATACATTTATATATGTGTGCGTATTGTTTGCTAATCTTTGTTTGCAAAGCTATAAAACTTTAAAGGTAACTTACTTGGTATAACTATGTTCCCACATTTATTTTCCTCATACAAAGAAAGTGTAAATTAAGCACTAAGATATAAACTTTCAGTTTTTACATGAAACATTCACCAATAAAGTAAAGTTTTAGGAACCTTTTGTGGTTAGTCATTAGTGTAGACAAGACGTATCACGTACCAATAATGCAAAAAGAATAATTATTAATTCCGATATTTATATTTTTCTAGAAAGAGGTAAATGTTAGCTTATTTTTTATAAAATTTTAAAACTATTTCCTAAAATTCTATGAATTAACAGGCACGATAGTGAATGACATAGACATGAGTGGATATGCAATCTTTTTCAAGTGTCTAGTAGAAAGTTTAGAAAAGTCTATAAGAATTTATAACATCAAGCAATTTATTGTCTCGATCCTTCTGTTAAACGGTCATAATCTTGCTTTTTGATTATTATTTATCTTCATTTAACATGTTTTTAAAAGTCGTTGATAGTAATATGTCTTAATTTAAAAGACTTATTAGTTTATATATCACAAGACGGGATGATAGTTATATTAGGATGTCATGCTGAATTAATAAAATTAAACAGTATGAAAAACACTAATCTTAACTCAGACACATTAATAATTGTGTAAGTTTAACACTACTCATATAACATGTTTATCTTAAACAGTCAAACATTAGCAAGTGTGAATGGTGATGGGTTATAAATAAGCTTCACTCAAGTCATAGATGGATGCAAGAGAGGTTTAAGGGTCCTAGGCCTCCACTCAACTATATATATGCATGTTATATGATTATAGTAGTTTAAGGTACCCAAGGTATTTTATTCAAGGCATCCAAACCACAATCTGTAAGCCATGTCCACAATCCTGTTTTCTAAAATAATCAAGGTGTTATGGATTAGAAGCTAAAGAATAAATTGACTATCCAAATTCCAAAATTACATATTGATCATTGTTTGCTATTAAAAATCACTATCATTTAAAACCGATGCTTTAAAGTTTGCAAATGTTGTGTTCGCTACTGTTTCGTGACTTCCGACTGTTCGACAATTTGTAATTCTTAATTTGTTGTCATTATAATAAGTAGTTGTTTATTGTCAATGATTAAAAAATGAGGAGTGAACGAGCCTATTTGCATTGATCGGGTCGAGACATGAGGTTAAACTCTTTAACATCTCAAACTTCCGTGCGATTATTAAATTTTTATTGTCAATTACCTGTATTTTTACTTAATTTGTGTTATGATCCGTAAAATTTGCTACACATTAATGTAGTTTTATTTTACCCGACCCACATCGACCGGTCTGATATGAACCATTTTAACATGATCCGTATTTGACCCCACTGAAGAAAAACCTGGATCCGTCACCGAGTCAAGTTATAAACTAGTTGTCAGTTTGTGATAAATGATTTGACGAGGTAGCCTTATATAATATATTTTTTATCGTATTATAGTTTAAATAGCTTGAGATATCAGACTATTTAATTAAACTTGGTTAACATGTCATTAAAAAAACAACTCATCTAATTTACAAGTTAAGCAGTTCAAATTGAATACGAACGACTTATTACACCTTTTGTAATTACAACTAAAAGTTGTGCGTTTTCTTGTTAAAGCTATACTCAAATACAAAAGTAATAAAATCAATAATAAATAAGTTTACAGTCCTTAATTTACAAACACAAAAACGCTTTCATTCTCACAATTTCACAAATTGACCTTGTGAACCAAACCTTTAATTTCCAAGGTTTTTAGTTAAATGTGTGTGAGCAAAAATTTATCTTTTAAGGTTAATCGTAGCGGCGTCGTGCGGCTGACGTCAAACCAACCAACCCCCCCCCCCCCCCCCCCCCCCGGACTAAAAAAGATAAAACCAAATAAAACTCTCCAAAAAAAAAGATACAAAAAAACCTCTCAAAACAAAAAATGCCTATGCGGGAATCAAACCCGGGGCACATGGGTTGTAAGGGTTCACTCGGCTACGAGGCCAAATGCTCAATCTAAAAGCTTGTTTTTTTTTGTTTACAAAAGTGAAGATTTAAAACCAAAAAAGCAGATAAACATGCTTTACTATTCATCAAACATTAAATCCCCTCACAAAATCAAGATGCGCCTACGACACAGTTTACCATATATATAACGTATAAATAAAAGACAAAAATATAAATATTTTTTAACTAAATCAAACTCATAAATTTGAGAAAAGCACATAAAGACACTATCTAAATGTCTATAAATACACATGATTTTCAGTGTAACCTTGTGAAAACGATAAAATAAATAAAATAAAGCACATATCACAAATTGGGCATTTGGTCTAGTGGTATGATTCTCGCTTAGGGTGCGAGAGGTCCCGAGTTCAATTCTCGGAATGCCCCTAAACATATTGGTTTTATTTATTTATTTTTTTACAGATTTGCCCTTTTTCAAAATGGTCTCTCATCTATTCTGTAATATGCAACTTACGTTACTCAAGTTATCCAACCGTTTGGGATTCTAAACAATTTGTTTCCGTAACATATTACTAATTTACAAGCTTAAAACACTAGTGAGTTCAATTCAAAACTTTTGCATCGTGCCATGTGGTTAAAGATGCGGTAAAAAGTAAGTGTTGCTTATAAGCCGTTGAAATCGATCTTTTAGTTGAAGCAAGTTGATCCGTCTAGTTGTTTCGAAATGTGTGCGGTTCATTTTAAGGTTTGGATCTGTTACAAATCATTATTTAGATCAATATAACAGCTGAATCTAGATTTAACCAAAGAACAAGATAATATGTCTCGTACAAAAGATGAAACACCAAAGAATCCCTCAATCAAGAATGTAGATTATTAGTATAATAGTATAATAATCTACTAAGAAAGATTACATGATCACTTACGAACAAAAACAATAAAAAGAGGAAAAAACCCTGATATGAACGAAAGAGAAAAGAAGTTGTGCGTGAGTGAGATTGATCCAAAAGAACACCACGCACAGCTATAATATATCTACAATACTCTTTGGACTAGAGCTGCATAAATCGGTTCTTTTTTCAACGCGGGTCGAGTTTTGGGCAACAAAATGAAAACCGGATTTCGGGTCGGATCCGAACCGGGTTCAAGGGCGCAAAACGGTAAAAGGAAAAAAAAGTCTGGTTTAAACCTGGTCGGGTTGGCGAGAACCCAGGTTGAGGTATGGAGGGGACAAATAGGTAAGAACCCTACGGGCTGAATTGGGTTGGACCCGGGTTCAAGAGTTACCGATTGACCCGGTTCAGGTTCGGGTTGGGTCGCCCGGTCGGGTCGGGAAATCGGATTGGATATGCACCTCTACTTTGAACAGCACCTGACCCAGCTGCCAGCGGCAACATAAGCCCAGCAGCAGCATAAGCCCTGCAACAGCAGCTTAAGCCCATCAGTAACAAACCAACCAGCCCAGCAATATGCAAATGAAAACATAACCAATAATCAGGCCCAAGAAAAACTAATATTAAAGAAGACATGTTTAGCAAATTAAATTGAGAGAATCATGTAGTTTATTTTCAACAGGATCCTGGAGGCTGTCTTGTAAAATGGACTGGCCTTTTAACAAAATTTTTCAATTATTTTAACTTCAATAAGAAATGATTTTAAGATGAAAAAGATTAACTTATATTGCCAATTTTTCATAACTTGTTATTTTCCCAGCTCCGCGGCGGGAATTGGTGATTTTCTCTCGAGCTACATGGCTTGAGTTAGTCGTTATCTTCTCAACTCGTCGAAAATCATAAAAGCAAATACTGTAACCAGTTAAGATAATATTAATGCCACAACGATGCTTTCCGTTCCTAATCGGTTCAGTTCGTCACGATAATATTACTTAAAAATTAATATAACTAAAAGGGTTACCAATAATGGTTTTATATAATTATATAAAACCTAGTGTTCCACATATTATAAAAAGGAGGATAAAATGATATTTCACATTCACAAATAAACAAATGCCAAAAACAAAGAAAAAAAAACCTGTGTTCAAAAACTAAAACCACGAATGTGCAATGTAGGGTTTATATATAAATTCTCAATGTTGGTGGCTAATACTAAAACCCAAAAAACCTATTGTATCACATGAGTTAGTTTTTAATATATATATATATATATATATATATATATATATATATATATATATATATATATATATATATATATATATATATATATATATATAAAATATAATGTCTTTTCGGCGTTCCCGTACTAGAAATTGACTTACTTGTGTTATTATTATGTTCTTAAATTTATCTACAATATAAGGTTTATATTTGCTTTATGATGTCAGTTATGTGATAAAGAACCTTGACCGTAGATACTAGATAGTATTGAAGAACGAACCTTTAGATTTACAAATCCTCATTAGTTTTTGGAACTTAATTATGAACGATTACTACATATACAAATAACAAACATGAGGTTCATATTATAAAAATTCCAACTAAGATGTTAATTACATGGATAATCCTTATGGTACCTGTGTATAATAAATATGTTCAATACTTATTCAGAAGTTACACCTTTCGTCATTTGTACTTACACACAAATGGCCTCTAAAATCTGTGTTCAACCAATTTTAATTGAAAAATTAGTCATGTGTCTTTTACATGAGGTTTTTTTTCTTCCCATTTCTGCTACCATTTTGTTAAGTCTTGTTGACCTATTTCGCAGATGATTCCTATTTGTCAATTATAAATAAAGAGATTTTCATCATAATCAAGTTCTTCATCATCTTCTTCTTCTTCATTCCTTCTCATTCACTGGTAGACATTGATTTTGAACTTGTGGTGACTCCCTCATGATCATGGTTTGACACAT
This sequence comes from Flaveria sonorensis, assembly GCA_025506505.1. NCBI lineage: Eukaryota > Viridiplantae > Streptophyta > Magnoliopsida > Asterales > Asteraceae > Flaveria > Flaveria sonorensis. The sequence continues at coordinate 44,872,792 of CM046430.1, read as the reverse complement.
TTGAGGATCAACCATTCAACTTGTACAAGAAGAGGCTTAGGGGGTGTTGGTAATTTTAATGTTATCAACTGCGAGCTCGATTTAGTTCTAGTTATTTTTGAGTTATTAATTATGGGTTTTCTTTATAATGTTAAGTTAGCTCCATGTTCCTTTATAATGTTAAGAGCTTATCCATGTAAAGATTTGAGCTCATGTTGAATTAATATTAATTTACAAAAGTTGGGCTCATGTTGAAAATAATTTTAATTTGGCCCACAAAGGGTACTAACCCATCCAAAATACAAAATGTAAGTAGGAGATGAGGGGTGTGATCCCACTCATTATCGTGACACCCCTCTTGTACATACACATGTAAGTGATCATGCAATAACATATATTGTATATATATGAGAGTGTGTTAATTATGAGGGGCATCCCCAACCTTAAACGCGAGTTGAATGTGATGTAACGCATACATGTAGTGAATATATAGAGTCACTCATGTGAGGACTCCTTTTAACTTCCACCCTATTTTACAATAGACCATTAAAACAAAATGTGGCACAACAATTTTGAAGACATTTCAAAGGCAGACAAGGCTGTGGCATTATATTCTAGAGGTGCATGATATCATGGCTTACATCTAAGTTTTATTTTTAGAAAATGAAAGCCATTCATATGGACAGAAGGTTGGTGCACCTTAGATAACTCCTTGTTACTTTCTTGAAAAAATGGAAAAGTGTACACTTTTCCTTTAATATTGGTCCAGTAAATGAAAAGAACATGAAAGCAAAATCCCCAATCCCCACAACTGCATAACACACCAGTTGGCAGACCTAAAAGAATATGAGGAAGAATCAAGTGGAGGTGGAGGATGAAATTGTCAAAGGTTGCAAACAAGGAAGTGAAATATGTCACATGTTCAAACTTCAAAGGGCAACCACTATGTTTAATTATGTATGACTACTAAGAACTTAAACTAGTTAGGAATGATTTTGTCTATTTGCTGCATAAATTTAAATATGGCTAAACTGTTGATTTAATTGTCAATTAGTTACGGATGAAAAGAATGTTGACCGGATTTGGTGGACCTGGTTAATTGGTAGATCTTGATCATTTATTGTTAATAAGGTTATGTTTTATGGGGGGTTTATGGGGTTTGATCAGGGCTTGACCATTCACCATCACGCCCCTTCAACCACAACACCCTCGGCACGACTAAGGCGTGGCAATTGCAAACTGATTGTGGTCATGAGATGGCCAGGGATAAGTTCATTGTATACAACGATCATATGACCGTCAAATTCCAAAAGAAAACTATGTATTTTGCATGACATGATTTGGGAGGAGAAAGAAAGACAATTGCAAAATTATGAAGATGTAGACGTCCTGCTTGCAAAAATTGCTCAAGAAGACTTGCAATACGCGTCTAGATCCAAAGCGCGCAGTAAGATACATTAGTTTTTATTTTTATTTCTTGAACATGTCTGATACATTTTTGTGATGGTTAAGTCTCTTATGTGATGATAATAAATAGTCTAATAAAAGTTAATTGTTCAAACAACAATTGAAGTCAATAATAACACTTCTATTTTAGTTTAACACTCATAATACATTGAACAATCACACTATATACAAAAGAAATACCTAGGAGACGTAATATTAAGAACAACAAAAAGATCATTGTGTTCTTCTGTGTGTTTTGAGCCTTCAAAAACTTAATTTTGGACTAACGTTTGTTTTTTTTTCACATTAATTGGTCAGGATAATCTTCAAAGCACGAGAACACATTGGTGGGACAACCCAACCTAAAAAAAACAAGCATTTGAAGCTTCGTAAGAAGTACCCGAATTTAGATGATATAGAAATAGTAGAAATGGGATCCTGAAATGCTTACATGTAAAGGAAAACTGTAGAATGGACACCCTTGGTTATTTCCACATAGTTTGAACAACAGCCATTCTTCCACATTGACAAATCGCCAAGTATGGTGCCATGAACGGAAGAAAAATGCCGAAAGGTTGGAAAAAGAGATGGAAAGGAAGACACAAAAACTGTTAAGACCTGAAATAACTAAAATATCATCACATGAAAGGCTGATGGTATGAATTTAATTCTAAATTAGATATCATACATTTTATGATCATCTGTCATCCGTCACAAAACGATGATAACAAAAAATGTAATTTCTAAAAAGAACGAAATGAAATCATAATATATACGTATCATATGGATCATGGATATTTACTCGTGTAACTAGCTCTAACAACAATGTGATAAGCGTTTGTTCTTTTTTTAATTTTACTTTTTCGAAAGAAATCCTAAAGCAATCAAAACAAAGAAACTACTATAGACAAAACATAACTAACAATCCAGAATAATTGCCATAGAGATTGTAGTCTAGCAAAATTAAGATGTGTAGCAAATGTATTTCTTTTCAAGCGGTTGAGGGTTCGAGAGTAGACATAAGCGTAGATTGATGAGTAAATTTAACGGATATGTGCGTTTACAGTTTTAAAAGTCGAAAATAATAAAGTTCATGTACAACCCACTCTTCAATTATGATAATCATCATTCGAGCTGTGTTATTTATCATAAACAATTAAGCTCTTTTTAATTATCTTCAAGATATCCACCACCTGAATCACAACATATATACTTTGAATGTTAAATACAGGATTTTAAACATAAATTAAATGATTATTGATTAAACTTAGTATAAGTTTCTATCTCAAAATTTATTTTGTAAACTCACTTGAATATTGTGTGACAAAACCGATGAATTTTGCTCCAAAATCAAATAAATCTTTAAAAGTAGGTCTTGAAGTGCCTCCACTTGATCTCCTAGCAGATCAACCTTCAAAACAATTAAGACATACATAGAAACATAAGTAAATACTTAAAAGAATAGTCAACATGCTGATTTTGTGTGTTATATTCATGTAATGCTTATTTTTAACGTGTTAGATGTGCCTGGTGTGTCAATATGGGGCTAGCTCGTTTGATAGAGGCTTTGCCTCTTAAAGGATAGGTCTTGGGTTCAAACCAAGGCAATATCATTCAAAATATATATATATATATATATATGTGCCTGATGCCTTAAAAAATGAATTGGCATATTAGGTGAGTTGCCATATTACCCATTTATTGTTCGGGGTGTGTTCAGATCGACTTTTGGTCATGTACATGTTAACCACTATAATTAAACAGGTCGACCCGTCAGCCTGTATAATTAAAATGGTCAATCCGTTAACCCATTTTTAGTAGTTTAACCGTATTTTACAACTAGACAACACGATTAACATGTTTACAACTTGATTAATACCCGTTAACCCGTTTAGAATTAAGACTTAAAGGGGACATGTTTGGGTTACACGATTTCAAATGTGCACGCATTAGGGTTTATGTTTTTTATATAACTAAGAATATGTCATATGTTTGTTTGGGTTGAACAATTAAACCCGTCAACCCGACATGATTCACACCCTAAAAGGAATATTGAATCTGCCAAAGTATTATGTAGTTTTGAACCTCGGTTTCTGCTAATAAGAGATTTTCACATCTTCTTGCAAACGCTTTCTTGTAAACCAACTCCTCGTTTTTATTCGAGGCCGCTAGCCTCGAGAGCAAACCTACTTGTTCCTTGATTTCATCCAACCTAAAATTATAAACCTCGAGTCGTTACAAAACCAAACTTAGTTCGTCCTAAGGACATCCTGATAATAAAGCGATGTACTTTTAAGCAAAACTTATAGGTTCAAATTCCGAGATGATTTTATAAGTAAAGCATATACAGAGTAATTTGGATTTATCATGAAACAATGGAAATGTACCTTAAGAGATTCCTATGTAGTTTCTCGTTAACATTATCTTGAAAATCTACTAGAAGTGGTTTCAATACCATATGAATATCATCTTGAATCTTTTGCAACTCGAAGTTTAACTTAATCTGCATATCCTTCATATTCTCAACTAGAACTAACTGATATATTTCATCAGTTAATAGTGCGTTTATGCTTTCATTATCATCATACGCCCCAAAATCTTTATAACAATCGTTCAAAAGAACCATGTAATGTTCTTCCATTGCCAACGTTTGGAGGGTAGATTGTTGTTGTTCTTCCATAAGTCTCGCTATCATCTCATCTTTCTCCGAATACTCTAACCTTTTATCAAGCATATACCCTTTCATCGCAATCATAATCGTTTCTTTCTCGATTAAACATCTCCATTGTTTATCCAAAGATCGAACTTCAATCTGATCAATTTGCTTGAACTTGAGGTCAACTCTTTCTTTCAACATGTCAATATCTAATTTAGTTTGCTCGATCATTACATTTTGTTGGATCTTTATTCGATCATCAACAGGATTAAGGTCAAAGGATTGAGATTTGGGTTCGGAATCAAGATCCATTATATCCTCATACATTAGATCCCAGAAGGGTCATCAAGGTTGAATTTGTTTGATTTCTATACTCCATTGAACTCTAAACTTTGCAGGTTTGAATAAATGTATGAGAGATGAAGGTTACGGGAATAATATGATCCAAAATTTATGGCAAAAATGGTGTTTGCTTTTCTAATATTATAGACCATTTATTTTAGTTTTGTTTTTAGCAGTGAACATGAATTTTAAAAAATAAAAAAAATTACGTAAGTATTATTCTTCACATTTATATTATATATAAAGCACAAGATGGGTATTTAAAATACCATAAAATTAAAAATATTTACTTTGGGACTGTTTGGCAACATCTGATTGAATAAGTGCTAAACCAGTAAGAGATCTGAACTAGTAAGAGGTCTGAACCAATAAGAGGTTTAAACCAATAAGTATGTTTGGTTATAAAAATAAAAATTAATAAAATAAAACAAAAATAAAAACCCATCATATGCCACAACCCTTCTCCCGATCCTCACCTCCGATCTTCACCCTGCGATCTTCTCCCTCACCCCACAACCCCCAAACCCTAGACCCACCACCACCCCCAAATTCCCCACACTCAAAGCCACAATCTCCTCCAACAAACCCCTCGAAACACCACCCATCAAACACTGCCGCCCCGCCGACGAAAACATCCGCCAAGAAGCCCACTGTCGCCGACCGGTACCGCCGGCGCCGGATCTCATTCGCAACTTCCGGATCTCACTCGCCATCGCCACCGCCACCGCCCTCTCCGTCGCAGACCGCCACCGCCGTGGCCGTCGCCATCGCAGACCGACTTCACGTCTGACTCGGGTCAGATGTTGGTTTAGATCTGACCGAATAAGGGGTTCGGTCAGACTTCTTCTCCAGTAAGATGCAAGCAACCAAACAAGTCACGTCTGACCGAGTCAGACTTGCACGTCTGACCGAGTCAGACTTGCACGTCTGACCGGGGTCAGTCAGACCCAACCAAAAAACCCCTTAATATTACATAAGATACAACCACTTTTGAAAGTAAAATAGTATTTTTAATATTATTTACAGATTACCTCTTACAATTAATTACATAATAACTTTATACTTATTGTAATTTACATAAATTGTACATTATCTACTCATAAATCAAAAAAACTTAATTTGTTTTAAAATTTCAATTATATCTTTTAATCTATAATGTTTAAACACCTTTTGAAACTACAATTGTAACCTGTGTATTTTTTAAATGCTTTGGTGTAAATTTTTTACTGAACCGATCTATATTTTGTGAGGTATAATAAGTTAACGCATAAATGTTCAAGTCGTCATACAAAACCCATTTATTTGATGTTTTAAATTTTAGCTTAGAAAAAAAATATAATAGACTTTTCTAAATTACTACAAGAATAACAAAAATTAGAAACACGTGTTGGATGTAAAATGTCATCCCGTCGCATTGCACGGGCACCCTTCTAGTTTAACAAGAAGTAATTGCTGCAGTTTAATTTGCTTCCTTTCTCCTTCGCCCACCAGATTTTTGTATGTTTTTATATGTGTGCATTTTCTTGCTATCTGAGTTAGCATGAAGCATACACAATTATCAACAAACGAGTATTAAACAGTACCGGAGTTTCAAAATCCTTTGCATCATAATCAAAACTGCTATCATTTGTAAAATGCATCAAAGGTTTATGATATGAGGCTCCAAGCTTGATGCATAATTTCATCATTCACAAAGGGGTGCAGTGACCACATTAAACAGTAGCTCTCTAGTTCTCCTGATGACGTCTTTAAACTAAGCGAATATACAATCTTTTCCTGCACATGTAACCACAATGTAAAATTTTGATTATGACCCTAGCCTCGTGCATCAAGTTTATCATGAAGAACAGAGATTTATACCTGCATCACATAATCCTGTTTCACCATGCTATATACTACAGCTACCATGGTTGCATAATCAACTTCTAGAGGTTTATCAGGGACAAATGAGACATTTCCCTCCTACAATGGTATCAGAACCAGTGTTATGTTTGCTGTTCTTCATACCAGATACAATTAGACACAAAAAAAGTTGTCTTGAATCAATAAATTCCCAAACTTGTAGATGCGGAACAAATCTTTATCCAAATCGATCCACTTAAGACAACGTAATGGCAAAAAAAATGAAACGCGTAAGCCGTAGGGGGAGATTTGTGATGTCATATAATAATTAAATAAAGGTGAATTAGTAGGTTTTCTTTTCTAAGAGCATAAAACACAAGAATTGAAAACCACAAAGCAAAGTAAATGACATGAAGCTACCTCACTGCAAGCAGCTGATACAAGATCCAAATCATTACGATCATCTTGTGGAGTTTCACAAGCGGCTTCTATTGCCAACCTTACATCCTCCACAAGGCATTCAAGTTCATTGATAATACTTTTCGCTGTAAAAAAGCTTAAGTTAGAAGGTCCAAGAGCCACACACCAAAAATCAGAAAATGTATTATCCTGGGACAACCGGACAAGTGTAAATGTAAGCGTTAATCGGTAGTAAGGTCCATGTAAATGCAACTATTTGCTTTTGAAAATGTCCCAACAATATCACAGCAACTTTCTTGCAAAGTTTCCATGCTAAATTACAAATTTACCCATAACCATCATTTATAAATATATTGGCACAATTGATTTTAAGTCCACAAGATTTCTTGGTAAGGATGTTACCTTTACTTATACTATTCAACAGCTGAATATGGCTCATATTCACTTCTGTATGGACATCACCAAAAATAAAGAAGAAATAAGAAAAAAAGGTCAGCCTGTCCTGTTCAGCAAAGACAATTGAAGTCTGTAGTACAAAAATCAAAGGCTTATATATGAAACAAGCATAGGAGACTGCATAATATTCTGGTGAGAGACGATACACGTATGCAAACGTGATTATAAACTCAAACAAATTATAAAAGTCAAAAACATAAAATTGAAACATTAAAGAATCACTTACACTTGTTGAGATTTTCAGCCCTACTGGAAGTATGAACATATCCAGCTTTAATGTAAGATTGAATCCTATCAGTATTATTAGCTTTGATCACATTCTCAAAGATTACTGATGTTTTGTCAATAGAAGGTCTTCTGATGAACTCTGCATACAAATAGGCAGATTTAATATTAGAAAAGAAATCTCATTCTACTATCTGCAAAACAACTAAAGACATCAAAGAAATTTACCAAGCCCTTGACGGAAGTTAACCAGAAATCTATGTCCTGCAGCAGCTAGCTCCTCAAATTTTGCAACCCTACCATGAAACAACCATGTTAGATTATGTAGTTGTATATAAGTATTACATAAACTATATAGAATGAACAATAAATATCAAACTGGATAGCCAGGAAGAAAAAAAAACACCACCATACCAACCTTGCCATGAAATGCGGAAAAATCTGGACAACTTTCCCTTTTGTCTCGGGGTTTAATTTAGTTTCTGATGTTTCCATTCTGCCACACCAATTGGAGGATTGAGCGTTCGTGTCTGCGTGTGTGAGTGAGTGAGAGAAAGCACCTAACAATATATAGTAATGCAATATAACATTGCTTGTACATTTGTACCATTTAGAATTTTACATATTAATATGAATGTTGCTTTAAATCACACGATAGTATAAGTTAGCATTAATCCTCTTTGTGATAAAATAAAGAAACAAACAAACATACCCAGTATATCCCACTAAAAAGCAGGGTCTGGGAAGGGCAGGTGGTGGCGAGTCTTTCCTCCGTCTTGAGAGATAGAGAGACCGCTTCCAAAGAGACCCCCGGCTCGAAAACGATAACAAGCAGATTATAGAGCATACAACACATAGGTATATACCACATTTGAGTTTAAACTAAGCATAAGCATATTCAAAAGTATATTGATAAGCATAACAATCAGACTATATTGCATACATCCCATACGCATACATCACATAAGCATAAGCAAGCGCATAATCATAACAACCCGAAGATAGTGAATACATCAAATAAGCAACATGCATCACCTATATAGAGCAAGAGTCGAAAGCCTACATATCATGCGGGGGGTCACGCATCAGGTCTTCCTTATTGTGATAAAATATCAATCAAAAATGGCTACACAGACCAATATGCCACTATGTATCCTTTGACAGTAGAACGAATAACATTTAGTTTTTGACACAGGGAATGTGCAATGATAGCATGCATTTATATTTTATAGTGCCCTGAAGTCTAAATTTCCTACCTATGGCTAACTTTATTCCATTTGGCCTTTCGCTACACAGCATTGATAGATACCCAGTTCTGTTGTCAAAATGCCATAAGGTGCGAGCCTAGGCCCTCAACACGCAGCCCAACGCAGCCTTGTCGGCTCGCTATGAAAGCCCCATGGCGTATTTTCATGCCATGTTCCTGCCAAAACAATTAGACTAGCCCTAAACAGGCGTCCGGGAATTAACCTAAAACAGCCTAAACTGGCTCAAAACAAGCCTAAAACTTGTCTAGAACCCGTAAAATTGGTATTTTTATATTACGCGTCTTGCTTAGAAAAGGCCTCAGCGCACCAATTGTGCCTTGCACCTTCACCCACTATTATACCTGGTACCAACAATTAATAATTATTACTGACCTAAAACCCAAATTTGAGAAACATTGGAAGCTACTAAGCTAGAGCCGATTTCATACATGCGATCAAGTTACTACAATAGCCCCATTTACACATTCAGGCAACACATACAAATTAAACAACAAAAATTACCGAAGCAACACCAATTTGCATTGACAAACTACAATATCTCATAACCAATGTATCTATAACTTCCATTAATCATGATAACTGTAGACGCAGACAGTAAACGGTTTGATTTGTACAAATGAAATAAGCTGAAATTAGACGAAATTTATAAGGGTTTGGAAGTTTAAATGACCTAATACTCAATATACGCTTAAAATTGAAAGAAAAAAAAATCAGAGAAGACATACGAGTAAGAGGATGAAGTGATGGAATCAAAGGTTGCTACTACTTAATGGATGTGAAATGATATAAATGATGCGAACAGGAGGTTTGAGCTATCCTCCTGTTCAGTGGCCGAACGAGTTCAGTGCTTCAGTGGTTGTCGAATTCAGTACTTTAGGGTTTAAGTGCCTGTGAAATAATCGACTAACCTTTGTTGACGAAGGTCGCTTAGGGTAGAGACACCGAGCCTGTGAACCAACACACCGCAGTTGTCGAATGGCGACTAGAGTAGCCACCGAGCCACCGAGCCACCGAGCCACCGAGCCTGAACGAAGGACGATTACACTTTGAATGAGTCTATGAGAGTAGAATCGCATACGACATACCTGATTACTCGAAGAGTCGAAGTCGATGATGAACTCTTGAAGGAAAGCCGGAGTCGAAGAAGGAGAGATGGAGCCGGAGGGTGGACTGTGGAGGGCTGGAGGCGCCGAGGTGGACGTTTTGAGCCCGGAGGCCGGAGGGTTAGGGTTAGTGGACTTGTGGTAATGTGGTGGTGATTTCAGATTTGTGAATGAAATATTGAAATATTGTTTTATATATAATTAAAAATTAAAGAAATATTTTTAATATTTCGGATATCTGAATTATCCAAAAATTTCCAATATTACTATCCGAATCCGAATCCGAATTTTTGGATATCCGAATTTCGGATATCCGAAAATTCGTATAATTCGGATTCGGAATTTCGGATAAATCGGATTTGGTTTCGGATTCGGATCTTTTTGCACACCTCTACTTTTGAGAATGGATTATGGATTATCCTATAAATGTGTAGCGTGAAGGGTTTTGAGCGGAGAAAATAAAAAATGTTACTGGTATTTTTTTATATTTGGAGAGACACGTGGAGTAACGAGAAAATGTAATGATAAAAATATTTAAAAAAAAGATTATTTAATTGAACCTAAAATAACAAAATTAATTATTTTTAGTGTAATTATAAGGATGACGTTAAAGAATTCACTGTGAATGTTTTAATAAAAAAATAAGGTTCTGAAGAGGTTTTACCTTAGGATAGAGTGATTTCTCTCACTTATAGTGAATTTCTTCCTGAGAATGATCTCGAGTTATGAACTCAAGTAAGTGATCTGATTTACCATTAAAAAAAATTAAAACACCGAACTGGTCAAAATCAGTGGTCTCAAATGGTTACATATGGATTGGGTATAACCTAATTCGGGTATCCCATATCCTAATTGGGTTATATATGCAAATTAATTTTTTTTTTTAACGGCAAATTTTTTATACTCCTATAATACATCAAATTACATCATGTTTGGGCTCAAACCCAGAACCTCCCTTACAAGAGGCAGATTATTATTAGAGTAACTTACCATTTGCATCCCTGACGTTTTTCTATTTCAACCTTTTGCATCCCTATCGTTTTAAAATTGTCATCGGCTCCCTAACGTGTCCTTTTTATCTCCATTTGAGTCCAAAACACTAACGACGTTATATTTTTCTGTTAACTTTAATAAAATAACAAAATTACCCTTATTTATTAAATCACATACCCTTTTTTCTCACCCCTACCCCTTATCTCTTCTTTTTCTCTTCTCCCTTTCTATGATTTTTAGTCTACCACCAGAGCACCACTACCACTGTTGTCACCACCTTCATGATCGATAGTCCACAACCACCATCGATATGAAATCACAGATCTAAATAAGATGGGGGTTGCGGTGGTGGTGGCTGGCAAACGTGGCCAAAAAAACCGATTCGGGAACCGGTTTGGCCGAAAAACCCGGAACCGGATCCTGTCCCAAACCGGTCCCGAACCGGTCCGAACCACCGGTTCGTCTATCGGTTGGAGGTTTCATATGTTGAAACCAGTTTCAAACCGGTCCGATCCCAAACCGGTCCCAAACCGGCTCACCAAACCGGTTTTCAAAACTAGTTGTTATATAACGGCTATATAGCCGGTTTTTGACCCTTTTTTGTGTTTTTTACCATTATACCCTCATTAAGCTAGTATAAATATGTATTGGATGTTTTGGTTGAACCACAACAACTTAAAACGCTCTCTAATCTCAAAAAACACTCTCTATTCTCAATTACGCTCAATTCTTCCGTTCAATTATAAAAAACTCTCAATACTCTCGTTCACTTCAAAATGGCTTCATCAAGTGCTCAATCATCCGTTGGTTGTGATGCATCTTCAAGCAACGTGGTTGTAGCAATCCTTCCTACGAATAGGAACCCCAAAATATGTGCAATTACGATTTACGTCAAATGGCTAGCGGTCCAAACAAAGCTCATTGCAAGTATTGTCATAAGTTTTTCAAAAAAGATGCAAATACAACTTTGATAAACCACATTGCGAATAAATATTTTAAGGCTTTGAAAGGTGAACCGTCTCGAGGTCAAGCTTCGATGACAAGCGAAGGGAATGTTTGGGCTTATGACGTTGATGCGGTTCGTGAGCAAATGACGCATTTTGTAATTCAAGAAAGCTTGCCATTCAAACATTTCGACAATGAACGTTTGACCTGGCTAATTCAACGAACTCTCCAACCGCTATACACACATGTAAGTCATGCTACACTTAGAAGAGATTGCTTATAAATGTGGAAAAAAGCTAAAAATGAATTAATATCTTATTTTGAAAATTTACAAACCGGTGTTGAGTTAACTAGTAACGTTTGGTCGACTCCGCATGATTCACCGGACTCGTACATTTGTGTCACCACCCATTGGGTTGAACCCGATTCGTGGCAAATGATGAAACGTACGATTGCGTTTGAATTGTTTGATTATCCTCACACCGGTCGAAATATTTTTTATCTTATTGATAAAGTTATTAGAACATATAAACTGGAAAATAAAATCTTGTCAATATCTTTTGATAACGCGTAAAATAATACGCTTGTGATAGAACATCTAAAATTAAAATATAAACCAATTTGTGACGGTGTTTTTTCATAATCGATATGTTGCGCATATCATAAACTTAGCCGTTCAAGACGGTTTAAAAACTATTAAAACAGTAAAAGATAGTTTTAAAATAATGTTACGTAATATTTTTAGCAGTAACCAAAGATATAGTAGGTATCGCAAGTTTTGTAAAGATGCAAATTCCAAATGTTTAGGTCCGAATTGGGACGTACCTACAAGATGGAATTTGACTTGTAACATGTTTGAAAAGGCTATTGACCAAAAAGAAAGTTTAATAGTCTTTCATAATACTTTGGTGAGTCGTGAAAAGACTTCGACTTACCATCCATCAGGTTGGGCAATTATTGAAGAAATAATTAAAATGCTTAATGTTTTTAAAAACACAACTACTTGTCTTTCTGGAGTTTATTATCCAACAAGTCCATTAGTACTTCACCAAATTTAGTTAATGACTTCAAAATTAAATAAGTTGTCAATCAGGGGTAGACCTTGTTTGGATATGATACCACCAATGAAAGAAAAACTTAAAAAATATTTTAAAGAAATGCCTCCGGTTATTACATGTGCCGCTGCCTTAAACCCTTGCTTAAATACGTCGGGGGTTGAAACTTTACTTGATAAAATTACTTTTAATTTGGATTTAGAAGAAGAAAACCCATATTATGCTCAAAGTGCAAAAAAATAATTTTATCACACATTTAGGCCAAATATTTGATGTTTAGTTAGCAAAATATGGTGAAACATCAAACATACATGAGTCTATGCGGCATGCGGCACATGACGAAGGTTCAAGTGTAGGAACCTCTGAAGATGAAAGGCTGATGCAACCAAAGGATAGCAGAACAACCAAGTCTTCCAACATACACTTCGAAACAAAGGTGAACTAGCTTCGGAAGTTTTACACACTCAAGAAATATGCTAAGTGTAAAATCTTCAGAAGCCAAAGTTCAGAAGAAACTGCTGCGGAAGCTTTACACTTAACTTGGAAAAGTTTTCTAAGTGTAAAGTCTTCCGAAGCCAAAGACTCAATTCTTCCGAAGTCAAAGATGAAGTCTTACGGAGCTTGAAAGACAAAGTCTTCCAAAGTTGTTTTGAAGATAAGACTGATTTTTTCTGAAGAGAGAGAAAAGATTCCTTTTATGTATCAACTTTATCATAAAGCAACCTTCTTTTCGCTGCCTGCTCTGGTGGTTCACCTGCTATCACTAGTTTGTGAAACTTTCATGCTTTATGATAAAGTAGATAAGGTCTTTGCCTGCATGTTTCTCCTTTTGTTCCTGTAGACTTTTTGTAATAGGAAAAGTCAGTGAGCTATGGCATGTCATAGTCACTAGTCAAAAAGCAATCTGCTTTTTGACTTTAGATTGATCTTGTTGTCTAGATTAGTCACATCCAACTGTCTTTACATGTATTGACGGTTGTAGGTTGTAGTATAAATAGTCTCCGGTTCTTGTACTTAGAATATACTTGGAAATAACTTGTAATAGAACTAGAGAGCAATATACAACTTCCTTGAAAACCTTAACTTGTGTTCTTGTGAGTTTTTGTTCTTGTTTATTTAGTTCAGTCTCTTTAATTACTTGTGGTTTACTTGTGTCTTTAATAAAGTTACATGTTCCTTATTTGAATTGTTAAGTGATCTTAAGATCCTCCTAAGTGTGATAACTAATTGCAAGCTTAAGTACCCTTTAACGGTCCTACAATTGGTATCAGAGCATTACAGGCTCTTGTTTGTAAGATCTCACCATCTTCAAATCCTCTTAGTTTCACACATCACTTAACTCTTCAAATGGCAGCTATCTCTAAAGCTGATATGGAAACTGGAACTATGACAAAGTCTCCACTGATCACTCCTGAGGATTTTGACACTTGGTGTCAAAGAATAGAAGGCTTCATTAAGTCTCAAGATTCCAGGATGTGGGAGTCTATTATCAATGGACCTCATGTACCATACACCACTTCAACTGCTGCTGGTGGTGGTATGATACCCAAGGAGAGGGCTGATTTTTCTGATGAAGTCTGGAAGAAGATTGATATTGATCAGAAGGCCATGACAGCCCTCCAAACTACTCTTCCAAATTCCATCTACAGAGGTTTCAAGAAGTGCAAGACTGCTAAACAACTATGGGATGCACTAGAACTGATGTATGAGGGGTCCAATGAAGCAAAAGAAATCAAGAAGGACCTCTTGAAGCAGCAGTTTGAAAACTTCACCTTCAAAACAGGTGAAACCATGACTCAGCAGTATTTCAGATATGTTGAGATCATGGATACTGTGGCTGATGTTGGAGTAACTATTGAGAATAGGGATATTGTTAGGAAGTTCATGTCCTCTCTTCCCAGACAATGGACACACTACTATGTGGTCATTAAGAGGACTGAAAACCTCAAGACCCTTACTCTCACTGAGTTATATGGAATACTCAGTGGATACCAGATGGATATGAACATGCAAAACTCATCTAGCAACTCCAACACTCACCAGAGTTTTGCCCTTCATGTGGTTGAAAGGGATAGCAGAGAACCACAACATCATTTTATCTGCTACCCTGAAACTTCATAGAAGGGTCCCTTCATCACCTTCCCAGAGACACCCAGAGAGTGCTACATCCAAGGAAGTCCCTTCCAAGAGACAAGCACCTCTCAAGCATTTATCTCCACTGATGAAGGAACAGGCAACTTTCTCTTCACTCTTGAAGATTTGGACTGTATCCATCCAGATGATCTGGAGTACATGGAAATAGTCCAGCAGATGGCTCTTCTCACTCATAGAGCCCAGAAATTCTACAAGAGGACAGGAAGAAGGTTCCCCAGTAATACAGCCAATGGAAAGTTTGGGCTGGATAAGAGCAAAGTCAAGTGTTATAACTGTAACCAGATGGGACACTTTGCCAGAGAATGCAAGGCACCTAAGTCAAATGGTGGCCAAGCATCATCCAGGCCAAACTACACTAAGGGAGGGCACCAGAATGAGAAGCCAAGACAGCAAGTTGCTGTTGCTATTGAGGAAGGAGGCTTTGACTGAAGCTTTCAAGCTGAAGATGCTTCACCAATTCAAGCACTCATGGCTAACCATGAAGAGGCTAAGGTACTTGAACATCTTTGCTCTCCTGAATGTATTGCTAAAGTGAATAGATACAGGTCCTACAACTTGAAAATGAGATCTGATATTGAGTCTTTAAATATTTTAAAAGCTGATTTTAAAAGAGCTGAAAATGACTATAAACTCAAGATAGAAGATCTAGAGAAAACAGTTTCAACTCTTAAATATGAGCAAACAAACTACAAGACTCAAATTAAAGATCTCATTACCAAGTTGACTGAATGCCAGGCTGAGCTTGTGATCAGCAAAGCCCATGTAAAAAAATGTGTTCTTGAAGAAGAGACCTTCAAGAACATAATATCCTCATCCCTACATGCAAAAGTTTGTTATCAGAACAAGCAGGGATTGGGATCTTATGAGATAGCTCCTCCAGACACCCTTCTGTCAGTAAGATCTCCAAGGTGTGAAACTGGTCAAGATGAGCTGCCTCTCATAGACCCTTGTGTTGAAGAGGATGAAGAGGAGATGGTGAGGGATGACTCTGAGATGAGTGAAGAGAGTCAATCCAAAAAGGGTCACCATGCTCCTAAGGAGGAAAAAGAAGCTAGTTTGAGTAAGACCAAGAGAAAGAACTTGATTAGAAGAGGAAAAAGAAGATCAAGAATAGCTCAAGAGATCAAGACCACCTTTGACCCTAAGCAAAAACAAGTATTCATCTCTGCAGGGTTTAAGGTGATGAAGGCTGA
This sequence comes from Flaveria sonorensis, assembly GCA_025506505.1. Taxonomy (NCBI): domain Eukaryota; kingdom Viridiplantae; phylum Streptophyta; class Magnoliopsida; order Asterales; family Asteraceae; genus Flaveria; species Flaveria sonorensis. The sequence continues at coordinate 44,856,715 of CM046430.1, read as the reverse complement.
AGACTCTGCTAAGAACTCTAGTACCAAGAGTTCTACTTCAGTTTCAACTCACTCCAGTAACAACAAGAAGACTGATCAGCTGTGTACCACTGCTACATAGCCTGAACCATCCATTTCCAAGAGCAAGCTTCACCCTAAAAAGTCTGTTGCATCATCTGAGAAGATGAAGAAGGAGAAGGGAAGTGTTCAAGTTCAGTCTTCTTTGGAAAAGAAGGCTATCAGAAGAAAAGAATTGGACTGTGTTATGTGTGATAGTACTTCACATCTGGACAAGGATTGTTAATACAATCCCAAGAGTACTATTCACATGACCAAGAAGAAAACCTCTGAGAAGAAGGAGAAGCAACCGGCTTCGAAAGGAAAATCTGTCTCCTTCGGAAGATCCAAAGTAAAAAAGAAGGCAGGTGATAAATTGCCTTCGGAAGGAAAAATGGTCTCGGAAGAAAGGAATACTTCCGAAGCACCTAAACTTGCTGCAGTGAAAGCAAGATCTTCCGAAGGCCCAGTCTCCAAATCTTCCGAAGTTACCAAAACTTCCGAAGATATGAAGGTCAAGCCCAATCTTCCAAAGGTGGTGTGGAAGATGAAGGAAGACCATGTGACTGAAATTTCATCATCAACAATAGCAAATGATCCTCAAAGCCTGAGCATAGGATCACTTACTGTTTCATTGTCTTCTGTTCACTTTGACAAACCCAAGATCAATTAGGCTTGGGTTCCCAAATATAACTAAATCATCTCTTTTTGTGCAGGGACAGCTGAAGATAAACAGAAATGTTTGGATAATTGATAGCGGTTGTTCAAGGCACATGACAGGCAATGGATCCTTGCTTTAAAACTTTGAAAAGTTTGATGGAGGTCCAGTTGCTTTTGGAGGAGATGCAGGAGGTTACATCACTGGCAGGGGCAAGGTCTCAAATGGTAAGCTCAGTATTAAGAAGGTAAACTTTGTCAAGGAGCTTGGATACAATCTCTTGAGTGTATCCTAATTTTATGACCAAAAACATAACATGCTCTTCACTGAGCATAAGTGCATAGTTCTCAAGCCTGGGGTGATTATTCCTCAAGAGCATATCCTGCTTAGAGCCCCCAGGAAGGGAAACATGTACAAGATGGATCTTCAAGAAATAACTCCTTCTGGAGAAGTGTCATGCTTTCTGTCTAAAGCAAATCGTGATGAGTCTTTCCTTTGACATAAAAGAATATGCCATGTAAACTTTAAGAACATGAATAAACTGATTAAGAATGATTTGGTAACTGGAATGCCAAAGAAAGAGTTTACAAGTGACGACCATTATGTTGCATGCCTGAAAGGGAAGCAACACAAAGTGTCTCACAAGCCAAAGGAAATGAACTCCATCACTACTCCCCTACACTTGTTATATATGGATTTGTTTGGCCCCACCAGTGTAATGAGTCTAGGAAGGACCTCTTATTGTTTGGTGATCACAGATGACTTCACAAGATTCACTTGGGTCTTCTTCCTTAGAACTAAGGATGAGACCCTTGAGATCTTGAGGAACTTCATTCTAAAAATTGAGAATCAATATGATCACAAGGTCAAGATCATAAGGTGTGATCAAGGAACATAATTTAAGAACCAAATCCTTGATACATTTTATGATGAAAAAGGTATCTCAAGATAATATAGTGCTCTCAGGACTCCTCAGCAAAATGGTGTTGCTGAGAGGAGAAACAGGACACTTATTAAGGCTGCAAGAATCATGTTGTCTGACTCTAAATTGTCCATCACCTTCTGGGCAGAGGCTGTTAACACAGCCTGCTATGTGCAAAATAGAGTTTTAGTAGTTAAGACACATGGTAAGACTCCTTATGAATTGTGGCACAAAAGGAGACCATTCATTGGTTTCTTCAGGTCTTTTGGATGTCCATGCACCATCTTGAATACCAAAGATCAAATAGCTAAGTTTGCTAAGAAATCAGATGATGAAAATTTCATTGGATACTCTTCTCAAGCTCAAGCCAAGGCTTATAGAGTATACAATCTCAGAACTAGAGTAGTTAAGGAGTCAGCTAATGTGACCTTCAATGAACACACTCCCAGTGTGAAGGGTTCTGGTCCGGATTGGCTATTTGATCTTGATTTAGTTACCAACTGTTTTAACAAATCTTGTGAGGATGTTTAGGGATCAACATGTAATATATCAACAGGAGATACTGACCCAAGATTTGAGCTGAGAAGACCAAACAAGACTATTACTTCAGCTCCAATGGTAACTAACTCTGCAAACAAAGATCCAATCAGCACAAGCATGTCAAATACTGCTGATTCATCTGGTATGCCTTCAAATTCCAGCTTAGAGGCACAAAATCCAGGTGAAGGAACTTCCAATGCAGGAGAAAATGGAGGTGGTGATAGTGATCAGGAATTTCTTGATGATGATAACCATTCCATTGAAGACAACATCAATGATGTAACACACTTACTGGATCAAGTTTCTCTTGATAAGTGTGTTGATGTGGTGGGAGATTCCTCATTGCCAGATCTAAATTTCTTTAACTTAGATCTGTCAAATCAACTTGCTGTGATTCCTCAACTTAGGATCCACAAGTCTCACCCCACCACAAACATCATTGGAAATGTTGACACTGGTGTAAGAACAAGAGGACAAACTAATGACAACAATATTTGTCTGCATTCTTGTTTCTTGTCACAACATGAGCCGAAGAAAGTGGATGAAGCTTTGAAGGATGGAAGTTGGATTGAAGCAATGCAAGAAGAGTTGCTTTAAATTAGAAGACAGAAGGTGTGGAACTTATGTCCTCTTCCTCAAGGGAAGAGTGTCATAGGAACTAAATAGGTATTTAGGAACAAGACAGATGATAGAGGGATTGTCATCAAGAACAAGGCCAGACTAGTTGTCCAAGGATACACATAAGAAGAAGGAATTGACTACACTGATGTCTTTGCTCCTGTAGCAAGACTTGAAGCTGTAAGAATATTTCTGGCTTATGCTGCATCCAAGGATTTCAAGGTCTACCAGCTTGATGTAAAGTGTGCCTTTCTATATGGGGTGATAGATGAAGAAGTTTATGTCAAACAACCACCTGGCTTTGCAGACCCAGATCATCATGATTATGTCTACAAGCTTGATAAAGCTCTATATGGGTTGCACCAAGCTCCAAGAAAGTGGTATGAGACTCTATCTCAGTATCTCTGTCAACATGGTTACAAAAGAGGTACTATTGATGGGACTCTCTTCATCAAAGAAACAGGAAATGACATAATGCTAGTTCAGATATATGTAGATGACATTATCTTTGGTTCAACTAATTCAAAGCTCTGCAAAGACTTTAAGAAGCTGATGAAGAATAGATTTGAAATGAGTGTCATGGGGGAACTCAATTTCTTTCTAGGAATTCAAGTGAGGCAGGTTGAAAATGGCATCTTCATAAGTCAGTCTAAGTATGTACAAGACATACTTACAAGATTTAAGATGACTAACTGTAAGGTTGCTAAGACACTCATAGCCAGAAACCACTCCCTTGGTCCTAATCTTGAGGGGGAGTATGTTGATGAACATCTCTACAGGGCTATGATTGGGTCTCTTATGTACCTTACTGCTAGCAGGCCTGATATTATGTTTGCCACATGCATATGTGCAAGATATCAAGCCAACCCCAAGATGTCACACTTGGTTACTGTCAAAAGGATTCTTAGATATCTCAAAGGTGCCCCTAAACTAGGCCTTTGGTATCCAAAGAATTCAGACTTCAATATGTATGCTTATACAGATAGTGACTATGGTGGCTGCAACATGACTGCAAAGTCTACATATGGGGGATGTCAATTCCTTGGTGGAAGGATAGTCTTATGGCAATGCAAGAAACAATCCTGTGTGTCTGCATCAACTGCTGAGGTTGAATATGTTGTTGCTATAAGCTGTTGTGCTCAAGTGCTTTGGATTCAAAATCAGATGCTGGACTATGGATTGAACTTCAAGGACACTTCTATCCACATAGACAACAACAGTGCTATCTCTATTATAGAGAATCCTGTGCAGCACTCAAGGACTAAACACATCAACATCAGGTATCATCTGATTAGAGATAATTTTGAAAAAGGATTAATCAAACTAATCAAAGTTAACACAAATGAACAATATGCTGATTTGTTCATAAAAGCTTTTGATGAACAGAGATTTAAATATCTTATATTAGCTATTGGGATGATTAACTTTGAATAAATTTTCTTTAAACACTTAATCAGCTTTAATTCTTAAAATTATGTATGTCCTAAGTTGTCTATTAGATCACCACCATAAGCCCAGTTCTCTTAGAAGTAAATTAAAATTTTGAATGATATTCCTTAGATTTGTGAAAATTTGTTATTTTGTCTCTGAAGATTTTATTTTGCATTCGGAAGAAATTTATGTCATTAAAACAAATAACTGCTTAAAAGAAATTTACCTTCGGAAGAAACTCTTAGAGTATCTTCCGAAGCCTAAATATGCTTCTAAGAACTTAAGGGTTTTTGAAGAACAAATATCTTCCGAAAGCAATTAGATCTTCCGAAACAATATTTGCATCAAAGGAAAAATCTCCAAGTATTTTTTTTCTTCCGAAGCCAAATTCTCACAACTCTTAGAAATATCTTTCATAGGAAATTAACCTTCGGAAGCTTTTCAAAAGCTTCCGAAGCAAAATTACCTTTGGAAGATTTGTAACTTCCAAGAAAACTAACTTTTTGGGCGTTTTTTTCAGAAATGGAACCCACTTGCGGATTTCAAAGTTTATCCTTTTGAAATAACTTTGTCTGAAATCCATTGCTTATATCTTCAAACGGTTCCACTTCATCTCTCTACCTTCAAATCTTTGACCTAAATTCACCCAAATTGCACCTTCTTCTTCCATTTCTTCACCACAAAGTTTCATCAAATGGCCAACATTGACCATAGAAACAACCCAAACCTCTCCATGCACCTACACAGGCAGCACAATCAAGTTGCTCTGTTGCATTCTAAGAAGGATCCAAGTTTCTCAGACATATGTAGGTATCTCTCTTCGACTCACTACTTCACCTCCCTTACAATTGATCCTCCTCTCTTTGAGGATCAGTTGCTTGAGTTCTAGCGGACCTGTCAGAGGTTACCATGGATGGGGAGAAGGCACTGTCTGCTACAGTGCAGGGGAGGACTGTTTTCATCACTCCAGCCATCATAAACACCCATTTGCAGCTGGACGATGAATTAGGTGAGTTGTCCTTCCCAAAAGCTTTCGTTAACCATTCCTTTGAGCAGATGGGCTACGAGAGTGACTTCTCAATCAAAACCTTCAAAAAGGGGAAGGTCTTATCTCAATGGAAATACCTCCTCCATGTAGTCATACACAGCTTATCCAATAAGCATGAAGGATGGGATCAAGTTCCAGAAGACCTCTCCTTTATAGTCCATGGGATGGTATAAGGGGTCAAATTCAGGTATTCTCAGTTTGTTTATACAAATTTGCTTGCTAATTTGGACTCCTTGGAGTATTACATGTTCCCCAGGTATGTTTAATACATTCTCAACTGTGAAATGGGACCACAGTTGAGGGGAACAGGTAATATTCTTAAACTTGCACAGATGAGGCCCGGCATTTTCAAAATATTGAAAAACCCAACTGTCGGCTTCTCAGGGGTAGAAACAGCCCTTGTCCTACAAATGTTTGAGCTTATTGCTCAAGGTGACAACCTAGTAGCACCAGCTAGTGTTGAACCCACACCTTCTACCTCTCAACTACCATCAAGGCCATCTATCACCCTCACCTACACCAGAAAATCCAAAAGAACCCCTGCACCTGCTACTGAGCAAGTGTAGGCCCCCATATCACCACCCACACAGGAGGAAGTGGACACTCGAGCTCCTACTTCCCCTGAGGAGCAGCCACTCCCATTCTTGATAAAATCAGTGCTGAGGTTCCTCATGATCAGCCTGATGAGCTCACATCCCCACAACCAGCCACAAGCCATCACTCTGAGTCTTCACACTCTAGTGATCAGCCTTCTGGGGATAGCTACCACCCCCAACCTCTAGACCTCAACCGTCCCATACCTAGCCTTGACTTATATTCTGATGAAGAATTAGGATTCAGTGAGTACCATGATTCTCTCCTCTCCACCCATACTCAAGGAGAGATGAGTACTCCTACTTCACCCCTTTCTAGCCCACATCAGTAACCCCCTACTGAGGTGGATCTTCGTGAACTTGTTCAGGAGACCCATATAGAAGATGCTCTCACTTTTGCAAGTGATTACATCTTTAAAACCTCAACCACGGCAACCCAGCCTCTTGACATTGTCATGAGTCAGGGGAAATCTAGCAGCCAAGAACACTATGCTGGTGGTGAGGGAGCAGACTTAGGTCTAACTCCCTTATCCCCCAATGATTCTTCAACTGAAGATGAGGGGAGTATGAAACTCAGGGTGCAACAACTAGAAAAAATCTGCACCTATCTAGTTTCAAAGATAGCTTACCTGGAATCTCAGGTGACTATCTTGCAAAGAAGGGTCAATGACCAGCAACTTGAGATCACCGATCTCAAGGGCCAGCTAGCTGATAGACCAATGAGGGAAACTCATCCAGGTCCACAAGAACCTGTGGATGTTATGGACGACTTCCCCAGCTCACCTATGCAAGAGGGTGATGCTACCAAAGAGGGGGAGGAAGTTCTGACAGCCACAGAACCTAGGAGTTCTTCCCAGAGTATGGACATAGAGGACTCACCATCCTCTCTTGCAGTTGTCCATACTTAGCAACCTCCTCAAGTCAGAAACCTAGACTTGCTGATTCAACATCTGTTTGAGGAAGGGATACCAAAAGCAATGTCTGCCCCTTCTGAGAATGCAATCATGGGTTGGGGGTATGACAACCTTAGGAAAGCTCTGATACTCTCTAGAGCTCAGGGTCAACAAGAAATCTTTAACATTTCAAACCTTAGCTTCTATGAGAGCTTTAATCTGATAGATCTGCCACTTGTCAATCCAAGCAATAACAAACAAGCTGCCAGACTAGCTGACCAGATTCAAGATAGGGTGCTAGCTGAATTCAGAAGGAGAATAACATTATATAGACAGAGGATAGCAGGTGAGACCTTTGGTCAACTGGATGTTGAGGTAGACCCCAAGATTAACTTCGAAGGGAAAGCCTTGACTGAAGGCCCAGAGGTTGAGCATGTGAACCTTGAGACAGGATCTCCTCCGGCACCCTATAGCCTCAGTGAGGCACCAGCTGGTGATGGTGCCTCATAACCTCTCTCTGGCCAGAGTCACCAAGGTCTGTGGTTAACAAAGGCAAAAGAAACTAACTCCTGAGGAGATTGAGGGGGAGAAAAGAGAGAGGAATAGGAAGCTAAGGGGAGAGAGTTCAAGTGGTTCCCCAGGTTTCATGCAAGCTGCAATATTGGCTGCTCCCAGACCAAACACTCAAGAAGATGAGTTGAGGGCAGCTAGATTGAACTACCTGGGAACAAGAAACTATAACATTGATGAACTCATCTCTCTCCCCTTAGAGGAGCTTAATGAACTGGCTGACACAGAGCTGTCAAGAGAGAGGAGGGAAGCAGAGGATGCAGAACTGCTCCTCAAAGTAAAAGAACAAAGGAAGCTTAAAAGACTCTACAAAGATGCTCCTGTCATCTCACCAGTTCAAGAAAGTCCTGAGCCTGAGACTGTGGTTGTTGAACAACCTCAGGTAGTTGATGAAGATGAAAGATTAAAGATGATAAACTACCCGAGTGCCACATGTCTTTATCAGGCATCTGCACTTCTTCCCCTGCCACATGACTACATATTGTTTGAATACAATAAGCAGCTAGAACAACAAGCCAAAAAAGATAGGCAAACTGCTAAGAAAAGGCTGAGGGAAGAAGCTGCCAAATCAAGAGCCATCATCCAGAAAAGTCAGAAGAAATCTACTGATAGGCAGAGGATGATGAGCTTCTTGAAGCTGTATGGGTTCTCCGGAAGGAGGCTTGGTCCCATGTCTCTATCTACAATGGATGAACACATAAGGGTGATCAAGCAGAAGATAAAGAAGGGAGAGCTGGTGAACTTGCATTCTCCACCAACTCCAGCTCAACCTGAAGTTGAGGTGAAAGTTGAACCTAGAGAGACAACACAACCTGCACTTGGAGCTACATCTCAGCCAACTTCATCTTCTGACCCACAGCAGGGTCCTCCTCTCTCTCCTTCTGAAACAGTAAGAGAGGAGATCCTAATTGAGAGGGAATCAACTGAACAACCTGGTACTGAAGACCAACCCTCTCAGTTGAAATCATCTGGGAGGAGAAAAAAATGGCCAGAAGAAGATCTACTTCAAAAAAGAAAAGAAGAAAGACATCAACCTCCCAACCTCAGGATGAGTCAGAACATCCTGAGGAAGTGCATGAAGAGGAATCTCAACAAACTCCTTGATAGTAGAGCCTCTTGCTGTTGGAAGACAAATCATGTCCTGGACATTTGCTGAAGATCCAGACAGATGGTATGTCATAAGAGATTAGGGAGAACAACATGTCTACCTCACAAATGACATGCTTGAACTCCTTCTGCATGATCTCTATGACATGAGAAGGTTCTACATGAGTCTGAAGGATCCAGATCTGATGATGAAGAAAGGTCTGCTGAAGATCCTCATATGGACTATCAAAGTATGAAGAACTTCTCTGTTTTGGTAGCATCAGCCTAGGGGGAGTTTGTAGGAACCTCTGAAGATGAAAGGCTGATGCAACCAAAGGATACTAGAACAACCAAGTCTTCCAACATGCACTTCAAATCAAAAGTGAACTAGCTTCGGAAGTTTTACACACTCAAGAAATATGCTAAGTGTAAAATCTTTTGAAGTCAAAGTTCAGAAGAAACTGATGCGGAAGCTTTACACCTAACTTGGAAAACATTTCTAAGTGTAAAGTCTTCCGAAGCCAAAGACTCAATTCTTCCGAAGTCAAAGATGAAGTCTTCCGGAGCTTGAAAGACAAAATCTTCCGAAGCTGTTTTGAAGATAAGACTGATTTCTTCTGAAGAGAGAGAAAAGATTCCTTTTCTGTATCAACTTTATCATAAAGCAACCTGCTTTCCGCTTCCTGCTCTGGTGGTTCACCTGCTATCACTAGTTGGTGAAACTTCCATGCTTTATGACAAAGTAGATAAGGTCTTCGCCTGCATGTTTCTCCTTTTGTTCATGTAGACTTTTTATAATAGGAAAAGTCAGTGAGCTATGGCATGTCATAGTCACTAGTCAAAAGACAATCTGCTTTTTGACTTTATATTGATCTTGTTGCTAGATTAGTCACATCCAACTGTCTTTACATGTATTGACGGTTGTAGGTTGTAGTATAAATAGTCTCCGGTTCTTGTACTTAGAATATACTTGGAAATTACTTGTAATAGAACTAGAGAGAAATATACAACTTCCTTGAAAACCTTAACTTGTGTTCTTGTGAGTTTTTGTTCTTGTTCATTTAGTTCAGTCTCTTTAATTACTTGTGGTTTACTTGTGTCTTTAGTAAAGTTACCTGTTTTCTATTTGAATTGTTAAGTGATCTTAAAATCCTCCTAAGTGTAATAACTAATTGCAAGCTTAAGTACTCTTTAACGGTCCTGCATCAAATGATCCAATGTTTACTTTATATAATAATTTAAGAGATGAATGTAGTAAACGTCAACGTGGTAACACTCCGAGTAGTGAACTCGGGAGGTATGGTGGAACAAACTTTTTATCCACCATGACTCCACAAGATTTTAAAATTTTTGACTTGTTGGCTTGGTGGAAAGGTAGAAAGATCAATTTCCAATCCTATCCACCATGGCCAGAGATTTACTAACCGTCCAAGCTTCCACGGTAGCTTCAGAATCTGCTTTTTCTGTTAGTGGTAGGATTATATCAATACGAAAAACCCGATTCACTCCCGAAACAGTTGAAATGTGTATTTGCTTGAAGGATTATTTGGATGCAGTTGAAAGAATACAAGACAAATGCTCACTTGAAGGAGAATTAGAATATGAAGCCGAGATATATGAAGACGAAGTAGACGGTGGATTGACACCCGGAATGACCGATGATAAAGCGGCATATGATGAGTACCTTCGTAATAGCTCGAGTTCTGGTGACGAAGAATAAAGTATTCAAATATGCAACGAACGAACAGAGAGCGACTTTAGTTTTTAAAATTTTACATCATTTGAATTGTTTATATGTTTTGAATAGTATCTTTATTTTACATTTTATGTAATCTTTGATAAAAATAAATAATCATATTTAATTTTTCATGTATCATAAATTATAATTATATTTTTATTTAAATTTTACATTTTATGTAATCTTTAATTTTTAAGCCTTTTGTAATGTTTTATGTTTTAATATTTATAAATAATTTATATAAATGTGTTTTATGATAAAAATAAATAATCATATTTAATTTTTCATGTATCATAAATCATAAGTATATTTTTATTTAAATTTTATATTTTATGTAATCTTTGATTTTTAAGCCTTTTGTAATGTTTTATGTTTTAATATTTATAAATAATTTATATAAATGTGTTTTATGATAAAAATAAATAATCATATTTATTTTTCATGTATCATAAATCATAATTATATTTATATTAAAATTTTTATTTTATTCAAAAAAATCAAAAACCTAACCTGTTTGGGCCCGAATCGGTTTTCATAGGTTTGATTTTACTAGCGGTTTAGGAACCGAACCGGTTTGGGGTTCAAACCGGTTGAAAATAAACCGGTTCAAACCGGACCGGTTTGAAAGCGAACTGGTTTGGCACCTAAAAGCGGTTTGTACACCTCTAGTGGCTGGTGGTGATGGATGGGGCTGCAGTGGTGGTGATAATGGTGATGGGGGCGGCGATGATGGTGATGGGGGGCTGCGATGGTGGTGATGGGAGTTTGCGGTGGTAGTGATGGGGGTCGCGGTGCGTGGTGATGGGGGTCGCGGTGGTTGTGATGGGGGTCGCGGTGGTGGTGATGGGGGTCGCGGTGGTGGTGATGGGGTCGCGGTGGTTGTGATGGGGGCTGCGTTAGTGGTGATGGGGGGTTGCAGTGGTAGTGATGGGGGTTGCGGTGGTGGTGATGGTGATCACGGTGGTGGTGATGGGAGTCACGATGGCAGTGATAGGTGGCTCTAATCAAGAGAAAATAATGGGGGGGACTGTGATGGTAATGATAAAAGATGTGGAGGTGGTGACCGGTGGCTATCATGATGGTGATAAGGGTTGTGGAGGTGGTGATAGATGTATGTATGAGAGAGATACTATGAGAGTGTTGGTTATAAAGAAGAAGATGTTGATGAATAGGTCTCACAATTTTTTTTTGTTTTTATTTAATTTTAGGGGTAATTTAGTCTTTTCAACAATAATTTTAACAGAAAAACTAACAGTGTTAGTTATCTTAACTTAAATTGAAATAAAAATAAAACGTTAGACACTCAAATGAAAATAACATAAATCATCAAAGGACAGATAACAATTTTAAAACAATAGAAATACAAACGATTAAAATTATAAAATATTAGAGATAAAAATGATAATTTAGTCTTGTTACTCTCTCTATTAAAGCATATGAGAAATGGATAGTAACAGAGTATATTCTTAAATTGGCTTTCTGGTGTGTGTATAAATAATGGAAGAGAGAGAACATGCATTTGTATGTTGCTTAAGTTCGTTGCCATCGTCTATATTTTGCCATTGTCGGTTCCGCTTCTTCCTGTGCCGCCTCCGCCTTCTTGCCTACTCCGACTGGATTTTGGTGTTCAGTGGACGCCGGTTGTACCGATCGTGGCCTTGGTGCCCGATTTGCGTAGATCCGTTCGAATCCTTCACCGCCTCCGCCTCTGTTTACAGTAAGAACATGAGTGGATGGTGGCGATGGTGACCGCCGGTGGTTAATGAACCTTAAGTGGTGGTGGATGGCGACGATGATGCCTGATTTGTGTTTGTTCTTCCATGATTTCTCATGTGCATGTTTGTATCTGTGATTCGCTCGATGATGATGAGTGATCAGTCATCTGAGAGTTCTATGAACCCCTGTTTCATAGATATATGAGTCTTTGAGCGTTTTGAGTATTGATTTGGTCTTGATGGGTGTAAACCCTAACTTTCTATTTCACTTTGTTACTTTGTTTATGTTCTTGAGCCGATGATGGTAACTCTAGGCTTATCTTAAGGGCTTCACAGTCTTTGATTTGATGCAGATATGTGGAACGAGGACGCTTAATAGCGACACCTTAATATTTGGGGTTTTTAATTTGGTTATGTGTGGTGGTCCGTTGATGACTAGAACGGAAGATCTTTATTGTGTTCTATTATTTATTTGGTTAGGGTTTACAAGTTTAGTATTGTTTGCTACTCGCAGGCTATGATGAGCACATTGGGTCTCAAAATTGGATACATGTCGTCATGACGTGGCAAATTAGAGGATGGTAGACGATGAGCTGTTGAATCCATTGCAGCCATGGTGGCTTGACATTTTTGTGGTCTTTGAGCCTGATTATACTCGAGTTTGGTTTTGGGATTGTTAATGATGATGCTAAATTGTCATGGGTCAAGTTAATATGGCTAAGATATGTCAAAAACGTCTTTTTTATGGCTATAATTCATATTAGTAGTTATGTTTATCTCCCTTATATGAAGTGATATTATTTGTTGCTTTGGGTATATGACTTATGCATTGATGTTATTTATAAAATCTAATCTGATTATGGGCTTTGTAATTGATATCTTGGGATAAAAGAAAAAATGAGTCGTTATTTGTTTACTTGAATTCTAATGATTTAGTTATCATCAATGCATTGTTGAATACTTGAATATATGTCTATATCGTAAAAATATGATTAATCATTTAATCTAATGAAAGATTGGGCAGGAAAATGGGCTTCATATAACTATAGGGCTAACTAAAATTATGGGCTACATGGTTCCTGGTTATTTGGTTTCAACTTACAACTGAATTGAGAATCTTAGAACATAAAACCCAAAACCTTTTTTTTTTCTGGTTGGTTGTTTTGGACCACAAATTGAACGCTCCTAAAAGTATTTTATTTTATAGTTACTCTACTTGGATAAATATCAATTATTTTAGAGCGTTTTTATGTTTGCAATTTATTTCAAACAAGAACCCATCTCTATAGTTATAGTATACTTGTATATTATAATGTCTTTACACATATAAATTTAACTTATTTCTTAAATAAATAAAATTTTAGTTAACTTCATATACTTTGATCTAATAAACCAGATATCCTAAAAAAGTTGGTGAAATGGGATTTTGTAGCACTATTTTTTGTGTTTTTTCCAATGGCTATAACACTAATTTATAACCTTTACTCAGATGATTAATTATTAAACTCACATCCAAACTCTCCTTAGAGAAGAAAAAAAAACTAGACCAAAAACTAGTATTTGGAAACATTAACCTAATAAAGGTAAAAACTAGACCAAAAACTAGTATTTGGAAACATTAACCTAATAAAGGTAAAACTAGTCAGACTTGATTTTTACGAAAGTAAAAACGACAACAGAAAGAACATAACGAAGAAGCCTAAAGAAACATCAACAAAAAGTCTTGGCTTCATTTGGATCATCATACAACATCTGTACTTACATGTATTTCCAAAAAAATACGAAAAATAAAAAGAAGAGACTAGGCACCCAAGTGTATATATTAGCTGATATGATTTTACATCACAACATAAATTTGATCAGCTAATATCACTGACATCATCTTGATGCCAAAGACCAAAAACACAAGAAAAACGAAGGTGAAACCAAAAACCAGCTAACAAAAGCCATAGCAGTCGAGGTTTCGAATCTGGTGCAATGATTTTGTGCACAGTTGTTGAAATCACTACGGATAAGAACTGTTATCCCTGCTGAAGCACATGCTGCAGCAAATGTAAGTGTTGATGTAATCTGCATTTCAAGAACAGTCAAACCCACAGTCAAACAATCGGTCTGACAAATTTTTGAGGAATATAAGCCAAATTAGACATCAAATGGACGCTTGAGTGTATTAAACATAAAATAGTTCAAAACTCATTGTCAAGAATTTTCAGTTCAAACACCAAGTCTCATCAAACGAGAAACCCATTATAGAAAATGGCTTTTTATACAAACATGATAAAAATAATGAGCAATGATACAACTAATAACCACCAATGAAACTTATTAGAGATTACTGATCATACGCCATCATTTTGACCAAAAAAAAGATGTTCACTTTGAATATGCTAAAATGATGACCTTATTCAAGAACCCATTTGGTTTGATCATGGAAGGATCATTTAAACTGGTTGAAGTAATCTAATTTGTTAAAGTTCATCTGTGTATTAGCATCTTATAAATGGTCTAAAGGTCTTCAAGAACAATATGTTAATATCATACAAACCATCTACTAACTATGCCCACAAAACAGAAAACCAAGAAACAAAACTAGAAACCATACGCGCTATAAACATGAAACCACAGAGTAAGCATCTTTACCGCGTCTCCAATGGTGAAAAAACCAAGAACTCTTGAATTTCTTAAACAACGCTTCACCAGAAGAGCATAAATATCAACAATGGCAAGTGACATACTCCACAAGCATTGCAAGCTTAAAGCTGCAACAAGGTACCTTGCACAACAAGAAACAAGTAATCATTATCTAAAAATTTTCTTATGATCCACAGTTTCCTCTCATCAAATGTCTAAGAACTTGTTCAAATTTGTTCATCTCCCTCATGAAAAATTTATGAAAAGTTTAAAGTTTGTAAGATTGTTTCTAGTTTGAAAATGGTTTTACAGTGGTTTATAAAGAGTCTGTTATCTCAACAGCAAACTCTACATTTTAAATTGTACTTAAACATGGTGACCAAGGAAGCATGTCACGTCTAAAGTCTACTAGCCACTCAAGCATAGTTAATGGCAGAGATATCAGGGTCCGCTATCCGCTAGTTGACCCCACCTACCACTATACATCCATTTTCAAACTAGATATCACCACAAGAACTCTAAACCCTCAATGAATTTAAATTTTTTTAAAGAATCATCATGATATCAACTACATGATTCAAATTTAACAATCATCCCACTAATTTCCATCTTCCAATACAATAATCCCTAAATCAAACCTCTCAATTTCAAGGGCTTTTACTTATCATCCAACATACATAAAAAAGCACAAATTAGAACCTAGGGTTTCGATCGTATAACAGTTACCGGAAGGCGGTGACGGAGGGGAAGTCACTGGTGGCAGCCATGACGGCAACCGCCACGGCGGCGAACCCAAACTGCAGCAATCGCAACGCAAGCCCCGCCGG
Organism: Flaveria sonorensis; assembly: GCA_025506505.1. Taxonomy (NCBI): domain Eukaryota; kingdom Viridiplantae; phylum Streptophyta; class Magnoliopsida; order Asterales; family Asteraceae; genus Flaveria; species Flaveria sonorensis. The sequence continues at coordinate 44,841,409 of CM046430.1, read as the reverse complement.
CGTTCCGGGCATCCCCTGAACATCCTTCATCCTCACAGTCTCATCCGGTTGTACAGCCCCATTATCACCACCACCACCACCATCATCTCTCAATTGGGGAACTTCAACGTCAAACGGATGCACCGATGGCCGGCTTCTGTTGCTCATGATTCCACCAGAGGTTCACCACTTCAGAGGTTCATCATCTTCCGAATTGACGATTGAACGGTGGGATTGGGGAAAAGGGCATTGGGGATTTGGTTGGAAGATTGAGGGTTGATTGGTGGGATGATGGTGGTTTGATTTTGTTAATGGGGGGTTTTAACTTTTAAGGTGTTGATAATGGTGGTTTTTGGGGGTGATGGAGGATTGGGAAAGTAGCGGGGACGATGGTAGTGTGTGACCGTTAAGTTGTCATCATACACATTGATAATATTATTGTAGTCGACTAATGAAATATTCGTATCTTGATAGGAAAGTGTTTAAGTGTTTAGCCGTTTGTGGTTTCATATTTTAAACTGATCGTGAACATTTAAGGATGGCAAAAAAACTCGAGCCCGATGGGTATACTCAAAACCCGTAACATACGGGACGGGTATACCCAAAGCAGGTATTGGGCATATGTGATTAGTTTTAAAATTTTTCCCGGGTATGGGATGAGTATGGGATTAGATGATAACCGGCCCGATTACCCGAAACCACATACCCGTTTACCGGAACATAGACCCGATGTTATTTTTTTTATATGAAAGCAAAATGTATTGATTTTTATGGATTATTAAATATGTATTTTGGATATAAAACTTTATGATATGAAATTTTAGAAGCATTTAAAGATATTTGTATTTTGAAAGCTGAAATTTTTAGATATTTAAATGTACTAATTATTTTGGAATTTGAATTAGGATAAAGAACCTTGTTGTAGCTATTTTTCATGTTAAAATTTTTCAAATAAAGATGTTGCTATAGTTTTTATTATAAGAAAATTTATAGAGATGGTCGTATTTGATATTTAAAATAATCTACTTAAAAATATAAAAATAGAATTGTATAAAATACCCGATGCATATTGGTCAACACCCACGAGATGATAGTCATCCGAAACTAATGGGTATACCTGATACCTGTGAGTATACCCGATACCCAACGCGTAATTACCCGACTAACACCCGATAGATAATGGGTCGGGTATGAGACAAAAATTCATAACTGGGCATGGGTTTAGGATTACCAATACCCGTCCCGAACCCGACCCATTGCCATCTTTATGAACACCTAGTATCTTAATGTGTTAAATGAATGCTTATTCATTAGAGATTAGGGGTGCAAGTCTTGTAGTGAACTGTAATGTTGAATTATGAACCTACTCAATTGGTACCGGTTTGAATCGTGCGTTGACCCGGCCAGTTTTATCCTTTTGATTTTGATTAATTATCTTCTTCTTCTTTATTTCTTTTTTTTTTTGCTTTTTTCCTTTTCTTTTGCTTTTTTTATGGTTTTAGTATTTTATTAACATATACTTTTTTTTTTAGTTTTGTTATTATAATTCTTATATTACATGCATACCGTTAAGAGATGTTTATTTCATATCTGTGTCTCTATATAAGTTTTATTTAACGATTAGTCCATCACAAAGCATGAACATAACTCACTAGGATTTGTTTGAAGTATTATGCTTTTCTTGATACAAAATTAAATTCTTGATAAACATAGGACACAAAATCAATATAAAATTTTTTCAAGTGTAAATGTATGTCATTAAAATGTCATCTTTCATCTTTTAACTTTTAAAATTTATGAATTTGATCTTAATTGTTTGTCAAATCGTAACATAGTTTGTATCTGGTTTGAACGTCACCTAATAAGTTCCATTAAATTAGGATGAAGAATAAGATTTAAACAAAGTTCATAATATTTGAGGGGGGTTGGGGTCATTTAATGAAAGATAAGCAACCCCTCATCCAATCGCTTTGCGTCACTTCCAACGACCCTCCGACTAAAAGTCAAATGCTGACCATACACCCCTTAAATGTTTCGCCAAAGCTATTAATTTTGCCCAAATTTTAACTCCCAACAAGATAATTCAATCCCATGATCTATATGATCACTTCTCATACTTATTCATCACTCAAATTCGCGCAATTTTAAGGGATCAAAGCACCAAAAAGGTTCGTTCTTTACTGATCTTGATCTCATTATAACCCATCATTCTTTTTAATAATCCCATGTTAAAGGATTAGTTAAAGATGGTTATACCAATCATTAATCTTTAATCGTCAATACCCTTGAATTTGCTGTTTGTATTTATGCTTTAGTGATATATATAAGTGTTGGAGATTGGTTGCACTCCAGGTGTTCGACTTATTGCTCAAGTGATATAGAATGAGAAATAGATCAAAGCATTCTTCGGATACGTCAAACCAATCTAGTGATGGTGTATCTAAGTTGGGAAATTCGGTAAACTCGACAAAGATTAAGAATGTAGTGACTGCTAAGAGATCAGGCTATGTTGTTCTGGCATTGTTTATCTTGCTCACACAAGGGATATGGGCAGTTTATCATTATCAGTTTCAGAATTTGCCGGACCCACTCACTGCCGAGCAGGTGGGGAAAAGGGGGTTTTCGGAGGAAGAGGCAATGAAGCATGTCAAAGAGTTGACTCAATTGGGTCCTCATCCTGTTGGTTCTGATGCTTTGGAGCTTGGCTTGCAGGTTTGGTTTGTTTTTACTAATTATGATGATAAGGATAGTTGTTAATCATTGATTTATATCTTAGTACAGAAAGATCAAAAACTATCAGCTTAATAGAAGTATAGAATTAGTTAACAAAATCCTAAGTAGCTACATTCAATATTAAAGAAACAACACGAAAGGATACATTTTATGCTGTTGCAGTTGTTTCCTAATTATATCAAATTCCTATTAGCAGTTCATGTCATAATCAAGTTACAAGTATACATTTAACACATAACAGTAGTCATCCAAATTAAAGTTTGTGCATGTGCCAATACAATTTGTTCATATTGCCATTATTTTCTTGTTTTTGCAGTATGTCTTAGAAGTGGCTGAGAATATAAAGAAGACGGCTCACTGGGAAGTTGATGTTGAAGTGGACCTTTTTCATGCAAGCTCGGGTGCTAATATCCTGGTCAGTGGACTTTTTAAGGGAAAAACGCTTGTTTATTCAGATCTCAAACATGTTGTTTTAAGAATCTCGCCAAAATACGATTCTGAAGCTATAGATAGTGCTATTCTGGTCTCTTCTCACATAGATACTGTTTTCTCGGCGTATGTTTCTTCCATTTTTCACCTATTTTCAATTCACTACTTTTTTTTGGCTATTTTTCAAATTACTACTTTTTGGCTTTTATTTTAATGGAAAATGATAATGAAAATGAATCATTGTGTTATTAAAGGGAAGGAGCTGGTGACTGTAGTTCTTGTGTAGCTGTTATGCTAGAGCTTGCTCGAGGGATCTCTCACTGGGCTCATGGTTTCAAGAATTCTGTTATTTTCTTGTTCAATACTGGGGAGGAAGAGGGCTTGAATGGTGCTCATAGCTTTATAACTCAGGTATCTTTGCTTATGTCAAGTGGTTTGCTTAAAGCAAGTGTTTTAATCAGTAGTATAGTTTTATTACATTTTTTTCTTCTTATTGTTCCAAGTGGTAACTTACAAAATTGTGCAGCATTCATGGAGCAGCACCATACGTATGGCCGTTGACTTGGAGGCCATGGGCATTGGAGGAGCATCTGCTATATTTCAGGTATATAGATAGTGCTATAGTTCTTACTTCTTATATTTGAGATGAATATGTCTTTGATGCCATTAAGCAGAAAAAAATGAACTTCAAGTAAACTATAAGTTGGCCTTGGTACTTTTGTTAATATGTTTTTCAAATTGATAGGCGGGTCCTGATCCATGGGCTATTGAGAGCTTCGCATTGGTAGCGAAATACCCATCTGCCCAAATTCTTGCTCAGGTGTGTATCTCTTTTTCATTATATCATAATTTATGTCATCTAATATCTCAATTCAAGGAGCTTTAAATTTAATTTTTATTTAGTCCTGCAGGATCTTTTTACATCAGGTGTTATAAAATCTGCTACCGATTTTCAAGTCTACAAAGAGGTTGCTGGTCTTTCAGGGCTTGACTTTGCTTATGCAGATAATACTGCTGTATATCACACAAAGGTATTGTTGAAGACTGCACACAATCATTTTAAAGTTTACAACTATTATAAATAAGTTCTCACCTATGCATTTTAATTAAAATGATCATTTATTGACTTACAGAATGACAAGTTGAAGCTTTTAAAACCGGGTTCCCTTCAACATCTTGGAGAAAATATGTTAGCTTTTCTGCTTCATACTGCCGCATCCTCTCAACTTTCAAAAGGCAAAGCAATGGCCGTCAATGAGAAGGGTGATGGTGATGCTGCCATATATTTTGACATTTTGGTATGTTTACTATTTTGTAATATCAAATAATTTATACTTATGTTTCTTGATTGTTAAACATGATTTATTAGCATTCCCACCTCTCCAAATAAGAGGTTTATTTTGACTTGTGAAATCAAACATAGGGGAAACCGGCAAACTGCATAAAATGGTAACCATCTTTAGTCGGATTCTTTTTTGGGTACTATATATGCACCTGTTATTATTTCCAAAAATCTTGTTAAAACCTCAAATATGCAATCTGTCCTCAAATAGACTTTAATTTTAACATATATGAAAAAGTGTACAAATTGCCAAAAACATGACTATGAAGCTATAACTGTTGCATAAAAGGTTAAAGAAAACCTCTTCTCCATGAACATAGGGAGTGTCATTAGTTAAAAGTTTGCATTTTCAACTGTATTTTTATATTTTAATTTCGATGCGACAACTCAGGGAACATACATGGTTGTATTCCGTCAACGTTTCGCAAACATGCTCTACAATTCAGTCATAATGCAATCCATCATGATATGGGCTACATCACTTATGATGGGTGGTTCACCTGCTGCTATTTCTTTATCCTTCTCATTATTAAGCATCATATTAATGTGGGTTTTTTCATTAACTTTCTCAATCACCATTGCCTTCATTGTATCACTCATTTCATCATCACCAGTTCCCTTCATTTCAACCCCATGGCTCATTGGAGGTTTATTCGCTCCCCCCGCTTTCCTTGGGGCTTTGACCGGTCAACACATTGCTTATCTCATACTAAAAAAATATATATCACGGGCGCTTTCCAGAAGAATGGAGAACCTGTCTCCTGTGGTTCAATCAAATTGGGCCAAATTGGAAGCTGAAAGATCACTTTACAAAAGTGGTTTGTTGCAATGGCTTATAATTCTAGTTGTGGGACATTACTTTAAACTTGGATCTTCTTATGTAGCCCTTGTGTGGCTAGTCTCCCCAGCTTTTGCTTGTAAGTTTACTTTCCAAAAGATGGTGTATTTTTCCAGTCAAAGTTTGGATTTTGACTGATAAAAGTTCTTGGTTTTCTAGATGGCCTGCTTGAAGCAACTCTATCTCCATCCCGAGCACCAAAGGCACTTAAAACAATAACATTATTATTGGGACTTTCTGTACCTTTTTTAATCTCTGGTGGCATGTTTATTCGATTAGCAGGAACAATCGTTGGTATTGCTGTTCGCTTTGACAGGTATTGCAAGGCATATAAATTTTTTAGTTTTTCAAAAACTTCCACACCCATATAAAATCTTTATATAAAAATAGCAGATTTAACTCAAAAATTCAAATTTATCTTTCATTTTCTTCTCCTTTGTAAATGAAGTGATGGTAATTGCAATGACTTGCTATTAAACTTTTCATCTTTAAAGTGTTTGATTTTAAGAGTGTTGGATTTTTTATACATGCAGAAATCCAGGAGGCAGTCCTGACTGGTTGGGGAGTGTAATAGTTGCTGTGTATATATCCGCTGCCATATGCCTTACATTGGTGTATCTCCTTTCATACATCCACATATCAGGTTCATTTTTTGCAATATTGATCCATAAAAGTGCTCCCTCATTATAAATAAGATCCATATTTGACAATTGAAACTTGACTTACAATTTTTGGAACTTAAACTGATGCTACTCCTTTGACTTCATATAAGTTTTGTCGTGTCGAGAAGTTCTTTTGACTATCAAAAGTCAAATGTAGACTTGTTTAATTAAAGAGACCTTTTTTCTTCTATTTGAATGAAAGTAACAATATAGACCGATTTATCATTTTAGTTAAGGCTGTAAACGAACCGAACGAACACGATCGTTCATTAAGAAAATAACTTGTTCATGAAGTGTTCAAGAACGCTTACTGAACGAGATTTCTTGTTCGTGTTCGTTCATCAAGGAAATGAATCTGTTCACAAACATAAATGAACACAAACAAAGGCAAACGAACGCATACAAATATTCATGAACACAAACGAAGTTTTTTAAACAAACAAATACAAACCATTATATATTGATTTTATAATTACAATCACAAACATTATGTAATACCCACCAAATATGAATAAATACTTAACATAATTATCTCAAACATAACTTTTAATGAACGAACACAAATGAACGTTAGCGAACACATTATTAACATTCACGAACATAAATGAACGAATGCAATCGTTAAACTAAACGCACAGAATTTTCTTGTTCATGTTCGTTCATTTATTAAACGAACAAACATAAACGAACTTCCCGCCAAAGCGTTTACGAACAGTTTGCTGAACGTTCGGTTCGTTTACAGCCCTAATTTTAGTAGCTAAATATTATTTGTGTTATTCTTTTAGATTGCCTATTGAATTATTGTTTTTTTATTTTTTATTTCTAGGTGCAAAAAAAGTAATTGCAATTGCAAGCTTTATTGTGTGCACCCTTTCTCTAACCGTGGTGATATCTGGAATCATTCCACCATTCACTGAAGACGTTTCAAGAGCCGTGAATGTAAGGTTCTGTTTGTTTTGTTCATTCAACATTTTTTACTTTGTGGTTTCCACTTAGTGTGATTAGAAATTAAAATATGATGTTGATTCCATGTGCTTAATATGAGAAGGTAAATGAGACCCAAAGAACTGTTCCAGAAAAGAGATGCATTTTGACTTCTCGTAGGCCGAACTTTGTACTCTCCAAATACAAAGCAATAAGTATTTTTGTTAGCAAATAGTTTTCTAATTGTACTAATTAATATAAATATTAGTTGAGTTATCAATTTGTTCTGCAAGAAATTAAGGATGCTTAAGAGATTGGAAGATGAAAAGCAACCCATTTAATTACTAGATGTCAAAATTAGAGTGACATTTCTCATTTACTTATGAGTGGGTTGATTTGGGTTTTGTTTGATCTCAAATGGGTCAAAGAAGTGTTAAAAGGTTAACAAGTTGATTTTTTTTGTTTGCATACCATTGCCTTAAGCGTTTTGTCCAAAGACTTAGATTATTAATTTATTTTTGTAATACTATACTTTCTGAAATTATAATTAATACATTGATTTAGGAAAATCAAAATGGATATTCTTGTGGGTCAATCCAAACCCGGCCCATCCTAAAAGAACTGTTTTGACAGTTTACCCAACTGCTGGCCTCACCCCCCTTGTTACGTCTATTGAAAATGCATACTTTTGTGTGGAACCAATGGATTTGATTCACCTATGTAAACCCGTGATAATTCTCAGGTTGTTAATGTTGTCGATGCATCTGGAAGAAATGGGGAACACAAGGAACCGGATTCATATATTTCTTTCTTTTCAACCACCCCTGGAAAGTTAACCAAAGAGATTGAACATATTGATGAAGGGTTTGTATGTGGAAGAGAAAACAGTACTGATTTTGTCACTTTCTCTACTTCATATAGTTGTTGGACGACGGGCGATTCAGTAGATAAATCTGATATTCCAACATTAAATGTGGAAACTGATTCAAAAACAGATGAAAGACTTACGCAAGTTACAATTGACACCAAAGTTTCAACACGTTGGTCTCTTGCAATCAACACCAACAGAATAGAAGATTTCCGACTCAAAGGTACTGTCTTTACAATCAAGATTCCTTTAACCCTTTGTTATCAGTTTTTTCACGCGTGTTATAAACTTATAATTCATTAACTTTATTTCTTCAGATGCTGAAAATGGCGAGGAACTGGTTCAAATTGGCACGAAAAGTAGTTCAGATGGATGGCATATTATTCAGTTTTCTGGAGGGAAGAATGCTCCTAAAAGATTTGATTTGACTCTCTACTGGGTAAAAAACAATACTCAAGTGACAAATGATAATGATCATGGTCTCCTGTTGAAATTAAGAACAGATATTGACAGATTGACTCCAAAAGTCAAAAGGGTTCTTGACAAGCTTCCTTCATGGTGTTCATTGTTTGGTAAGTCCACATCTCCCCATACCTTAGCCTCTTTAAGTAATCTACGTGTCGATTTCTGATTCAACAACACAAATATGAACTCTCACAGATGCGTTCGTAACATCGATATTGTTTTTTATTTAAGTTTTCTTCTTCTGTATTGGATATTAGTTATGAGGTGATAGAACAAGTTACAGGTTGGTCAATAAGTAATTTATGATTTAACTGGTCAATTTTACAAATAGACATTGGTGTGCTATGAAATATGTGTTGTGTTGTGTTGACCTTTTTCCCATTTCATCTTTGACTTCATTTGTTTTCTGTAACTAAAATCAGTATTACAATTTAAATCATTATTGGAGTCATATGAACAAGAACTGAAGAAAATAAGGGTATAGAACTTTCATGGTTGACTTTTTGACCAATATCAAGCAAATGTATGGGATCTCGAGATAAATGTTTGAATATTTCTGGTTTTTGTTACTTTTTTGTTTAAAAATTAATGATTTTAGTTTAATTACAATCATTATTGGAGGAAACCCCCTGATTGGTGTGTATCTTGAAAACACACGTGAACCAAACCAGCTGCACGTGACCAAGCTGTCTGTTCCTAATCCCAACTACACTTTGGGATTAATATTGTCAGTGGGATTTTCATTTTTAAATATATAGACTTAAGTATTCATCAAAGCAATATTATTTTTCACCAACATTAACTCACAATAAAGTCCTTAACATTTGTTCAAGGACCACCTCTAACTCCAGTGGTTCACTTTTCGGGTCAAAGTCAACAGAGTTAATAACTGGTTTTCGAATAGCTGGTTTTGGTGTCTCAAATAACCTAACCTATGTAACTGGTTACGTTAGTAACCGAACCAGTTTATCAATATCGGTTATAATACCTTCTTTTACTTGTTTAAAATCAATTAAATACGAAGTACATAGAACAAGCTCAACAAACTTTGTTTTATAAGGGAGGACGCGGCACCACTCGGGTACCCCTCGGGTTCTCCGGTACCCGCCCGGGCACACCGCCGCCACCCCCGGCGGGTTGTTTTCTTCGGGTTGTAGTAGCCGAGTCTTGCCGAGAAAATAACGGCTTTATAGCCGTTATTTTCGACCGTTGTATTAAAAAAAAAAAATTACCCTATAAATGCTCACACACATACAAACGTTTATGGAACCGCACGATCACATCACCGGTCCAATGTTGCAAATAATATTGGACCAGAAACGAAAAATAGCTGAGAAATATAATTGGCCTTGTGATTTTTAGTTTTTAGGATTTTTTTATTGTATTTGTATTTGTATTTTTTATTATTTGAATTATCATAATTTTTATTTTTTAATAAAAGTTAACTTTCTTTTGAATTATTTTAATATTAAATAAAAGTTTCAGGGTAGTTCAGGGTTGCATTTCTAGCTTTTTGGGTGTTTCAGGGTAGTTCAGGGTACTTGTGATGTGTCAGTGTGTGATTGGTGGATTACAGGATAGTCCATGGTACACTAGGGTAGTGCCCCCTCCTCCCTAACTTATTTTTTAAAATTGTAGAAATTATGAAACATGATTTTGTTACAAAAAGAAAAAAATCTAACATCCTCTTCGACGTGTCGCGCTTTCAAACAATTTGCGTATCGAAGGCTACTCAAGTCCCCAAATTAATTTTTTACGTAACATTGCAATCAGCACTTTTGTGTATAAACATCAATATGCACAAATATTACATACTTCTCAGACTCTTTTAATCTTCTAATCACACATGATGTTTTATGTCCATATTGTTCTTCAAATCCAAGTCCTATTATTTTGTTCAACTATTTTGACAGTTTTTATAGGAATCTTTTTATGAAGAGGTTGTGTTACTTCGTAGATAAACATACTTTCTAAAAAGGTCTGCTCACTACTACATTGATCTCTTCATCGTGTTTTCACCGAACCCATGATTCATTCTTCGTTTTTCATTTCATAACTTCTTTCTCCACGTCTTTAATTTTATAACAGTTAAGATAGCATTGTTATCCTCATTGACTTCATCGGTGGAGGAGTTTTTAGTCATAATCTTTAATCAACTCTAACTGTCATTTGTGACCTACACAAAATCTTCAATCTTTTTTTCTCTTTTATCAATGAAGTATTTCAAGCTTTGTTGTTCATGTAAATAGTCCATTCTCAGGAGTTTTTAATGCAAACACTATAGTTGCCAACACAAAATCTTATCATTATACTTTGGAGATTTTAGTTGGTGAAAGGCATAGGCAATCACATTTCTTCGTTACACAAGTATACGTCTAAAACTGAGGTATGAAGCATCACCATTAACAAAAACCAACATGATGCATTACACAACTTTTCATTTGACACTTAACACTCTTCCACCTCACATACAAGTAATATCTTGGATCATACATGACGATTATAAAAATTAATCGAGTTAATTAGCTCGAAAAGATAATTATATGACCATATATATTTCTTGCTACCAAAACCATTTATCAATCAAGCACGTCGAAAGAATCATCCAAAAACAGTTGATGCTTAGACCGCTTGTGGATCAACTATGGATGTTTAGTCCTTGTTATGTCTAACAAACAACATAAAAACGACTACGGTGGATGTTGTGAATGAGCCATGCATCAACCGTCGAGAAGCCACTCAAAATGTATCCCCTTCTTAGTCTTACGTAATATATTTATGACTTATGAGTTAGCTGTCATCAGCGAAGCAACAGTTGATAAACCCTTGACATATCGTAGAAGGATGCAAAACAAGCGATTATATTCTCATCTTTGGTTGCATACTTGAAACATACTACAAAAACATCCACCACATACTTGTATATTCCCATGAAAGATACGGCAACACACGTTAGCCATCTCGGACGGTACATCTACTCCTTCACTTGTTATACAGACCTATATATAGCGGTGAAATTTATATGAAGGAAACCGTGTCTAATAGGTGCGCCAAACAAATTAACAAAATGTGATTCTACTTGTTCTGCATATTATGGTTTGATCTCTATTACCATTGTTACATGTATTTTACATATTATGGTAACGCGTTTTGTATAAACTATGTTATACTGTTTGCCCAAAAAGTTAAAAACAAAATGAAGATATTACCAAGCAATATAAACAAGATATCAAACATAACCAGATAAGTTACTCAAAACCTAAAATGTCTTACAAGTACTGTTAAATTAGAAAGATAGTTCACCTCAATCTCCAATCTCCATAACCTAGAAAAACATAAATTTGATACTTGCTTCAAGTACCCCATAAGCGAGAGTTTCGGTTTTGGTTTTGGTTTCGGTTTGCGCTTAAAACCAAACCGAACACCTCGTGCGCGCTCCTACTTACTTGACTGTACAAGTTGAATCCGCTCGAATCAGTAAGCGGTCTCGACGCATGGACCATCTTCCTCCGATGAGCCGCGAGCCAAACCATTCTGAAGAACCACCGAACCAGTTGTGTCATTGGACCCGGTCTCCGATACTTGTGGTTCAGTCACTATTGCTTGTCCAAACAACAGAAACACCCTTTTTACCTCATCTTTTTTCTTCTTCAAACTTGGGTTACAGCTATCGTTCCCTATGGTTAACAAACACGAAATGTTCTCATCGTGTTCTTGAAATGGGAGGCGGCCCGTTGAGTCATGATCATCGGACCTGTATGGGTGCATTTGGTTGGGTAGCAGATAATGGTCCAACTCGAGTTGTGAACTGTGCCTGGCTCCCTGAATGCTTGATGGCATTGTAAGCAGCGAGAAGTCGGGATAATGAGGCAACCGAAGCTTCTTTCTTGGAGGTGAAAACGGGGAAAGATGAATCGCGGGCATACTCGCCACGAGCTCAACTAACCACGGGTTGACCCGTTTCACGTTCTGTAGCAATTCGGGCTCGTCCCAAGTAACCTTCATTAGCCCCAAACATCCAAATGTCAAGACCATTACATCAAAAACTCAAAAACCATTAACTTCCCTTAAATCAAACAGAAATGTATACCTGAAGAAGCCTCCATGGTGAATTAGGCCAATGGATATGATCTTCGACCTGAACCGATGAAATAGTGCCCATAAACCAGCTAATCCTCGACGAATCTTCGGTCTCGAACGCCATCTTGAACCTCATCCCGGGGCACCACTGGATCTTCATTGCAGCTTTCACTGCTGAAGCTCTTACACAGAACTCTGGCGTGCTTGAGCGAGGGTAGTATACAATTTCAAACGGTTGGTTGGAAGCTGCAAGATTTGCAGCTTCCACCACCAACCCCACACCCACTTTCCCTTTCAGGTTTTCGTCCTCCGGCCGGAGTCTGGCGAGCCTCCCGCCATACGAAGCACCCGGGGTTTCAAGAAACCGGCCCCCGGTCCCCCTCTTTGCCCTTCTAATACCAACACAGATATCCCCGTTATGAGTTTTGAAAAATACAATGGAGTCACCAGCCACGAGCCTCTTGTGGTTGACAAAATTGCTCCAACCGGTGGTTAAAAGATGCCGCCGGGGAGTTCCCCTATAGATATGGCGGAACTTCCACGTCCGGCCGTGAACATCCTTCACCAGCAGCACCTGCACCGGCGGCTCCGCCGCGTAATCCAACCGTGGAAATATCGTCTCCGCACAGTACCGCGGAACAGAGAATCCACCACCGTTGTTCGCATCCGATTGCGTCAACGTCTTCGAGAAAGACGAGGGTTTCTCTTTGTTTTGATCACTAAGATCAAACCCTAAAACCCCTTCGTCACCATCACCACCACAACCATCATCATCATCATTATAGTTTTGAGTTCTCATTGGAACAAGTGCAATCTTTGCATAAACTTCATCTGTGTCGGGGTCTGCTACAAACCTAACAACAGACACCCGACACAGAACACAGGGCGGGACCCGGCCCCCGAAATCAACGTTTCGGATGCCGGAGTGCTCCGCATGCCCTTGAGGAAAATAAAAAACCTTAGAGTTGACCGGAGGCATTCGCACCATGCCTCCGGCACAAGCATGCCATAGCTCTGAATCCAAGCTTTCTTCCACTTCATTCATCGGTTTCTTCACACAATCCATCACATTAATCATCGCAAACTTCATCGAAATCTACAAAACCCACAAACAACCCATGAAATATCAGTGAGATATCATTGTTCAAGTATCTTTTGATTCATAAAACCCACAGGTAATTAAGAAACTTAGAAGTTAATTTCGCTTGAGAGTGAAATCGATCAATAAATAGAGATAGATGGTGGTTTGATAACCTGAAAGTTGGTTGCCGACCGTACGGTGGCATACAAATAGATACATATATGTATGTGTGTAAGTATGTATACGGAGATTTTGTAGGTTTGTTGTTGATTCCAGAATACCGAACCCCTAGTATCTCGCTATGTAATCTGGAGGTGATGACTTTACAAGAATACTCCTCAACTATTTCGTTTGGTTTAGAGACTGACGGTATACTTTGTATTGTTACTCGATTGGTCCCTCTGTATTTGTGACATGCTACTCGAACACTCACTCGATCCCTTCTATTAATGTTTTGAGAACCGGTGCGGACAACAAACCGGTCATCTAAGGATTCATTGGTCGGGCAGTTTGGATCAATCAAATAAAATTTAAGAACCGGATGCTGTCATATATAAAAAAATCAATATTATTTATAGATATCTGGTTCAAAAACAAAATATGAAAAATAGTATATGTTTTAAAGTGAATTTATACTTTTAACATAATATTAACAAAATATTAATTTTTAAAATTAATCAAAAAAATGAGATTTTGAAAGAAAAAAATATTTGAAACTTGGTTCGACCACCGATCCGGTTCAACCAGTTCATTGGTCCGACCGGTAACTGGCCGGTTCAACTGAAAACGGTCCAAATACACACAATCAGACCGATGCTATGACCGGTTTCCGGTCCGACCGACCGGTCCAGTCTGGTTATGAAAATAGTGCTTTTAATACACCGCTAACATTGGGATCAAGTAAGTCGAATTTTGCGCTTAACAAGCGGCTTATAAGAGGTTATGGCAAAGAAACAAAGTAGAACTAGCATTCAAACATGAGACCTCTATGAGAAAAAAATCAGATGTTTATTACTGTATCAACTTTTTACATGATAAAATAAATAAACACACCTTTAGTCTCTTAAAGGGCTGTCTAACTGAAATTCAAGGTTACGTCGCTAGTCTATTCCAATGTTTTATGGGTCATTTATCAAGGCTTCAAAGGCAGTCTTGTTTTGTTTTGAATTTATTCTATTAATATGTTGTTAAATCTGGACACTAGTATTACTTGTTGTTATTGCTTTGTCATATTACTATATAAAGGTCATTCAAAACAAAACATTGTACAATGGTAACAAACGATACTAACTTATAGCACCGATAGCAAATTTAAATAATAGTCTACAAAGCCCGCATTTCATCATTCTTCCAATGCCAAAGTCTCGCCTGAAAAGTAGATGGTAGTTCTGGTTCGAGGGATGAGCATAAAAACCAATACTAAAAATTTTAACCGATAACAAACAAAAACAAACCAAAGCACATGAATAACCGATGGTATGGTTTTATACTTTTTAATAACTGATTTTTTCCTGCTTTTGACAACATACGTCCACAAAATCAAATTACCTGTCATGACTAATCCACTGTTTAGAAGTAAAGAACCCCCACCGAGCCATCACATCTAAGAACCAAATCGAATATTTCTTTTAAGGATTTTACAATCATTAATGGGAATCCATCAAAATCCTTTATAGTTTTCAAAGTCCAAAATAATAGACTTAAATCTACATTAAAAATAACCAATTGAAACACATAGAAAAAAGTAAAGTCTAATGGTTAATAGGTATTTCATATATTTAACGGATAGTCGATAGAGAATAAACGAATCGATAAGTCAAAATTTCCAATAACCGAAATTTTTGGTGCGTTATGATCTAAGTGGAAAGTAAAGGGGGCTCCATTGAAACTTTACAAACTTGACTTCTAGCATTTAGTTGAGATCCGAATCTCCGCGTTATGAATGTTCTCTCCCACTTGCATTGCTTAGCGCGTGTATCACAGTCGCGGTTAATTGCATAAGAACTTCAAAGAGCAGTTATATTTAACAAAACAAAATCAAGACTTTTGTAACAATATGGTATTTTATTTACAATCAATTTCAATAAAAATATGTAAATACCGTGTAAATAATTGTACATAGCATTTTTAAGATGTGATCAGAGGGAGGAAAGTGAGTGGATTATGATAATACTAGTTTTAGTTACCCGTGTATTACACGGAAGTGTGAAGAGTTAATCATTGAATAACATAAAAATAAAAATAAAATCAAGTGTGTTATATATTAAATAAGACATAACAATATTTGATTATAAGGTCACAAATAAACAAAAACATCCTTGTAAACTACATTTATAGTAACATTAGTAGGTTTACACTCATTATCTAAAGTTAAAAGCTTCAATCCATCTTTACTCTTAACTTGTGACAAGATACCATAAAGCTTATAATGCGTAAAAATAGGCTATTTCAAGTATAAACCGACACTTGACAGAGATTGACCTTAACTTTTGTTTATTGTCATAGCAAAATATACAGTCAAAAAAAACTGTCTTCTTTAGACTTAAAAGGAATACTTTTGATGGTCAAACCGTGAGCTAGATATTGAGTGGGTGTGAGAATATTAGTATGAAGTAATTAAGATTTGAATAATATACACTGAAAAGTTATGTGCAATAATTAAATCAATTTCGAATAAATTTGACCCTGTAATCAAATATAGATATATAGTATTGAATTGGGTTGGATCAGGCAATAAATGTTCATAATATCTCTGATTAGTTGTTGATCATTATTTATTTAATACTAAATTTAGTAAATCCGTTTATTATACGGGTTGAAAAAATAAAATACTAAATATAATAAAATTTTATAAAGAGTAACAACTATAAGTAATAAAATAAGGATATCAATTTTAAACTTTTGTTTTTAAACTTTTTTTGGAAAAAAGTTAAATATTTTTTTCAAAACAAGCCGTATTAAAATGTTATTTTAAAAATTTTGTATTATAACTCCAAATTTTAATTATTTTTAGTTTATAAAAAATTACTTTTTAAAAATACCAATTTTAAAATATTTTATATTTTAAAAAAGTTAGATGTTTTAGGAAAAAAATTTAATTGTATAAAAAGTTATTTTCTAGAAATAATATTAATAAAAATGCATCTTTCTTAATTTATTAAAAAAATAATCTAAAAAAGAATTAAAACTATTTAATATTTTTTAATTTAAGTAATTATTTAAGAGGAAAGAAAGGAGAGAAATATAAACTTAAGGGGCCTAGAAATGTAAAAAGTGTCCTCTTAAGTTACTCTTTTAGTATTATATATGGATGTCTTGCAGATATAAGTTAAAACAATGATAATGTTGTTTGTGTGCAAATATAAGAATAAGATGATTTATATTTTGGTTATTTAATTATTTAGTTTATTTATTTAAAGTTATTTTTATTTAATATGATAAGGATGCGAGAAACAAAAGTTTAAGTTTCATCAAAAGTTAACATGTATCTCTAAAGATCCTATTTTATTATAAGAAATTAAATTTTAATAATTTAAACTATTAACTATTGATTAATATTATTCACAACTAACAATTTGATCAGCATTAATCATAAATTAAGATTTTGTTACTAATAATAGTTCTAGACTAATTGTTCGTTAACTCTATTAGTTTTTATGACGTATCATGTGACGTGGCGTATAACATAGTTATAATTAAAATATAAATTATTCAATGTAAACTTTTTTCGCTAGTTGAGTAGTTTGAAGATAAAGACACAGAAAAATTGATTGATATATTTATATTTTTTATTTTAATTATGTAATAAACCATGTCACATGCCACGTCACAAACAACGTTACGTGTCACGTCATAAAAAACTAACGGAGATAATGAACAATTAGACTGCGATTGTTATTGTTAACAAATCTCAAATTAAAATTACATTAGTTAAATTGTTAGTTAAGATTAATCTTAGGCAATAGTTAATAATTGAAATTATTAAAATCTAATTTTTATATATTAGATAACACAGATACAATAAACGATTGCAGGGCTGCAATTCTTTCACTAAGTGCCTAAGAATGTGGATATTCTTTTCTCGTAAACAAATAAACCATGGTTAAAATTATTTAACTAAATTTAAAAAAAATCGAAATCACTATTTAATGAAAACCTAAAAGCACGGAAAAATAATTAAATAAAAAGTAGTAATTTTAATTTCCAATATCAAAACCACTTTTTATGATAGAAAGACATGACACATGTTTTTTAAACCTTATTCTAAATTTACGTATGTTTTCAATAGGACTTAAACTTTTAATTTTTTGAGAATGATATCATTTTAACACTTATGTCTATATTCTATTTTATATAAAATCTGTTATCTTTTGTTTTTTTTACTTTTATATGAAAGTATATTTCATATATTAGATTATATTTTAGATATTCTACTATAATGTAATCTTTTATTACAAATACGATAAAAAATAGAACAAGCGATCTAAAAACACCGTATTGCGTATTCATACAAGAATTATTATGCAAGAAGATTGTTGTCTCTAACCATGTCTCTCTTTTAATCGATACTAACATACGTTTTATAATAATAATTGTAATAGAAAACAACAGGGAAATAACAAAAAGCATGGCATTAAAAGAAAGTCCAAATTATGCAGGCAGATAAAATTATATATCTAATTAAATGGTGTTTTGAATGGTAAATATTTGTGTTCAATCGAACATAATGAATATAATTGGTATGTTTATTAAAATATAATTATCATCGACAATAATATTTTATATTCAGTTAAAAACAATAACTAAATTATTTATTTTGTCAACTTTCACTAACATATAACAAATAGATGCCACATATAATGAGCACAACACAAAGTTTTTAACTTTATGTTTGAAATGTTATATGTACAATTATCCTCAAAGAAAACATGTTGGAACAAGTCAAACATTTATGCACATATTGATTAGTTAATTAAGTATGTCGTCATATACCATTCGCAGTCCTTTTTAATGTTATCGAATCTGTATTAATTTTTATGTTTGTTAATAACTTGTGTGAGGTGTGTCGTGTGTGACTATGCAATATTTTAGAATTTTTTAAAATATCAAGCTTTACCATATCTTTCTACCTTAATAAAAAAATAACTAGTAGTGAGACGTGACAGTATCAAATTCATTCTTATCAATTTTTTCCGTCTTTTTCATTTATTAAATAATTATATTAATTAATAAAAATATCAAATAATTATTTTTTACATTAGAATAGTTTTTTACTAAATTAAGAAGCTTCATTTATTAATGTTATTCTTAAGGAAACAACTTTTTATAAAATAAGAAATTTTCTCAAGACATCAAACCTTTTTAAAATTAAAAAAAATTCCCTAATCTAATCTCCCTACTCTAATAAAAGGGTAAATAGGGATGACACGTGTTAGCACCACATTTATTCTCATCAAATTTTTTCTGTTTCTCTCTCCTATTAAATAACTATATTATTTACTAATAATCTCCCTGCTCTAATAAAATGGTAAATAGGGGTGCCACGTGTCAGCACCACATTCATTCTTATCAAATTTTTCTTGCTTCTCTCTTCTATTAAATAACTACATTAATCACTAATAATATTATTTAGTTATTTTTACATTATAGTTAGTTTCTTAATAAATTAAGAAAGAAATATTTTTATTAATGTTATTTCTATAGAAATAGGTTTTATAAAAAGCATTTTTTCTAAAAAAAAAACTGTTTTTACGTAATATTTTAAAATTGGTTTTTTAAAGTGATTAATTATTAAAACAAAAATAATTAAAATAAAAGTTATAATAAGAAAATTTTTAAAAATGAATATTTTTTAAAACATTATTTTGAAACAAAATATTTAATTTATCTTTGAAAAAAACAAAAAAATTTAAAAAGTTCATATTATTATTTTATTACTTATAGTTATTAATTATACGTAATTTCAATCATATCATGTCCTAGTATATCGTCTTAATTAATAATTTTTATTCTATTTAATATTTTATTTATTTAACTCGTGTAATACACGGGTTTACTAAAGGCCTAAAGCTAGTATTTTATATTTAGTGTTTATAAAAAGTAAAATTTTTTCAAACAGAAATTAATTAATATTGGGAGATATAATAAGAAATATAAGAAAGACATTTTTTAAAATATTTATAATAATAAAGATTTCAATCTTATACTGTCTTATAATATTATACTCTATATAATAAAGCAACTTTAGCTAGAGCTAAGATTAATATTCTTTAAATTTTACCGCAAAACTTTTATGCTTTACAAATTAAACACATGGAACAATATTTTCTTCCCACATATCATTGCTTCACATTGTGACATTATTATTCATTATATTATATCTTATATTAAAGTGCATCCATTGGGCTACAACTATATTTGGTTTTTACATGATTACCACTTTAATATACAAAGAAAAACTAAAGAAAGTTGTTACAGTTAAGTTTCTTTGATTTATGTTTTGACCATCAAATATTTGGTTTTATATGATTGTCACTTTTATATACATAGAAAAATTAGAGAAATTATAACCAGGTAAT
Organism: Flaveria sonorensis; assembly: GCA_025506505.1. NCBI lineage: Eukaryota > Viridiplantae > Streptophyta > Magnoliopsida > Asterales > Asteraceae > Flaveria > Flaveria sonorensis. The sequence goes on along the minus strand of CM046430.1, from coordinate 44,821,430 downwards.
GTTTTTGAACACCAGTGATGTTTTGATAAATAATGATTTTGTCAGTATATCAAACAACATTGATATGGTAACGATACATAACGAATAGAAGCGAACGTCGTTCCACGTTGATAGCGAGTGATGGTCGGCCTCAAAGCGCGGATGATAAATCTAGTTATTATATAATTAATAAAATTTTATTTTATTAATGCAACCCGTGTGATACATGGGTTACGAAAGCTAGTGAATGTATACACATAATAAAGAAGATTAAATTAAAAATAAATAAATTTTGTCTGATAAACCTAAGATACTTTTTATCTACTTCGAAATCTGGTCAAACGAACTTCAATTGAACTCATTTCAACAACGTTAGAACCAACTTGTCAAACCCTAAAACTAACCTTTCAAACTAAACCCTAAAAGTTAAATACTAAAAAGTACACCCTAAAAGTTAAAACCTAAAGCAAACCATAAACCCTAAAGATAAACCCAAAGATTCCTCATGTGCGCAAATTAAGTGTGTGTTTTTCATGTTGTTTCTCCGAAGTCCGTCCCCCCTCCTATTCGATTGTTTGTGATATCCGACACACGTCTCCTTTGCGAGATGGTGATTCTGGTCATTCAAGCATTATTTCATGTTTGATCAATCCTTTCATTCATATGATAGGATGTCAATCAGTTTGTTCCTCATGGTCAAAGTGTTACTCGAATGCTCATACTGTCGATGGTATTCGATGGTAGACAATTGAATGGCTTCTAGATTAGTTTGAAAGTTTGACTTTGACTATACCGACAATCGTGCAACACATAGACTTTCTTTGTTATAGAATTGCTAGTTTGTTGAATTTTTTTAGGTTTGCATTCAAAATTTGACTCATGAGTCACGATGTTATAATTTAGAAAATTCTCTATCATTAATTGTCAAAATTTGGAAGTGCATAAGAGTGGAGTAAGGTATTGGGCTATGCCACTATGGTGCTTCAACGCATCCGGCTATGTTTCTGAGTTTAAGGTTATAAACGTGTCGAGCCGAGCCAGGGCGGGCTCGGGCTTGGTTTTGTTTTTGTCAGCTCGTTTATTTTAAGGAGCTCAAGTGTGTGCTTGGATTCGGCTCAGGAGCCAACTTGTTTGTTTAAACAATATGACAAAAAAATGGTTTATAATTTATAAAAGTTATAATTTAGGCTTTAGCTAAAACGAGCCAACAAGTGAGAGAACAAGCGACCCACAAGCTGAGCTAACTCTAGCTTGGGATTGTTTCGTTTACAAACTACTTCGAGGTAGTTACGAGTTGCGAGCTTCTTAAACGGTCTTATTTGAATTACATATTGGGCCAAACACTTGTATGGAATTTTTAAATGGGCTGGGAACTTTCTTCATGGACTACAGCTTCATTGACGTAGCTGTGGTACACGTTGTGGGCTCAAATATGGATTTGGGCCGTCGACTAACATTGGACGGGCTTGGTGAATAAGAGCACAAATATGATACTGGACCGGCTATGTTTGTAAGTTTGTTCACCAAAAGCTTGGAACATATTTTGTCTTTCTCCCTTCGGCTTTACTATTGGCAAAGGTCGACAAGAAAAAACCGGTTTAAAACCCGCCTCGGTTTTGCTCAAAAATTCATTTTGGCCCAAATCGGTCCCAACCCAACCCAAACCGCCGGGTCCTACATTGGTTCCTCCCCTTGCTCATTCAAACCAGACGGGTTACCCAACTGATTTTTTTCCTAGCCGTTAGTAACGGTAATATTGTCGTTTTCTTTTACCGTTTGAACCCCCTTTTGCCTTTTTTTGGTTTTTTTTCACTCTTTTACCCCCTTAAGTTAGTATAAATATGTAGTGAGTGTTTTGGTTGAATCACAATAACTTATAACGCTCTCTACTATATAAAATCTCAAATATGTTCAATACTCTAGTTACATTCGAAAAACAACTCAAATGATTTTTTAGTTATATCGTTCGGTTAACTTTACACTTTTTTATTCAAACAAAAATTAAAATTTATATATAATAAACCAGTTTTTTGACTGATTTGGATCCAAACCGGTTGGGAACCAACCAAAATCTGTTGGTATAGGGTTTAGATTTTTCTCCTTCAAACTGGTTAAGAGCCCGAATCGATCTGGCTCCAAACTGGTTTGACTCCCGTTGCCAAACCCAACTGAAACGGTTTAAGAAAAAACCCCAGTTTAAAAAAAACCTGGTTTATACACCTCCAAGTCTATTGGTGTTGGTCTGTTGGACTCTAATTTAAGTGTGGGCTCAAGTTGTATCATTGGATTACTTTGATTGGATTTGGGCTACGTATGAACTGGATTGGAATTGCTCACAAGGATGTAGGTTTTCTAGGCTTTGTAACTCGTGGGCTTTGGATTATATTAAGTTTGAAGGTCTGAGACTCTGAGTACAAGCACATATATTAAGTTTTAAGAAGTTACGACCCGTTTTTACGTGTGCCGCTGCTTTAAATCCGTTTCTAAATGTTGCGGGGGTTGAATGTTTGATAGATGAGGTAAATGACAATTTGGATATGCATGACGAAAACCCTAATTTTTCAAATGAGGCAAAAGAATATTCTAATGAAAGTTTGAAAACAATTTATAAATTTTATTTAAATATATATGGGCCTAACGTAAACATAACCATGCCAAGCGGATCAACCTCAAGTGCTAGTACCTCGGTTAAAGACCCTGTTTTGACTATGTTGAATGTTGTCCGGGATGTGACGGCTAAACGTCAAAGGGGTAACACCCCAACAAGTGAGCTCGGTAGATATAGTGGAATGGATTTTATTTCCACTATGACTACCGAAGATTATCGTGCATTCGATATTTTGGCTTGGTGGAAAGGAAAAAAATCTCAAATTCCGATTCTTTCTGCTATGGCCCGTGATTTACTAAGCGTCCAAGCTTCTACAGTAGCTTCGGAATCTGCTTTTTCTCTTAGTGGCAGGGTAATATCATTACGGAGAACAAGACTAACTCCGGAAGCAGTGGAGATGTGCATTTGTTTAAAGGATCACTTAGACGCAATGGATCGTATACAAGACCAAACAAGCCTCGAAGACGAAATTACACTCGAAGCTAAAGTACACGATGAAGAGGTAGAAGAATGAGTATCTTCTGGCATATCCGATGAAGAATTAACATTTGATCAAGGATCTCGTAGAAAATAAAATTAGACGATAACTTAAATAAAAGTTTTATGGTATTTTTTATTGATTCATTTTATGTATTTTTAAGTTGTTTTAATATTGTTATAAAAATACATGACGATTAATTTATGTTATTTTATTCATTCATTTTTTATTGATTAAAAGAATTTTAAAAAATCACAAGTGTTGAGGCGCATGAACAATGCCCATGTGCCTGAACAGTGCTCATGCGCCTGAAATTTTGGGCGCATGAACGCTGTTTAGGCGCATGGGTGCCCATGCGCCTGAACACTTGTGATTTTTTAACAAAACCCGAATTGTACCCGGTTTCGGACCCGACCCGGACCCGACCCTACCCTGGTATATCGGGTAGGGTTTGTCCGAATGTGAACCCGACCCTAGTTCGTACCCGGGTACACCAATACCTGGGTACAAAAAAAGCCGATTGTGCCCAACCCGGTTTGTACCCGGGCCCGGGTACGGCCCAAAACCCGAAACGTGCACCTCTACCTAACTGGCTAACTAGGTAGATATGATAACGATCAAATACGAATCTTTGAAAATATTTGTATACGTCTCATCCATATACATGTGTATAACTTTCTAATATACTTCATCTAGTTATCTACGTATCTACATGATGAGACGGGTAAACAGGTATGTGCTAGTACATCTAGCTGAACTTTTTTAATAAAAAATTAAAATTACATGTATAACAAAATACCAACTTTAAAATTAAATGATTGTTAATTTATTGCATGCAACTTTTACATGGGTTAGTTGTAATTTTATTTTATCGACTAATTATTTATTTCATCATGCCAACACATAAACCGTGACAAAGTAGGGGACACCCATTATTTTCGTTCTTGTTTTTTTAGCAAACCCTAATTTCTTCATCGCCCACTTTTGTCTACTTCCTATGTTTCGAGAAAGACACCATTGTTGGCTAGAGTTTTGTGAAAATAAGGACATCTTGAAAAGGATTAGTTGTTACAAATTCAGCTTCCCAATCATCCAGCACCAAATAAAAATCACTAATCTTGTTAATCGCAATAACAAGAACCCAACATGTTACAATTGCATAAACACACTATAAATGTAATTACTAACAAGGTTAAACCAAAACCGTAATCTGATCTTACCACCAACTAACTAACTCTAATTTTAACTCAAGGTAAACAAAAGAATTGATTCAAAACTCGAAAAGGATGAAAGAATGGCAAAAAGAAAGCATCACAAACCTCATCTCCTCTCATATGAGGACTACACACAGCAAAAAGAACACATGACTTAACCATCAACACAAGAAACATACTAAAATGACTCATCTATCCTCCTCTTTAATCTTACCCTCCTCTACCAACTAAATATATCCTCATTCTATAACCTCCCTCCTCTCCCTTCAAACCTATACAAACACTACAATAACTCGATAACAAACACGCGTATCCTATTTAAACATAATCTGCTTGAGGGTTCATATTTGGGATCAGCTCGGGCTCAGTCTTCATAACTACCATTTTGTTGTCCGGCCCAAACTTGGTTCTCATCTCGACCACCTTCTTGTGGGAGTTGGAGTGCAGTGTGGGAACAAAAGTCGGGCTGGCTGCTGGTCGGTACTCTGGGAACAACCTCCCTGACTTGTAACGAACACCACAAGCATTGCAAAGGGTCTTTGGGCCCATTGGGCCGGCCCGCCATTGGGGTGTCTTTGTAATTTCACAATGTAAACACTTCCTAACTCCTTGTCCTGACTGGTTTTGGTTTTGGTTCTGGTTCTGGTTCTCGTTTTCCTCTTGGACCTTGGGCTTTTTCACCTTTTTCTTCTTCTGATCAAGCTCACCGGAAACCACATTCGCCCCACAACGTGATGCAAAATTCTTTTCGGGTTCTGAGGAAGCTGAAACAGGCATGAGAGGAGAGAGCAGCTCAATCATCGCACGTGGGCTGAAAGTTGCGGGCCGTGGACGTTTGGTTCGGGCCCGCTGTGGCCCACGTTGAATCGGGCTGAGCGGGATCATCTTGCCACTCCCGCCACTGCCTGAGTAGGAGGAGGAGCTCGAGCTGCTGCTGCTACTGCTCTCGAGGACCGACACAGGACTGGCAATCTGGAATTGATGGTCTGCAACCACGGTGTCTTTTTGGACCGGAATTTTCTCTTTGTTAATGGTCATCCCGCCACCAGAAAATGAGTCTTCCACGAAGTTTGAAAGCCATTCCAACTGCACAATATCCTCATACTGCAAAGAAAAATAACATAAGCAATTATTAAGAGCTAATCACAATTATACATCATTTCATGGCAATAACTTACCAACTTCTACAACTTCAGATAAATTTTTCCTAAATTTGGAATTACCCATTACACTAAACTACTAAAGGTGATTCAAATTGAGGTAAACATTGATTAAGCTTTAGAAAAGGACTCATCTTTGACTTAATTGTCAAACTAACTAATCAATTTAACTTCAAGCACACTACTTTCTTCCTTCATTCCAAATTAAGTACACTTTACTCCTTTCACATGTAACATGAAATGGAACCCACGGGTCCACAATCAATCAACTATGTATAACTGACCAAATTTAAAATAACCCTTACTTTTAAAACAATCAAAAATTACAATGATGGACCCACATAATTAAAAGATATTATTCACTGATTGGGCTCCCTTTGTCTCAAAAATGAAGTTTATATTTGACTTTAATGTTAAGTATATTAGCTTTTAGATTCAAGAATGACAATAACAGTTTTGATTTTAAATAGAGTTGGTTGAATTGCCAAAATCAAAAGAATTAATAATCAATGTCATGAAGTTCAAGAATCGCCTATGACAATGTGAATCTATTTAATAATACTACATTTTTCCTTTTTATACAAAAAGATAATAATATTTTTTTATACATAGTAGACTTAAATTTTGAGTGTATGGAGGAGGGATTGATGTAAACATCACCCTACAGTAACTTCGGTCCACATAAACAAATGATCCAAGCACTACGCATGTGCATAATCATCATCATAAAGTCATACACCCCACTTTTTAATATATACAATGCTTAACTGGCTACCAAAACCGACATGTATGGCATCATTAAGATCAAGAACAATAAAAGATTGTCAAAACTGTGATGAATCTTTAATCACTCACCGGAACTGCAAGCTCTGCCGACAGACCGGAGGCGCTATCGCTATTACTACCACAGAAAATGGGGTCAGAGACCTGCAAGTCATCTGAATTGTTGGTCCAATTGTTGGGGAAGTCATTGCATTCATCAATATTGATAACAGAATCATTGACAGTAGGGAATTCGATCAAATCGTCGATGTGATCGAAGAAACTCGCGCAATCGATCTCTTCCATGAAGCTTTGGCCTGTCATTTTCTTTTGAGAGAACATATATGATGAGTGAATGTTCAATAAAGAAAGTTATATCAGTAACATATGAAAGAAGCAAGAAAAAAAGCAGATTTGAAGAGTAATTTGTTTGTAACGTGGAGTTGCAGGGAGGCACAGATTGATGACAATATGACAACTCATATAAGTTTTCAGTAAAGCACGTTAACATTATTATTATTATTATTATTATGGAGAAGAAAAATACAAAATTTCATAAGAGTATGTATTTTCCCCAAATTTAGCTAGAGTTTGGAGGTGCAGAGACTCTTTCTCTAAAATTAGAAAAACCGTAACAATTTATAGCTACGTTTTGCGAATTTTACTACATTTAGCTCACCTTCGATATTAATGGCGATATCACACAAAGGTCGTCAGAAATTTAGTACAATTGCACCTGCAAAAACGAAATTGAAGGTGAAAAACTAGAAGAATATGATGTATTAGCTGTGAAAATTTACAATTCACGAAGAAAACAGAGGTTTAATAGCTGAAAACGAGCAAAAACTAGCAGAATTCACACTTCATTTCACGATTTCTTCACAAATTCAGAAGAAAACAGTAACAATTCAACGAAATTGAAGCCAATTAGCATGGAAAAACGCAAAATCGTAAGAGAATTGCAAGAAACATAGCAGAATTCATATCTCATTTCACGATTTCTTCACAAATCCAGAAGAAAACAGTAACAATTCAGCGAAATCGACGAGCATCGAGCCAATTAGCATGACAAAAACGCAAAATCATAACAAATTGCAAATCAATTACAACCCCTTAGCTCGATTGAGCTTCTTACAAACCCAACGAAAACACAAATCAAATTCGAAGCAAATCGATTCAACCAAACGCGAAATGAGCGCATCAAACACATCAAAAACGCTCATTATCGAACCAATACATTATCCGTTTCGAAAGGGGTAGAAGTGGATACAAACCTGGGGTCAAAAGCCTCAATTGCCGCCTAAAAGCTGCAATGGAAGAGGGTAGAACACTAGTATCTGAAGCAGGGGGGCGAAGAGTTCGAAGTTGGAGGTACAAATGGGTAAAGGAAGCGACAAAAAGCTTGAAAATTGGGAATTCGAAATGGTGAAATGAAAATGAGGTGATGGAGGTGGAAGAAGGGTCCAATTCAGTCTGAATCACAAGTTTCAGAAGGTGAGAATTTGAAAGAGGAGAGAAGAGAGAGAAACCCTAAAAATGGAGGGAAGTGTGTGTGTGTGGTAGGTGAAAGAGTGATAGGTGTGTTTTACTAATAGTCAGTGACATAATACTGATGGTTTGAGAGTACTTATATCGCGTTATATGAAATGGTTTTAATTGGTTATCGATATATGAAAAAATGGTTGTAAATACACGAAAGAAAATAAATAATGATAAAGTAATAAAAATTTCAATTTATTTATTTAAATTTTAATTCAAAAGTTTTATTATTTGGATAAATTTAAAACAACTAATGAAACTTTTGAATTAAAATTGAAACAACTTATGAAAATTTTGAAGGTAAATTAATGTTTTTAATCTTTTGAAAAAAAATGATTATTTTTAACATAACTCAAGGAGTAAAATCGAACTTAAATCTATTATTTAATTAAAAGAAGAAAAAAAATTAATGATTTTTAATATAATTATAATGATAAAAATAAAGAATGACATGCGAATGATATTCACATGAGATTTTTAAGGTTTGGACTCATGCAGCTTTTCATACAGTGATGTATTTCCTCCTTGGTGATGTTTCTGTTGTGCTAGGCCTAGAGCATAAAAATCAATATTAACGGTTGACGTTTCGTCTCAAAATGGCTCACTCAAGTATTATGGTAGCTTCAAATGATGTTCAGAATGAAATTAGCAATGACTGACGTAAGATGCGAATTGGATCTAATAACAAAAACATTTAAAGTTAAACCGATGAAGTTTATTTCAAGATTAAGAGTTCAAGCATAATGTATGACAGATTTATATAAATTAGCTTTAGTGTAGATTAGGCGGAGTTTATATGATAAAATCTACCCGTAAATAAATATGTATAATGACCCACCGGTTAACTTCAAATTCCGTCGTACAAGGCTTGCCTCATGGGTGGATCCCACGCGCAAATCTACTCCACCGCTAGCCTTTCTATTTTTCTTTTATTTTATTTGTGGTGTTTGTCTTTAAACAGCCTAATATTTTCTAGATGCGAATTTATATATTTTATTCAAGCTTTTAGGAATTATACTTTTTTTTATTTAATTCGGTATATGTTTTAAGGAAGATATTATATTTTTATATATTTGAAATGTTCGTTAGCTCAAATGGTTAAGTTAAAGTATTTAAGTTCACATAAAAATAAGTGAACGTCTTGAGTATAAGTCTTACATATGACAAAAATAATTTGGGGTTTCACGTGAGCTATAGTCTTTTCTCACATAATATAAGTTTTCTCAGGTGTTCTCAAGTTTCGTATTTAAGTAATAGAGATGACCAAGTGGTCAGTGATCCATTTAGTCTTTCGAAAAAAGGTAATATATAAAAATTTAATATCCAATATCATTAATATTCTTTTGTTAATTTTAAAAGATTATAATGGTTTTTTAATTAAGTATATTAAATTACACGTATGTAGATAGTATAACTTATATATGAATTACCTATGTGTAGATTATATAAAAATATAAAATTTGCTCGTTATGTTTATTTTCTAAGGAAGGACGAATTAAAGTATATATCTAACATATTCTTTATAAAACTATAAATAAATGTTATTGATTATCACAATTCGAAATAAATTTATAAATTTTCGAATGATCTTTAACCTCTTATATGTGTGTATTGTTTAAAAATAAATCTTCGAATTGATGTTCTAACAAGTTCATATCGAAGACTTCCACTGACAACTCACTACCGATGAAGACATACTACCTATGAGCAGATCACGCGAGAGAATTTGTGCGGACAATAGGAGGAGATCAAATAAAAATCCGGTAAAAATATTGTAAATTCAACTTGAAATTTATCCTTTGTAATCTTGCAATTATTTAAACTTAACTTTTCTAATTAATTAGATATTCGTTAGCATATTTATAGATTAGGAATTACAGTACTTATGTATACTTGTGCAAGACTAAATCCCCCAATGAGGCAATGATCATCAATTAAGCTTCAGGAGTCTTACAAACGAACATTGTTAACAATATATCTCATTAAAATTCTATATATACTGTAGTAACAAGGATTGATTTTGAATGAACTATTATTTTTTTAACAACAATTTTGATTCAAAAACCAACAAAAACTAACCAGGAACTAGCAGACACAAAAGAAACAATGCAAACAATTATCTCTATTTATGTTAGTCCAGGGAATTCGTTCTCGTACGATTCTTGATCCACAGAAAGCTCATAAACGTAACTCCTCGAATAAACCTCTCTATCTTAACTTCTTCACCCAAGAAAACATTGTTGTTACTGACATTCCATAAACTCCAACACGCCGCGTGTTGAGAATAATAGCTTGCAAAATTTTCTTCTCCTTACTCCTAATTACTTCACTAAAACCTTTATAAATACCCTACTGGGACGAGAGTATATAAAGAAAAAAATTGCAACCTATATAATACGCTCCCTCATAATAATGGATGTCCTTTAAGTCACAAACGTCGACATTCTGTAAAAGCGTTTAATGTACTTTTATATACGTCTATCAAGCAATATTATTTTTTAATCACGAGGAATATCTTTGCTAAAACACGTTTGGATTTGCGAGGCCCATATCTTAGACTTGGCCACGAGACATGCCACTTATCGAATTTACACATAACACATAGTATAAAAGATTTCGCAGCAGGAAATCTTCTTACCACTAATTAAAAGCCAAGTTCATATCAAATTAGTAGCCATTATCCGATGCGTTCAAATTTGCCTCCTTGCCCTTGCTACGCAAGACTACATTTTTTTCCTGATATGCACGATACAAACAATTAACCAATACTTGTGAGATCTAAGTTTTTAGGGCACTAAATCCATAATTTTCTCAAACATAAGTAAAATGATCTTCGAGACGATTTCAAAATGAAATATTTAGTATGTGCTGATACATAAACCATGATCAAGTACCAGCAATTACCTATCAAAGCACTGAACATTCATCACGTCTAGGAGTGTTCAAAATCAGATGTCCAAAAATTTTCAGATAGTGGAATTCATTATACGAATGGATATCCGAACTCTTAAAAATATGTATTTTTTATTAATTTTTATAAAAAATTTAATATTTTTTATTAAAAAAGTTTTAGAATATCCATATTTTTTATAAAAATATCCGAAATTTATAATTAATTTTTATTATTTAATAATTTTTATAAAAATATTTCGGACAATTCGGATTTCCGAAAAACCCTCAAAACACCCCCAATTATGTCGCGTTAACCTCTCGTCGTCGTCTTAACTTATTTACCAGTTACCAGTCCATCATCCCCTGTTGTTACACTGGTTCAACCATTCCTTAGTCAATCATTGGGTTGCTAACCATCCATCCACCCCCCCCCCCCAACCCCCACCCCCCCACACACACACAAATGGGACATACAGTATAGTTTTGTTCAACAACCAATAAGTAACGTACTAATTTGTTCATTACTTATTTACTAGAGTTAATTATATAAATAGTCCCTGTGGTTTATTTAAAATAACAGATATTAAGAGTTTTAAGTAACAGGTTTAGGTATTATGTTTTTAAATTTGTAACGATATTGGGTATTAAGACTAACAACAGTTAATTTTTCTGTTAGATTTAAACAAAATGACTAAGATACTCTTTATTCATTTAGGGACCATAGTGTAAATAACTGCAACATTGAAGAAAAACCTAACCCTCCCCCTTTCCCCTTTAGCCACCATCACATCATCTAACCACCATCACCAACATCTAGCCACCATGTACCTGTTGTCACCATCACCACCATTTTACCAACTACTCCACCTTCCATCGCCAACCCTCATGCCTCCGGCCATCACCGAACACCCAGTCGAGATCTGAACCCTAACTGAGCATTGGTCATGAGAAATTTGCTTGTCCCTATGTTGTTCACAAAAAATTGATAATGTTTACAAGAAATCTGAACCCTAATCGAGATCTAAACCACCACCGAATCATTAAACACGCTAATTGAGCGGTGATGATACGACGATGATGATGATGATGCCGATGATGATGATGATGATGGTGAAATGGTGGTGATGTTTCATTTAAAAAGCTGAAGATGATGAGGGCTAGCGCTGGTGGGAACGACGGTGGTGGGGGCCAGCGGTGGTGGGGGCCGGCGGTGGTGGGAGTCAGCGGTGCTAGTGGTGAAATGCCTGTAACCTAAGCCCTAAGGTGTGATATATAAATATATATGATTGCACAAACAGTCCTTCATATATACAAAATTACATAAAAAGTCCCTTTAAGTTACATTAGTAGTCCATGTAAAGTGAAAAGACAAAAACACCCTTAGATTTAACGGAAAAATTAACGACTGTTAGTGTTAATACCTTATCTCGTCAAAAATTGAAAACACAATACCCAAACTCGTTACTTAAAACCTTTAGTACCCAAAATTGTTATTTTGTATAAACCATAGGAACCATTTGCGTAATTAACTCTATTTACTAGTTACCAGCCCACCATTCCCCTGTTGTTACACTTGTTTTAACCATTTATTTCAATCATTGGGTTGCAGACCATCCACCCCCCCCCCCTGAATGGGACATACAATTTAGCTTTGTTCAACAACCAATTGCAAAAGACACAATGTGGAATTTACACACCAAGATGTGTAGAACTTTTTCTTAGTCAAAGGCTTGTTTTGATTCTCATTCCTAAATTCATTTTCTACACACACCTTTTTCAAATGTTTTCCTTACCGCACACTATGGCGCCAAATGTTTTATAAACTCATACCATGGCTTACAAGCCAAAACATTTAAAAACCATCATACATGGTGTGCAGTCATGCTGATACTTTTAAAACTAATACACGTCTCAACAATCATTGGAAAGCTTCCTTCACTTATATCTTATCATTCAAGCCCATTTTAAAAGATTTATCATACACCCTTGTGATGCCCATTCAAAGCACTAATATTCTAATAATAACATTACTGCTATTACTAGTCCACAAGTTATGCTACTGTTAGGCCACGCCACTTAGGGGTTGTTTGGTAGTTTTTTAATGGTTATTAAGAGACTGCCTCTTAATGATTCATAACATCTGAATGGTCTAGAGATAACACTAATGCTAAATGGTATAGGTATCTACAACACAATTCATATGATCCTAAAAAAAGAGTAAAAAGAGTAAAGCATAGAACTCACCTTAGCTTTTGTTTTTCACTACCTAGTCCGTCAAATCTTAATTTAATCAACCGAAGTTCGTTGATATCCTATAATGAAGATATCCTAAAGCGGTTACTATTCTGTACATACAATTAGTGTCATTCTTGACAAATCATGTTTCCTACCAATTAAAAGTGTGCTTCTATCTGGAACTATAATACTAACCATAATCTATCTACATTTGGGACTCCTTGGCATATAATCTAGATTAATGAAATAATTATTGGTAATTCTTTTCAAACTGTGATAACTAGGTACTATCTACCCGCGCTTCGTGGCGGGGTTTCGTAACAATATATTTCCATATTAGAGGGCTCGGAAGCAGAGAGTCGTTGTGGCTGCAAATACTCGTATGCCCTATCAAAACAACCGTTAGGGGTTGCAGATAGTCGTGTGCCACACCATAGAACATGACATCTTTATTCATCCTCATTGCTTGCCGATCTTTGATGCTAACTGTTACTACTAAGTACTAACACAACTTGCATAACCAAGAGGCGACCGCCTACCCCTGGCGAAACCCTCACAAATCCTGTCTCTCCTGAGACTCCCTTCTTATAAACTCGAGCAAGGTTAAACAAAAAAAATATGAAAGCTTTATGGCCAAAATAAGACTATGGTAAACCCACTTTTCATTTCATTTAAAAAATTAATATTATGTAATAGAGAAACATAGGTGTTTTCTGTCTCATTAACGAAACGACATGGTGATCTCTATAATCTTAGTGAGACGTTTAAGTGGTGATCATTATCACAATTTGTGAGACGGAAGCGGTGATCACTACCCATTTAGTGATCCGTTTTTATGGTGATCTTTACCGGCTTATGGGTTGATAGGTTAGAGGTAGAGGTCATTGGTTCACTTAAAGCCACATCTAATGGTTCATGGAACCTTTTAATGAATAAGTTTTAAAATTATGCTGAATTACCCAGAAACTACCCCTTATTCAGTTTGACTTGCTAATGGCTCACCACATGTTTACCAAACAACCCCTTAGAAAAAAGATCCTATTTAGTGAGCCGTTTTTATAGTGATTTATATCAGCTTAATGCTTGTTTGGTAGCCTTTTAATGAACCATTAAGAGGTTACCTTTGTATAGGTCGGAGATAAAATATGTTTAGTTCACTTAAAAGCCATTTTTAATGATTTATGAAGCCTCTTAATGTGTAAGTTTCAAAAACATGTTGAATGACTTAGAAGCTATCTTCTATTCAGTCAGACTTGTTAATGACCCAACACATGTTTGCCAAACAACCCCTTAGAAAAAAAATCCCATTTAGTGAGCTGTTTTCATGGTGATCTCAACCGGTTAAAAGGCTGTTTGATAGCCTCTTAAGGATTCATAAGAGGTTACCTCTGAATAGATCAAAGGTAAAATATATCTGGTTCACTTAAAAGTCATCTTCTAATTCAGTCAGACTTGTTTCGACACATGTTTGCCAAAAAAACTTTAGAAAAAAGATCCTAGTGGAGGTAAACTCTCGTTTGAAAATCAAGAAGTGAACGTAAGATGGATTAATCATAATCCACTATACATTTGATGTCATCTCTTCCTTCATTTGTTTACATACATACAAATTATATGTTATTTTCAAGAACTACAAGTAAGTCGTTAAAAAACTTAATTAAAAAAGAACTATTATGAATTATTATCATAGCAAGTGGATGAACTCTTTGTCAAACTTGTAGATAAGTTTACTATGCTAAATAGTTTTACTTGTCTACCAAAATAATTGATCTTTGTAGTATAAATACCACCTCAATGTAGAGGAGAAGATGCACTTCTTGTAGACACTTTTATAAGTTATACATTTCTCTTCTTCTTGCTCTTACAATTCTCTTTAAAGTTCTTAAGGTTATAACACTAATCTTGTGTTAATCATTGTGATATTATAACATGTTATCAGCACGAGAGCTCTTAAACTCTAATCAAGAAGATCAATAAAGCACAAAGTCATCCATTAATCAAGCAAACAAAAATGTCAAACATTGCAAAAATCGAATTCCCGGCTCTTAATATCAATGGAGAAAACTAGATGCCGTGGACGCTCATGTAAAAAAAACATCTTAAATCTATGGGTGTCTTAGAAACTATACAAGAGGGAAATGCTTGCTCGGAACAAGACAAAGCGAAAGCTGAAGTCTTTTTACATAAGCATATTGATGAAATGTTACAATTTGAATATTCAAATTGTGAAGATCCATATATTTTATGGAAAGATTTAAAAAGCAGATTTGATCACCAAAGGAAAGTTCTACTTCCTACTGCTAGAGATGAATGGAACAATCTCAGGTTTCAGGATTTCAAAAAGGTAAACGAGTACATCTCTGCTTTGTTCATGATTTGCTCGACCCTCAGATTCTGTGGACAAAATGTTACTGAGGAAGATATGTTGGAGAAAACTTTCTCCATATTTCATGCATCAAATATAATCTTGCAACAACAATATAGGTTACAAAAGTTTAAAAGATATTCTGATTTAAATTCATTTCTCTCGTAGCAGAAAAAAATAATGAGCTTTTGATGAAAAATCATCAAGCTCTTCCCACGGGATCATTAGCAATTCCAGAAGTAAATGTTGCTACTAAAAACTCTGGAAGAAAGTGGGGACGAGGTCGTGGTCGTGGTTCTGTTGATAAAAGTTACCCTAATGGTCGCAACCATTCTTTCAAGGGTAATTATAATTACCGAGGTAACTTTTATAGTCGTGGACGTGGACGTGGCCGTGGATATGGCCGTGGTAGAAATCAAAGAACAATCAATTACCACGCTCCACAAAATAACAATTTTAACCAACACAAAAGGAATGAAGCTGGTAGGTCCGAAAACAATGACACTTCCTGTTTTAGATGTGGTAGCACAAACCATTGGTCAAAGGCTTGTCACACAGCTCCACATTTATGTGAGCTATACCAAGCCTCTCTTAAAAGGAAAGAGAAGGAAGTGAACCATGTTGATAATTTTGATAAGCTCAATGTTGAGTTGAACACTGCAGACTTTGACATAGAATTTTGAAACACATGTTGCTTGACCACAATAGTTATATGCAACAATTAAGTGTTTTCCTATCTTTAATTATGTATTTTTTTCATGTAATATTTTCTTTCGATTAAATAAAGTTCTTATTAAAATATAACAATATCGTCGTTATTCACTTATTAATTTTTTTATACTTTCAAGATTAAAATGAACATCATTGGAGCGCAAGATCAAACAAATGAAGCAGATATATGTATAGCGGATAGTGGAGCCACACATACTATACTTAGATCTAAGAAATATTTTTATGAACTTAAACCAACAAAAAGAATTGTTAATACAATATTAGGACCTACAGACCTGATAGAAGAAGTGGGAAAAACTAAATGGTACAAAGCTTATAATAGAAAATGCTTTATTTTTCCCATAATCGACAAGAAATCTGTTGAGTTTTAAAACATATATCATAACAGATATGATACTCAGTCAAAGACTGTTGATAGTGAAAAATATTTGCATATCATACGCAAAGATCAGATATCAGAAAAACTGCCAATGCTTCAGTCTGGTTTACATTATACACACATTAATGTGCCTCAGGCATATATGGCAGTTAAAGAAAAATTTTGTGATACTTAACTTATGGCATGACAGATTAGGCCATCCAGGATCTACAATGATGAGAAGAATAATTGAAAACACTCATGGGCATCCATTGAAATATCAAAAGATCCCACAATTGAATAAAATTCCTTTGTGCACATCTTGTTCTCTTGGGAAATTAATTACAAGGCCTTCGCCTGTGAAAATTGAAAAGGAATCACCTCTGTTTCTTGAAAGAATTCAAGGAGACATATGTGGGCTAATTCATCCACCATGTGGACCATTTAGATACTTTATGGTTTTGATAGACGCATCAAGTAGATGGTCTCATGTCTCTTTGTTATCAACTCGTAATGTAGCATTTGCAAAATTTCTTGCACAAATTATCAAATTACGAGCATATTTTCCTGATTATACTACAAAAAGGGTGAGACTTGATAATGCTGGTGAATTCACATCACATGCTTTTAATGATTATTGTATGTCTGTAGGAATTACTGTTGAACACCCTGTTGCTCATGTACACACACAAAATGGCTTAGCTGGGTCGTTAATCAAACATCTACAACTAATAGCTAGACCATTAATAATGAGGACAAAACTCCCTGTTTCTATTTGGGGTCATGTAATTCTTCATGCTGGATCACTAATTCGTGTGAGACCAAGTGCAAATCTTAAATACTCTCCCTTACAACTTGTTTCTGGCAATGAGCCAAACATTTTCCTACCTTAGAATTTTTTGGTGTGCTGTGTATATGCCTATTGCACCACCACAACGTATAAAAATGGGTCCTCAAAGAAGGTTGAGAATATATGTTGGATATGAATTAGCCTCCATCATAAGATATCTTGAACCTTTAACGGGTGATGTATTTACAGCATGTTTTGCTGATTATCACTTTAACGAGTCAGTTTTCCTGGCATTTGGGGGAGAAAAGAAAAAACAAGAAAATGATGTATCATGGTATGTTCCTTCATTATTGTATCTTGATCCAGTAACTAAACAACGTGAGACAGAGGTTCAAAAGATAATACACTTGCAAGAAATTACAAATCAATTACCTGATGCATTTACTGATACAAACAGAGTTACTAAATCTCATATACCAGCTGCTAATGCTCCAGCTCGAGTTGAGATTCCAAATAAGCAAATAGATAACACAATGGCTCATGAATCTCAGAGACGTTTAAAACGAGGAAGACCAATCGATTATGGATGCAATAACCTTTAGATACTTAATCAGCTTAGCAGTCTCTAGAAATTTAAAGATGCGTCTTATGGATGTTATCACAGCTTACTTGTATGGATCACTAGATAGTGACATCTATATGAAAATTCTTGAAGGTTTTAAATTCCCCGAATCATTAAGCTCAAAGCCTAAAGAAATGTATTCCATCAAATTACAAAGATCCTTGTATGGACTCAAACAATCTGGACGGATGTGGTACAATCGTTTGAGTGATTATTTGACAAGTAAAGGATACATAAGTAACCTTATTTGTCCATGCGTCTTCATCATCAGGATATGTGATCATAGCTGTGTATGTTGATGATCTAAATATAATTGGGACGCAAAAGGAAATTAATGAAGCAATTGCTCTTTTAAAAAAAATTTGAAATAAAAGACCTTGGAAAAACCAAATATTGTCTTGGTTTGCAGATTGAGCATATGCATAATGGAATACTTGTACATCAGTCGACTTATACTGAGAAACTCTTAAAGCGTTTCAATATGGACAAAGCAAATCCTTTAAGCACACCGATAGTTGTTAGATCACTCAATGTTGATAATGATCCATTTCGTCCTTGCGAAGATAATGAAGAGGTTCTTGGTCTAGAGATACCATATCTCAGTGCAATTGGAGCTCTTATGTATCTTACTAACTGTACGAGACATGACATTTCTTTTGCAATTAATTTGTTAGCTAGATTTAGTTCAGCCCCTACTAAAAGGCACTGGAATGGGATTAAACATATTTTTCGATATCTTCGAGGTACTATTAATTTAGGCTTGTTTTATCCTAATAATTTAAAAGAAGGGTTGGTTGGTTATGCAGATGCAGTTATTTATTTGATCCCCATAAAGCAAAATCTTAAACGGGATACATATTTAAGAATGGAGGAACTGCGATTTCATGGCGTTCTCAGAAACGAACACTCGTAGTGACATCCTCAAATTATGCTGAAGTCATTGCACTACATGAAGCTTTAAGAGAGTGTGTATGTTTAAGATCTATGACATAACTTTTATTAACTTCTTGTGGATTGGAGAAAGATAGAAATGCAACACCAATCTATGAAGATAATGCAGCTTGTGTCTCACAAATGAAAGAAGGGTATATCAAAAGTGACAGAACAAAACATATACCACCAAGATTCTTTTCATACACTCAAAACCTTATTAAAGATAAACAAGTTGAAATAAGATACGTTCAATCTAGCAATAATTCAGCTGATCTTTTCACAAAGGCACTTCCAAAAACAACTTTCAGAAAACATGTTTATGATATTGACATGCGTACACACAATGGATTGATCTACAGAAGACAATTTGAGGGGGAGTTATAAGCTGCACTCTTTTTTCCTTAGCTAAGGTTTTTTCCCACTGGGTTTTTTATTAGTAAGGTTTTTAATGAGGCAGTACTTAAACTCTTGAAGTTTGAAAAGTGTCATCCAAGGGGGAGTATTATGAATTATTATCATAGCAAGTTGATGAACTCTTTGTCAAACTTGTAGATAAGTTTACTATGCTAAATAGTTTTACTTGTCTACCAAAATAATTGATCTTTGTAGTATAAATACCACCTCAATGTAGAGGAGAAGATGCACTTCTTGTATACACTTTCATAAGTTATACATTTCTCTTTTTCTTGCTCTTACAATTCTCTTTAAAGTTTTTAAGGTTATAACACTAATCTTGTGTTAATCATTGTGATATTATAACAAGAACATATTTATTCCTCTTTCTTGTGTTACAATACCCGTAAATATAAGAGCTATCATAAAAAGGTGATCACTGAAAAATATTCCAAAAATCATTTTTCTCATTATAACTACACTGAGGAACCCTAATCCTACTTTATAATTATTTCATTTCCTTCTGGATCGTTGATATAATGGTAATGCCACCTATGTTATGAGTGGCATTGAACTAAAACACCCTTAAAATAAGAGGACCAATTTTCATCCTGACACCCCTATCAATCAAACCTTAGCACTAAGTTGCAATTTTATGGATAAGCAAGAAATTTAAAAAAACATTGTTAAATAAACTAAGAAAATCAATAGAGGCACTTGGTTAAAACCAAAAATTCTTTTAAGTTTAAATGCACTCATTAACCTTAATCTTTCAAAAGTAACTAATTACACTTCTAAAACTTTAAATTGGTTGCTTTTGGGTTTTAGTCACTTTACTATTCATGTATACTCTTTAGATAATATTACTTTAATAAAACAAAATAACTATTAGTCATATGATCACTTTTTAACATGTTCACGTCGTCTCCACGACTCCATCTATGATTGTTCATGTGTCACCATCACAATAAATTTATACTTTGGTAAAAATATTAACTTCAAAAAAATTTCCTTAATAACTCTCATTTAATACTATAATAATCAAGATAATTTCTTTTTAGAAATAAATAATATTTTATTAAAATACTTTATTAAGACTTAATTTTATTAAAATATAGTTTAATTTGTAGCTAATTATTGTTAAAACTAAAAAAATTTAAAAAACATATAAAAAGGTTTATGTATATTTGTGAATAATAAAATCTTGTTTTTCTTTTTATACTATTGTTTATACCTTAAATATGCTTGTTACATATAATAATTTTATTAATATGTTATATATAACATATATTAGATTATATATATATACATAATCTATTATATGATTTTTTATTTTAAACGTGTAACACACAAATATCTAACCTAATACTTTAGTTAAGTAAAGTAATTATGGGCAATCCCTCGATAAATTTTCAAATTAAAAATTTTTCAAATTTCCTCTTGTTTAGAGTACAAAAAGAGGGAAATGGTTGAAAGATGTACTTTTACTAAGGCATCGATATGGACATTATTGTTGTTTAATGAAGATGGTTGGGTGGTATCATGAAAATGAAATTTCAAGTTTTTTGAAAGGGGTTAAGTGATGACAACTATTGACAAGAGCCATTGAACATTTAAATATTTAATTATTTGATTAATAGGAACAGCAGTTGTTATAAAGGTAAAAAAAATACACCTTTCATAAATGAGTTTAATATTTTCTAGAATAATAAAGTCTTAGATCATGTATACAAGTGTTATAAAAAAATACCGTATGGGTTATATTATATTATCTATGATATGATTTATAAGTCAATGACTATAGACCTAGCAACAACAAGGAAAGAACAAGTTTGTAAATTAAACATTACACACATACACATAAATGTGAAAGAACAAAGAATTTGTGACAACCCACAATAAATACTAGTATAAAATTGATTTGATTCTATTATTAGAAAATATGGATTAATTGTCAGGTAAAAATAATTTGATAGATATAATTTATATGGTTTTATTAAGCATTATTGTTGACAACTGTAGAATTGATAATGGTTTAAAAAATTTGACATTGTATTTCAATTTGGGTTTTATAAACACAGATCGATTTGGACTTAATTTGTTGAGATTTCACGGTTATCAAGTTTTGGGTGTCTAGATTAGGGTTGTTGGTTTGTTTTAATTTTATGTTTTGGCGTATGGAGAACACATGGTTATTGGTGGTGATAGACCCAGAAGATAGGTGAAATTTGATGAATACGATAACCAAAATAAATGAATAATAATTTAAATATTAATTTTGAAAATAATTAACATAGAAATATCGTGAATGCTAAAATGGATAATAAGATTGTATAATGATTACAAAAATTAACATAGAAATATCATGAATGCTAAATACTTTAAGCTATTACCTAAAACATATTTTAAAATAAACAAATTATTATGTTGAATGGGTAAACTCGTGAACTTATCAAGTTGGCGTGAACACAACCCATTTGGCTAAATGTGTTTGTAATAACCCGGAGTTGAACGTAACCCGTTTAAACTAAACACTAACCAATGAATTTTATGTTAAATTTGTGTCATGTTTTCATGTCGTGCAAAAAGTTTACATGTAGAGATCATACATGATGAAATGTTATTTACGAGAGAAATTTTATTTAAAATGAGATTTCTAATAGTTAAAAAGGGGTTATACGAATTAAAGTGGATAGAAGACCGTATGTTACAAACACAATTTCTTATCTAACATAGCTATAATATATATCATATCTAAAGAATTACTATTATGATGATTTTATCAAACATAACTATAACATATATCATATCTAAAGAATTACTTTTATGATGATTTTATCAAATTGTCATGCCAACAATAAAAGGCACATAGATAATTAGATTTCATGTGTATGTTACAAACTCCAATTTTTACACCTAAGTTATAAACATGCATAACAACATGTAAACTATACCTTCAATAGTTATAATGTAATAAAATTAGTTAATCATACTAAAAGAAATATAGAGATTTAATATTTAAACCTGATTTTTTAACAGTAGCAAGTAATTTATATATAATTTTTCTACTTTCTTCTCCTTATCTATAATATAGAAACATGATTACATATATACTTATTATTTTTTAAGTAACTTCACTTGTACTCAATGAATGATCACTTCCTTCTATATTACTTCATCATTCTTGAAAAGTAACAGCACCGTACCTAACTAATTTTAGAAAGAAAAAAAGTTTAGAAATATAAACAAAAGGTAAACGGAAACACTATGGGGTGATGATTATTTGCAGAATATATCTTCTAATAAATTAAACAGGGTATAGCTAGTTATATTAAAAAAGCTCCTTATTCTAAAAATGATATACAAAAATGACATGCGAGAAAGATATAACGAAGAGCAATAATACACAAGGCGAGCAATAGAGAGACAACCACGAACAGAAAAGATACAATAAGCTGGAAACAAACAAACAAACAAAAAAAAAAAAATTCAAAACCTACAAGTTGCCACATATACATCAAACATGTACACTTTGGATGCAACATTGTAAGTTACATGGGCCATCGTAAATCGTTTAAATGCACTATTGTAACCAGTTGCGACATATTATTGTAATTGACAACTTAGACGCCTCATTCTAAAATAGTTCAGGCACACCATTATAAAAAAAATCAACGTCTTTTTAAAATGACACTTTTAATATATATATATATATATATATATATATATATATATATATATATATATATATATATATTAAACAAAATAAAGCATATAAAAGATATTTAAGTTTATAAAACTATGAAATCAGATTTAACCCGAAAAAGTCAATAATCCATCATTTTTTCCCATAACCAGTTTCTTATTTTCATGTTAGCTTTAACCATTGATGTAGTGTGATCAACGTACAAAATCACTTGATATACATTCCCCTAAAATGATACTACATATTTTATTTACAATCTATAATTACACCTTATAGAATTTAAACTCTTAAACGTTTAAACAGATTAGATATATCTATCACCTGTGATATCACTACCAGAAAACTGGCTGATTTGCTACACAAAAATGTGTAGCAAACGCATAGGAAACAAGAATTTCTGCCTCATTTATGTCGCAAAAGCCGAGTTGGAAAAAGCCTCGTCGGAAATCATTTGCAACGCTTTTGCGAGGCAACTTGCAACGCTTTTGCGAGGCAACTTGCAACACATTTCCGACACAAAATCACGTAGTTAATTTACAATGCATTTGCGACACAATTTTAATTACTTAAATTTAACATTTATTTATTTTGTTTATTTGTATATTATAAATTTAATAATGATTTAACTTTTTTTATTACTTGTGACGTATTTCCGAAGCACCATAATTTAATTAAAAATTTTAATTATTTTCATTAAATATAGTTCTAACGCAAATGGGACACCACCTGGGATGTATTTTAATATTTTATTCTTAGCAACAGATTTGTGATGCCCTTGAGAATGATATATTTTAATTTATAACTAGTCATTTATAACGTCGTGCGTTGCGCGAATATTAACGACCAACAATAATATGTGTATTCGAAAACCGTTTGTTTTATGCACAACAATTAATTTTGATCGATTGCCAAGGCTCAGAATAACGGATCAGTTGTTGCTGTAATGCAAAAGCGATGTCACGCCAAACAACAAATACTAGTTTTTTCTTCATCATAGCCTTGAAACGATTACGTATGACATTACCAACATACCAACACTACCAACACAGACAACCAACAACAATCAAGGTGTTCGGAAGCATAGAAACGCCACCTCATTGCAACTGCAACCTATAGGAACACCATGCCTAAACAATAAAATGCCCAAGTTTCTTTTACCTTATGATCTCAAACAAATGTAATAAACACTCAGATGAACTAAATTTCACTATCATAGAGCCAAAAATATAAACCAAACAAAGACCTGAGTTTCTCTTGCCTCATGATCCTAAACAAATACAATAAACTCTTAGATGAACTAAATTTCACCCTCATAGAGCCAAGAACATAAACCAAACAAAAGCTTAAGTTTCTTTTGCCTCATGATCCCAAACAAACGTAACAAACCCTCAGATGAACTAAATTTCACCATCATAGGGCCAAGAACATAAACCAAATAAAAAAAACCACCAAGCAAGCTATTTATGATGAGGATTAGGATTTCCAAACAGATCTAAAACAATTTACCCAACAAAAAACCAAGGGTTTGTGCCCACCAGGTCTCAGATGCATTTAAACCCATCGTCATCAACCAAATTATGAAAAGCAAACCAAGCTTTAATGATCGACAACCTACCACAACAGGTATGTAGAAGCCCATCAGTTGTCGAAGATAAGCAATGAGAAGGGGTCTAAGAGACGGATACAACCAGATCTCATATGAGCTACAACTATCATCATCGATCATATAGTAAAAAGGGCTCAAAATAGCTCTTTCCAACGAATATGGTTATAATCAGAGCCTGAAAATGTTCACATCACCAAAAGGCAATCATCGGCGGGTATCATAACTGATTGCGCCTCGCGTCAAACCAAAGGAGCACCACCGTAATATAGGAGGCGACGGTCAAAACGCAGTTTGCGCCACCCAATCAGAACTCGAAACATCAAAATAGAGGAGGCAGAGGCTAATCGGACGTGACAGCTGGGGGCGCCTAGTCAGAAATGGGTAGCGAAAAGGCGAATGCCCTGAGTCGACGGCAACCCCCAAAACCTGTCACAACCAACGCCGGCGACACCATGCACCGACGACAAAGAGCCACCGCCTCTTGGTCACCGGTAGCTCTCAAACAGGTGACAAATAGGGACCGCGTCGCCGGAAATATGAGATACAAAATAATGTTATTACATCATTATCTTTTTTTAAATTTATTATTTTAGAAAAATATAATAGTATTCAGAAAAACACAATAATTAACATATAGACACAATGAGTTGCACTAAAGACACAATGACGAAATATAAGTTTAAAAACGTATAAAAATTGTTATGAATTTATATAACTAACAAACCCAACAAATATATTTGCCATACTTTTGAAATTATAGTTAATAGTTTGACTAAGAATTTATGTTAATAATAGCTGAAGGAAGGATGAATACACTGATTTTGATACAGTAATATAACTTTTGTTTTATTTTAAAAGAAATAGTTTGTGCTTTGATGAAGCAAACTCAATGGGTACAGATTAATTATAGACTACAGAGACAAACGATGTAAATTGGTCATTTTATAAGTGTAAGATGAAATAAACTTAAAAGATTTTAAACATTACTTGCATAAAAGAAATGAAATGAAAACGTGCATAAATGAAATGAAATGAAAACATTACTTGTAAATTGGTCATTTTATAAGTGTAAGATAAAATAAACTTAAAAGACTTTAAACATTACTTGCATAAAAGAAATGAAATGAAAACGTGGTATACGCAATAAAAAACGTGGAGGGTGAGAGTGTAATATTACCAAGAAATTATATTTTAAAAAGAAATGATAATATCTCCCACTTCATGTTCTTTTAAGTTTAAGTTGTCATTAAGAGTGTGACATCAACACAAGTCGTTCATTTTAATAAGGCTACCAACATGCTAAGAGATTGAGACCATTGAAGTATAATCGAAGCAACAATCTAGTTCCACCCCCCTTTGTTCATTATTTTGAAGCATTTAGACGTAGATTCTTTTATGAGACATGTTTGTTTTAGGTCATAGATGGTTGAAGATGATATATTTTATATGATGATAGTTGTAAATTGTAAGTTTTTTAATAGAGTTATTGGTTGACATTTGATGGTTTGGGTTATAAGTTAGAGTTTTGTGTTATTGATCGATAAATGATAAATTGGAAGGTATTATATTTAATTATCCTAGCCTAAGACTTGATTTATGAAGATTGGGTTGAAATGAAGAAGGCATCAAAGCTTTAGAATGCTTTTGCATATAGAGGCTTTGTATGTGGTTTGTATATGATCAAAATGTACCCTTGCGCTTTAGGGCAATAAACCTATGCCTCGAAGTGTAACCCTTAGCTTTGTTGACATGACCACTATGCTTTGGGCTATTGATTATGTTTCTTTTTATTAGGTCTTGGTTTGACAACTGCTATTTTGGATCATTATTTATGGAATATTGGAGCGTTTGAAGCAACCTTACATGTTGGTTTGGGTTTGTCCAGCTCAAAAGCTTCAAACTTTGCTTTCTCTAAGGGTTTTTTTTTTATTTAAATCAAAGCTTCCAATTTTGTGCATATGTTGCTACTTAATGTTTTGGATGATGAATAGTTAATCCTTCTTTAAAATTTCCAATTCACATGTTTCTCTCTCCAAACTATATAAATCTTTAACACTCTCCATCAACATAAAAATATATCAAAATGAACCATCGAGGCCTCCCTTTCAAACCAAATTTAGGAAATAAATAAGCATGTCTGCCTTATATGTGTGGAATTTCATAAATATGTTAATTTTCACTAGCAATATGATGTATTTATAATTAATAGATATCACAATTCAAGGGTAGTTCACCATTCCTTGCATGCCGATAGGTGTTAAAATGCATGAGCAATTGGCATCATTCTAAATATGCGATAAATACGAACCTCTACTTAACGAATCAATTCAATGACGAATTGCTAACTCGTTTCAAACCACTATTCCATTTCAATTATTCGAACTTTATTAGGTTCAAATTTTGTTTTTAAACTCATATTTAAAATTAAGGTATAAAATCCAATAACTAAAGGATACTTAACGACCGTACAATATCTAAAATAAAAAAATATTTATTTTAAACTAATTAGCTTTTCAACTTTAAAAAGAACCAAAACAGTTGGGCAAAAAGTGTAAAACCACAAATATAATTACGCCTGTAAAGGAAATCTGTAATTGTAAGGGAGGAGGGGGCGCTACCCTAGTGTACCTTGGACTATTCTGGAATTCATTAATCACACACTGACACATTACAAGTACTCTAAATTACTCTGAAACACCTAAAAAACTAGAAATGCAACCTTGAACTACCCTGAAATTTTTATTTTAATATTAAAATAATTCAAAAGAAAATTAACTTTTATTAAAAAATATATGTGTGTTTGTGTAGATAATAATGTGTATGTGGTGAGTATTTATAGGGTAAAATTTTTTTTTTTGAAAATAACAGTCGAAAATAGTCGTTATTTTCTCGGCAACCCTCGGCTACTACAACCCGAAACCCACTACCCTCAAGGGTGGCGTCGGTGTACCCGAGCAGGTACCCGCCTACCCGAGCTGGTACCCGAGAGTGCCCCCTCCTCCCTAAGTTTGTAACCATAACAAAAAAAAAAAAAAAAAAAAAAAAAAAAAAAAGGAAAAAGAAAAAGTTGAAATTATATAATAACGAAAAAGTAAAATTCTTTTCTTGTAAAAACAGCAAATCTACAAGTACAACATAAAAAAGGTAAAGATAAGGGGTAAAAAGGTAATTTAGTAGTGCCAACGTGGGAGTGGCAGGAGGGGAGATGCTAACGTGCGGTCACGTACACGGTACACGCTGTCGTTTGACCATTTGACCATTTGACTTTTCATAACACCTTTTGCGGCGTCGGTAGAGCAACTCCGCCCTCCATGTTCTGATGTCGTGGCGGCGGGCCCACGTGACAGCTGGCGAGACATGATCACGTGATCTTGCACAGGGATTGGAGCTTGTTTGATTAAAAATTAGAAAAAAGATCTAACCTCCACCTGCACAAATAATATAGTGCCACGTGAGTTTCTTTAGTAAGGTTAAAGTTCTTTTAGTATTCCAAATTTTCTTAACTATACTAAATTTATATAAGTTGAGATATTCAAAACATACAAATATAAAGATATTTGGAGTTTAAGTATTACTTCGATTAAAATTGCTTAAGGTTAAGATCGCAGATTTTTAGTTGTGTGTCTTCTTCTGAAGGGTTTTCTTCTGAAGGGTTAGGGGTGCAGTTTCAGCCTAGAAAAAAATGATATGAGCCCAATTAAGATAACATTTATCATTCGAAACAAGATTGTATATTTACCATTTAAAAAAAATCTTGAAAACTTTTATAGACTTTTTTGAAACGGGTGATTCATAGATTTTCTCAAATGAATGTCATAATCTAAATCCCACAAGTTAAAATCTAACATTTATCTTTAAGACACACCACTTGATACGAGTTAGAGGCTGCTTGGTATCATTTTAATGATCATTGAGAAGCTATCTCTTAATGGTTCGTAGCATCTTAATAATTAAGATGTAACCTTAATGATGAATGGTTTGTTACCTTTTAACCATTCAGTATTAAGGTTATCTCTTAACTATTAAGAGTCTACGAACCATTAAAAGATAAACTTTTAATAATCATTAAAATGATACCAAATAACCACGTAGTCTAATTAGAGATTTGCACAGATATCAAAATGTTTACTTTTAAGTATAAGTGTTCATGGTCTGGTTCGGCCGGTTTGGTGGGAATTTTTTGGCGAACCAACGGATTGACGGTTTTGTATAAACTAAAAACCAAACCGGCCAAGGGTTTGACGGTGTTAACGGCTTGTCAGTCCGGTTTTGATGGTTTTAACGGTTTGTTTCGAGCATATTATTTGATAAAGATCACCCTCCATTGACTCATAAACAATGTATGCATCATTAATAAATTCCTACAGAGGAGACCGTATGATATCTTTGATTGTAATAACCTCCATGTGTTTGACAGAAATCATAAACTTGGTGTCTATTTGTAACTAGAGAAACCACTGAAGTATTGCATAAAGCAAAAGGATATTTACTATAACTCGACTTGCTTAAGGAAGTCGCTTGTGATTCGTAAAAGCACACTGAACAGGTTTTGTTAATGATTCAAAAATATTATATGCAATCAACTTCGTCAGTCTATCTCTTCACATTTCATGATCCATGAGGTCTGATAGTCAACAAAATCCATAGAAATATGAATCATATAACAACATTGCACCATCTTAGTTTAACAATGAAAAATAGCTCACCATTATCTATCTATATAAAAATAAACTTTTCGCTATATTGAACTTTGAGATTTTGATATTTTGATCATATATTCCCTTTTTTAGACTTAAGTTGATTTTTTTAACCATATATTCTCATCTTCTCTTACGACGTCAACTACCTATCAGAAAAAAGAATCATCATTTTGATTAACAAATAAAGTTTATGTTGCGAGGGTTCGAGACCTAACCTGACAATTTTTTAACATTTTTTTCCTTTTCTTTCAAGAACCTTTTTGATTTTTTTACTGTTTTGTTAACGTTATTTCTTTCGCTTCATTCCTAATGCTTTGGAATTTCACGTCGGAGTGATAGTCATCATAATGTGTTTTTATATTCGCGTTTGACATTCGCGTCCATGGCGTAATTCCCCGCGCAACGCTCGTGTGGAATAATTCTAGTTATATATAAATTCTAACTCATGATCTTTTTTGTAGTATATATACACTTATATGTGTGTGTATATTAATATGCGGTCGGTCCAGTTTATACGATTTAATCAAACTCAAACCATAAACCAAACCGGACCAACTGGTTTTTCAAAATGCAAACCGTAAACCGAACCATCAAGTTTTAAACCAACCAAACTGATCAAATATTTTAGGTTTGGTCTGGTTTAGAGGGCTTGGACGGTTTATGAACACCCCTACTTTTAAGGGTGGACGGGGGAATTCACCACACTACACATAAACTGACCAATCAAATTTGTCATGTCACATTACAAAACACACTTAAATTTAATGGTGGCAGTGTTGCAACACATAAATTTGAGTAGAAGAAATATGACTAGAAGAGTAAAAAAAATCTCCAACTTTTTGGTGAAAAAAACTAAAAAAAATATACATAAATTTATAGTGTAAAAATAAAGGTTAACGCTTCTTTTCCTCCAAAACCGACTAGTTTAACGGTAATATTAACGTTGGCGAACAACCTCATAAGGCAACATGAACCCGAGCTCTTACCCAGTCATCAAAGTCACACAACTTGCGATGGTGTTCCAGTGATAGCAACTCAAACCTACAGACGAAGCGGCCAGACGCCATAACCACTCTTTTAAAGACAGGAGGTAAAACTAAAGAAAGATGAGAGAGGGCAGCAATACTATTGACACAACACATTTAAATAAAATCGTTATGTATACGGAGTAGCAATTTCCTAACAAAACATGTTTAAAAGTTGAGTCGTTTACAAGTAGGCGTGTTTAAATGCACGCGCAATCTAATCAAACAGGTTGGTCAACCTGTTTAATGAAGTAGGTCGCCTCGTTCAACCTATTTTTCTTCGACTCACAAACTCGATCAACACATTTACAACTTACCGTTACACATCAATCCACCAACTCATTTGAAATTTATAGATAAACAGGCTACATGGGTCATGTTTGAATGAAACACACCAACTCTTTGATTCAATATGATTGACACCCCTGGTATTGTAGTTACATGTTTCTCGAACTCCTCTATTTAAAATTAAAATTGATTCTTGATTCAATAATCTTCTTTATATAAAAAGGGTTGGGTTGTTATAAAAAGGGAGGTAAAACTAAAAAGGGTGAGAATGATTTTTATCCATTAGATCTTAGATCTAAGGACTAAGAAATCTGATAACATAATGGTAAATAATTGAAACTTTAAATGATAGGCCAATAATATTTTAGTCTTAATTATATTTTCAAGTTTCATCTTTTTTTTTTAAACATTCATAACTTTTACATACAACATTATTTTTTTTTAAATTACACCATAAAAACAAGTGTTTTTTATTTTTAAAATGCTTATAATTTTGATGCATAAAAACGAAGTTTTTTTTTCACGAAATTTCAGGAATTGTGTAATATTTGTCAGCTCATTGTGTAATATTCGTCAGGTAATTGTGTAATATTCGTTAGCTCATTGTGTAATATCAGGTCATTATGTAATATTCATCAAATCATTATTGCTAATATTGACCATTTTGTTATGTATTATGTTATTTAAAAATTTATGTTTTTTAAAATGATGATTTTTAAATAACATAATGCTAAAAATATAATTTTTTTACGTTTTCAGTTCATTATGTAATCCTGACTAGATAATTGTGTAATCATTATCAAGCAACTCATTATATCTATTGCTAATCATCGAGCCTAGTGCTAGTCATTGTGTTACCCATTGTGTCTAATGTTAACTATTGTGTTTTTAAAAATGGTGATTTTCAAATAACATAATGTTGTAAATATATTTTTTTTATGTTTTTTTAGTTTATTGTGTAATCCTGATCAGGTCATTGTGTATAATGTTGACTGTTGTGTTATGCATTGTGTTTATTAAAATTATGATTTTCAAAAAACATAATGCTAAAAATGTAATTTTTTACGCTTTTCAGTTCATTATGTAATCCTAATCATGTCATTTTGTAATTCTCGTCAAAGCAGCTCATTATGTCTATTGCAAATTATCGAGTCTAGTGCTGGTTATTGTGTTACCCATTGTGTCTAATGTTGACCATTTTGTTATTGTGTTATCAGGACATTTTGTAATTCTTGTCATGTGTCATGCATTGTGTTTTTTTTAAATTATGATTTTCAAATAACATAATGCTAAAAATATAATTTTTTATGCTTTTCAGTTCATTATGTAATCCTAATCATGTAATTTTGTAATTCTTGTCAAAACAGCTCATTATGTCTATTGTAAATTATCGAGTGTAGTGTTATTTATTGTGTCTAATGTTAACCATTGTGTTATGCATTGTGTTTTTTAAAATGATTATTTTTTAATAACACAATAATAAGAAATGTACACTTTTTTTTATGTTCATTGTGTATTTATCATCATAATATTATATAATTTTCATCAATTCGAAGATTACACAATGATCTAACGAAATTACAAAATAAGTAAAAAAAACTTTTTTTATATATCTATATTATATAAGTTTTAAAGATTAAAAAATACTCGTTTTTATGGTATATTTTTTTAAAAAATAATATCGTATGTAAAAGTTATAAATATTTAAAAAAATGTGAAACTTGAAAATAGAGAACATTACCAATTTTGCCCCCAACTTAATTTTGATAAAAAACACACATGTCAACATTTTAGTCCTTTTTACACTTTTTAGTTTTAGAAATTTTTGTATTTGAATCTTTTACCATATAAAAATTACCATTTCCTAAAAAATATGTTACATACGTCGAAATATCATACGTTCTTACAGCCAAAAGTATGTTTTATAACTATTATTCTTTTAAATTAAGTCATCTCCAATTATTTATTTACAAAAAATATGATTTCAAATTACAATTATATTAATTTATTTATTTTTGTGTAATACGCTAATTTAAATTAATATTTTTACTAAGAATTTTATCTTTCTTTAATTCATTCTTAAACAATAGTAATAAATTAAATTATAAAAAATCATTATAAATTGATAAATTGACTCTAAGAAAGAATAAATAAGCATTGTCCAAAACTTTATATAGATCTAGAGCAAAAGGGTTTTTTGAAGTAACCGTTGTATTTGGGCGTATATATATAGTTATATAAGATTGCATGTGACAGACTTTTTCTAAACAATTATGCTTAATCTCATATATTCGACCTTAATACCTTTTTTATAAATAGTATGCCTCTAATCATATCTGATACCCTTTTGGTTGAAGTCACACTCATCCATAATAGAGGTTCTATAGGAACAGCCAAAGAAGACAACATCACTTCAAAAGATACATAAAAGAAAGTTATGAAATATCCATGACGTATTCATCGTAATTTAGGCGAGGGTATACGAGTCCGTAAAACCAAATGCGTCTTAAATGCACCGTCAGGGGTGGACTTACTTTTGAAGTACAGATTGTTTTTTTTTTTTTTCATATAATTTTTATGGCTATATATATTGAGATACTTCTGAGTAAAAATTAGAATACCCATCAAATTTAAAAACTTAAATTAATATAAGATTAAAGCTTAACCCTGAAAAAAAGTTTATTTTGAGACCAACCCAGTTAGTATGAAATGAACCCAGAAAACAAGTAACATATATAAAACAATTAGTTTGAATCAAGTTATTTATATTATTAAGTGATTATTTGATAGCTTAATTATTAGATTATTGATTAGTAGATTGCTAGATTAAATTATTTTATTTATTTAATTGATTATTTGTTTGAATAATTGCTTATTTGAATGTTACCATGACTGTTAAATAAGAGTGTAGACAAGTCATGTGGAGCCTGATATTGTTTTGACGTAAGAGAGCTTGATCTTGTGCGCGAGCTCAGCTCGTGTTGAATGTTTATTGTAAGGCTCGAGCTCTGCTCGTGTAAAAGTTTAATTTTAATACTCGAGGTTTTTTATTTCAAAAATTTTGAAACTCAAGCTCGGCTTAAGATCTCTTGTTTATAACTTTAGTTATTTTTATCATAGTTTTTTATATTATAACAATTATCTATATCAATATATTTAATATATTAAGTAAAAGTTATATGAAAAAATTCATTTCGAGATGGCCTAATACGTGAAGCTCTGACTCAAGCTCATTTCTAAAAGGTAAATAGTATAAGCTCGAACTCGAGCTTGTTTAAGCTTGGTTTGATCCCAAATTTTGATGAGCAGATCCCGAGTAACTCACGACTCTGTTTGTCTCATTTACACATCTAGTGTTGAATATTATTTGTTTTAATTTGATTTTTTCTTGTCTTCTTGTTGTGTGATCCAGACTCGAATCGGACTGTATAAAAAAGATTTAATAATTAGTGATAGGTGACCAATCCTTAAAGCTTTTTGACCCTCATGTAAACAATTTTCGAGTGCACAACTGAAGATGAAACCTCATTCTAGACAAATTATTATTGGCAAAAACAAAAATTCATTATTGAATGAATATATCATACAAAAATTTATTAAATAAATATACCACAAAAAAAATTTAGATGCCCCTGACTTTTCAGGCTAGATCCGTCATTATGCATCGTGGTAATGATTTGGATGTAATATTATAACCGTACAGTTTGTTCGTGCATCAGACATAGACAGCATGAACTAGGGGTGAGCAAAGCTTAATCATATCAAACCATTAACCGATAACCAAACCATATTTAATCACATCAAATTTAACCAAAAACCGATACAACCCACAGTTATAATTAAGGTTTTGTGATTAACTTATAGCTTGGTTATGGTCATGAGCGTCCATTAACTGAACTTAAAATCTATAAAATTGACCTTTTTTCAATTTGTATCACTTTTATATATAAAGTGTAATTGTGCATTTTGTCACTACATTACATATTCATGCAACTTGATGTGACAAATTAATATATTTTAGTAACTAAATGATTTAAAATAAAACATTATTGGATGGTTATTTAGAATTTCATCATTCAATCATATAAATATAATACCTGAAGTCTAAACAAGATTAATGAAAAGTACCCCTAAACTAATTTAGTTGGCTAATCGTAGCTACGTCCTTAACAAGGGTGTGCCTAAATTATGAGGATGAGATTGGTTTCAACTTAAATTTTAATAGACTTTGCACATAGCTGGTTACCAAAATTAACAAAAACAGACTTTAACAGATGGTTAACCAACCCTACCATAATTGATCAATTAGTTATGGTTATGGAAAGGGCATAACCAACCGATCGGTTATGGTTACGAAAAATAAAACCGACCCATAACTAACTTTGCACTCCCTTAATATGAACGCATAAGTTATCCCTTTAGCCACTTGTAACTTCCTATTACTTATATTTTTGTCAAAAGAATTTTGCTTTTTATTTTATCATACTTTTGTTTTTCTACCTCTTGCTTTCTTTAGACACACACACACACATATATATATATATAGAGAGAGAGGGAGAGAGAGAGAGAGAGAGATTTATTTCAAAACCAAGAACACGTTGAGAATCAGAAGAACCGCATAAACACATGTACCTTTTACTTTAAGTATGATTACTTAACCGCTCACCCCACTAACTCATTACATCATCAATGCATTATGTATAAAATTCTTTATGTCATTTGCGTAGTTTTGAACATAAAATTAGTTATGAAAATGATGTGTCATAATACGTGTGCAGGTGCTTGTGTATAGGGTAAGGTAACCCAAGAAAACCCATATTGTCACTTGCTCTTACTTAATCGATGATAGATATTAAATATGCATGTTAGTGATTAAGAAAAAGATTGTAATTTTTTAATTACACCTTAAAGTTAAGATTGGAAAAAAAATAAAAGAAATTTGAAAGCAATCATTTTTATTAACCAATCACTAAATTCACCCTGCTATCCCCTTTATCTTAGTTTTTACAAACCCTTTTTGTGCTATTTACGTATATGCAACCTTATAAATAAAAGAGAAACGATTCTAATAGAAAAATTGTTCAAAAGTTACATATATGTAATATGAGTTACTTTAAATGTTACAAAACTAAATTTATAATGAATTTATTAGGGTTACATATATGTAACAACAACAATTATGTATAAATGTAGCTAATACAAAGATGAAGAACATGATAAGAGATGAAGAATGTGGATAAAACCAATTAAACTAATACTAAAATTGGTTGGAATAGTAAAACAAAAAAAAATCAAACATCTATTTGTGCAGCTAAATCTTTGTCTTGATATTCCTACTTGATAAAGGCACATTAATATCGTCAAATCTCTGATACGAAGATCTTCGAATTCTCTTTTGGGCCGATGCCTAATCATATCTTCTTACTAAATACTTGTATAGGTTACATATATGTAGCTCTTATTGTTACATAGTGTAACACAAGTTAAGTACATATATGTAGCTCATAAAAGTTACATATATGCCATACTATTATATTATACTCCAAAAAGTTACATATATGTAACTTAAGGATAGAAGGATAGATCAGGTGCTTAGTTGTAGCTTGATTCTAATTGAAAACCTCAACTAATCGAACTCATTTCACCACTGATACTTAATTTTTATACTCTAGCAATATAAATCGCTTCATTGTTGTGAGAATAATGATAACTTTGTTATAAATGAGAACTTATTATGTAGATTTTGTATTTCAAAAATTATCCTAAATAATTTACTGAATCATGTAGAATTCAGTTTTAGATTACAGTATTTTCTATGTATGAAATCAATAGTTAGATAAGACAAAATGTTTTATGGGAACGAGAATGTATTTCTATGTGATAACAAAGTTCTAAGTATATGTCTTTAAACAAACCAAAGACTTTCCTTTTATAGGCTGAGAAACATCATAATGTTCAAGTTGAAACGGCATAATTCTTCATGAAAGTGTGTGTCATTTGGTTGTTATAATTGTCAAGAGTTATTTAGTTATATTAACAACTATTTTATCAGCCGAAAAACCCTTCAGCGATAACTCAGTGAAAGTTTGTTTATTACTAATAACTAGTTACCGTTGATCGCTCATGTTGTTACCGATGCACACTTACTAGTGATAATGCCACTACCCTCACTCGCTTCTATTCTAATTTGCTAATAATACCTAGTGACCACTAATGTTAGTTACCACTAACAAACAAGCTATTGTTGATCAGTATTAACTTACTACTAATGGACCAATTTTTGCGTAACTTTCCAACAACCATGCAAATTTGAAGCAACTTCAATTATCATGTGACAAAGGTAAGAAGATACTTTTTCGTAGTGAGCGTAACCCGCTATATGTGTAATAAGACTACCAATTAGGCCCAACCCCTTTGACCCAGCCTATAATGTTGCCCTAGAGCCCTTGTCGATGGGGCATGACCTCTTAGAACCCTTGCCAAGAAACATTGCCAGTTTGAACCTCATTTTTGAATCTGATGTTTATTAATGTCTGAAATGAAATAGTCTCGAACAAACATGAACATCACACCTCCTACTTGAATGTATATTATAATTTTATTTTGATCTTAATTCAATCCGGTTACACTTTTATGACACTAATGACATTAAAATTAGTTACATTACTTATATTTTGCTAAATAGATGTGTACAATGTAACCAATTTTATGGTCATTATATTGATGGTTGTGGTGACTAACCTTAATTTTCTGGTTATGATAAAATTTGATTTTATGATTTATGCATACTTTGTGATAAAGATATTTTGTGAGTGTCCTAATGATGGTTAAAATATCATCATTCAAGCATATAAACTATTGTTAAAAACAATCTTAATAAATATAAAATCTTTAATATTTGTATATAAAAATTCTTGTTCTATAGATTTAAATTTAGAATAGTGTTATAGTAAAAAAAGTATTCAATCTAAAAATTCTAATAAAGATTTTGGGTTTGATATGTCATTATATTGTTTTTAAAGAGATGACATTTTGATCATATTGTCAAATATGTCAGTCATTATGTCTAATATTTCAGGTCATTGTGTCAAATATAAGCTGATTGTGTCAAATGTATTTATCATTGTGTTTTATATATTATATGATTCCCTGTTATTCTTGTCATTTTTATTTATATATTATATAAATTTGTTAATATTTTATCGTTGTGTTTTACAATTAAAACTAATTAATGATATTATTTCATCAATGTAACTTTAAAAATTTATAATGTTTAGGAAATACATTGACAAGCAGAAAAACACAATGAGACATTTCATTATTGTCTTTTAAGCTTTATATCATTTTATGTTTTTTTATTATTGTTTTTAATGTGTTGGATTAATTTGTTGTTATTTCATCATAGTCTTTTACATAGTAAAAGTACATAACAATATTATTTTATCATTATGGTTTTTTAATTCATCATTTTACAAAAACATAATAGTGTTTAGAAATACATAATAGCAAATGAAAAAATACAATAAACTACTCTAAAAACATACTGAAGATCAGAAATCATATGAGTTGTAAAAACATAAAAAAATTATCTTTTTATACAACAATTCATTTTAAAGATAAAAGAGGCTCGTTTTGTAGTGTAATTTTGATAAAAAATAATATTATATAAAAGTTACGAATGTTTAAAAAAGTAAGAGAGCTTGAAAAAGTCAATAAAAATAGTCATGCCTAAAAGTAAAATACTCTTCTAACAAATTATATCCTTAAAATACTATTAATTAAGAGAGAAATATTTAAATAAAAAGGTTCTTAAAACTAAAAAGTGTAATAAGTAATCTCAACAATCAATCTATTTAATTTGATATCAAATTGTAAGAAAAAGTTTGTTAGATGATTATTTTAGAAATAGCCATTTTGTTGAGTTTTTGAAAGTTCATTTATTTTTTTAATACGTTCATAACTTTTATGTGAATTTTAGATTAAATACATTTTTAAATTAGATATGTTTTTTTACTATAACCCTACCGTAGTTAAGAAGACTAATAGCTAATATTATTTATTATACATTTTAGATTTAAAATCATTTTTATTTGAACCGTTACACTAAATCAGTGACATCATTAACTATAATAATAGTAGTTAATTACTTGTAGTATACGTTTTTAAGTTTAACTAGAAGGTTAATAATGATATAAAAACATTATTTTAATATATCAGGCCTTTTTTACATCTAAAACAATTTTAAGTTTATGAACTTTTAAGTATTTATTTTTAACGAATTTAAAATCCTCGACTTGTTTATATTTAGTTAAATTTTTATATAGCGTTAGAGTCAACTAATATAAACAGGTAGTTGTTGTCCTTCTGGTCTCATGATATGTGAGTTATGGTTTGAACTTGAGATCTTTATAGTCTCAGGTTCAAACCTGACTCGAGAAGGTTTTTCTTAAATGATGAGAATTTCCTATTTGATGATGTTACTAGGTTAATCAAAACTGAAACGTCAAAATTATTAAGAACATGACATCCCGCCTTAAGAAACTCATTTTTCTAACACCGTTCAAGAATAAAAAAAACTAATATAAACAAATGCAAACGACGTAGGACCAAGGGGTCAAGGGGTTTGCTTACCCTGTCACCAATATTCGTCGCGTTATTTTTGTAAAATATAAAAAAAAAATTTAAGCAAAACATAAGTTCTACTATCTAGTTATACTTGATAAGGATAACTTTATAATAGTCTCCTCTCCCGTGATATTAATGAATTAAATTCAAATTTATTATTAGTATTAGTTATATTATTATCATATTTTGAAGATATTTAGCTTCAAGTGTCAACACATGATTTAATTTTTAACGCCGTGATTGTTGTAACGTGCATACATATATTTATTAATTCAACATTCATGTATTTCACTATCAAAACCGGAATACGTGTATGCAACAATCTTAGACTTTACCTAAATTACAAATCCCACCAAATTATTTATATAAAAATATTATTTTCTTAAATCTCACTACATCATGTACTCGACAAGACATTATAATATATATTATTAAAAATTTACAGGAACAGAAATCAAAATTGTGTACGTATTATTATAGGAAAACGTATATAAAGATCTAAGGCCACATAAACATTTTTCATTTATTCCAGGTAGATATAATACCTTTTAATAACAATGGACAATGAGTATAATCTAAACTCAACATGAAAACTTTCTATAAGTCGGTATTGTTTCTTAGTTTCATTAATTGAATTTTGGGTAACCCGATTTTCTCATATTCTTCTACGATCTTTAAGTAATTATTCAAGTCTCGACTCCCGAGATGACATTCTAGTGGTAGGTGTCTCTCTTCAATCCTGGATGGGGCCGCAAACGAACTGAACATTCAGCGAACAGTTCGTGAACCGTTCGGCTGGAAGTTCGTTTATGTTCGTTCGTTTAGTAAATAAACGAACACGAACAAGAAAATTTCGTTCGTTTAGTTAAACGAACGAACATGAACACAAGCCGTGTTCGTTCATTTATGTTCGTGAACGTTCGATAATGTGTTCGTTAATGTCCGTTCATGAACGTTCGATAATGTGTTCGTTTATGTTCGTTAATGTGTTGATTTATATTCTTAATTTTTCTGTTATTTATTTTTATAATTATTATGTCAAGTATTTTTTTTATATTTATGTTAAGTACTTATTTATTTTTGATTGATTTTGTGTAATGTTTGTAATAAAAATGTAAATTTTATTCTAAAATAAATTTATAATCAATTGTATCCGTTTGTGTTTATGAGTTTTTTTATGTTCGTTATGTTCATGAATAGTTGTTTGTGTTCGTTTGCTATAGTTTGTGTTCATTTGCGTTCGGTAAGTGTTCGTGAACAGTTCATGAACATGTTCATTTTCTTAATGAACGAACACGAACAAAGAATCTCGTTCGGTAAGTGCTCGTGAACAGTTCATGAACACGTTTATTTTTTAACGAACGAACACGAACAAGACCTTGTTCGTGTTCGTTCGGTTCGTTTACAGCCTTAATCCTAGAGATTAATCATTCAAATTGTAGTGTGCAAGTATACATGATTAAAAGAGTAGATTAAGAATTGTTTTAAAAAAATTAATCATTCAATCTACTTCTTTAATCAAGTCAATAAATGCAAAACTGGTTTTGTTTGCCTGAGAGACAATCCTCGGCAATACAAGATTTATGAGGTATGAACAATATTTTCATAACTTAACTGGCATTAAACTGATTGTTTTACTAGACTTTTACCCGATTTAAAACTAGATGATGTCATAACAAGTTTAAAAGTTTCAAAAAAATATAAATGACTAATTTAAAATAAGCTAGTGAAGAAATTTATCTTTTCATGTGGATTCACAATATTAATATAAATAAGAAAATAGAATATATGAAATGATTGGCATGATTAGAAAATTAATAAGTAAATAAGATTTTGGAAGAAAATATATAAACAAAAAAAATTTAAATCCAGTCCAACCACTCGTTCCGGTTGCTTGTAAAACATGCCGGCTTGGTTCATATGGAGGCAACAAACCGGCTCTGTAGTTGGCTTCCAGTTCAACCGAATAGTTCGGTCGAATTCTGAAAACACTGGTGTGGATAAGGTGATGATTTTACTAGAATAATGTTAGATAAAAGGTGCATTTTTTATCATTAACTTCGAACGGCTGAAAAGATTTCAAATTTTCAAATTTAAAATCCAAAGTTGCAGTGGGGTATATTGCTAATCTACTCCACAATCACAGGGACATCAAAATTCCAAATATTTCAAACATGGGCCCTGGGTTCATGTATAATGGGCCAAACAAGGCCCAATAAATATGTAAAATATATAAATTAATGGGCTCACACATCTCAAATTGTTTGATTGGCCACAGGCCACAGCCCACAAGAACAAAGTTTTACTCATTTGTTTTATTAACTAAAAACTGGTTCTATATTAAACAATTCAAGTTGGCCAAAAACATGTCGTTTGACGCCATTGTGGTAGGGGACTCGTCAAAGGATCCCCTAAAAGAATGTTTTCATATCGTTTGACGCCATTGTGGTTGAGTACTTATCAAAGGAAACCCTAAAAGAATGGTTTTTTTATTATTTACGTCAAAAAGCCGTAACAAAAACAACTTTACATGATATACACATTGTTTTGGCTCTAAGTCAAAAAAGCGTGCCTTAAGTCAACCAAATTGTCAACTCGATATTGTGTATGACCTTCAAGTGTTAGTAATAGAATCAACAGAGACAGACTTCTCGGTATCCATGTGATTCAACCGGCATGTACCAAGAAGGGACTCAGGTAGCTCGTCTTGTGTATTAGCCTGAAAAAAGTTGTAAGTTCATGAAGGGTCTTGATACTTTCAAAGGTATAAGTACTTAATGCATCGTGAGATGGTATAGTACAACAACATGAAGCTTACTTGTATTACGAAGGCCATTTCTACGACCAGATTGTTCAAGTAACCAAGAACAAGATTGACCACACCTCGTGCCACAGTGGATGAACCCACATCAATGTCAAGCTGCACAATTGTATCCAAGAAGTCAAAACTCAAAAGTCAACCTAGTAATTTCTAAATCCAATTCTAATGCTAATTACTAAACAATTTTGAAATCCAATTTGTTCATCTCTACTGTGCAAGCAAATTTACCAAAATTTATCGATAAAATATTTTCATTATAAAATTTGATGTTGAAATTAGTTTGTTTGACCTATAAAGTCGAAGTCAATAATATTATTTACCTCCAAGTAGTTCTCTCCACGAAAATAGTTCACTTCGAGTGCTTGACCAACCAAACATGCTTTCTTGCCGACACTTTGCTTTACCAGCCATGATCCCTAAAAACCGAAAACAACCATTAATACAAACACTTCATCGGTTCAACAAGTCGATATATGCAGGTTTTCCAAGTATGTTAAAAATCTAATTTTGGGAAAAATTTGAAACATAAATGAGATTCAGGACTTACCTTAGATATGTATGGTATGAGCTTGAATCTTGAATTTCTAAATGCATCATCACCATTCACAAACCGTTCTAGTGAAGGAGATTCTTTCAAAGGAGTTCTCGTCATGTAATAAAGAACAAGATTATATGTAGCAGTACCCGGGACCTAAGTTACATCACCAACCAGTCAACCGCCATTAATTTAATTAACAAAACTTGAAGGTCAACATCATTGACTTAATAAAACCAGAAAGTCAAACCTGTATGTTGATAACAAAGAAATACTCAGGTCCACCTTGTGCTGCATATTTCTGCGGAACCACCAGATAAAAAATTGTTATTAAAGAAATAATATTTGTTTGTTTACCTTTGGGTATAATGAAAGATTTTATTTTCAATTTGCATTATACCTGAACAATGCCACCTGGACGGCTTGCAAGATCATCTTCACGCTTATCAGATTGTAACCAGTCAGCAGCAACCATTTCCATCATGGTTCCGTTCGCCTTATTCTGCACCATTTACACTATCATAATCACAGCCCACATGCATATTATTCATCAAAAATGAAAAAAGATAACCTTTTGATTGTCTTTGAGATAATTCGGTCCACGAACAAGAAATAAAGAAGGATCAGAAGCTGCCCAAGTGCAAGGCATGTTCAAAGTCAAATCTTTTAGCAAAGTTGACCCGTAACAAGGTGTTACAGTTGAGTCCCAATCGCTATTTTGCAACTCCATGTAACCCTTCTTTTGAGATGTAAGATCATGCAACTTTTTCACAAAGCTGGCAGCTGTCGATAGTGTAGGCTGCTCACGAAAGGGTGAAATTTAGAACTGAAAGCAAGAAAAAGAATATACAGTTTATTGACTATTATAAGGAATACCGTAATGGTTTGTTCTTCTTGTGAGTTTATGTCGCGTTTGTCTTCTGAAGGTTCAGGGACGTCATAGAATTCATCAGAGGTGTCGTTTAATCCAATAAGACTTGATGAACAAGAAACTGGTGCATCATTCGCGTCTTCCATTTTATCATCTTCTAACTCCATCATATCACCTTCTTGTTTAATTTGTTCTTCACTTGCATGAATCGATTCAACTTCTCCAGTTAAAAATTCAGAAGGAAATTGATCTCCACCTTTTGCTCTAAATAGTTCTTTCAGTGCTGAAAAACACACAAGAACAACAAATTGATGAATTAAACATGTAATTATTTTCATTCTCAGTTGAATTTTGATGATTGTATTACCTGAAACTCGGCCCAGCATACGAATAGTCATGGATCGAGCAGATGTTTTTTGCAAATAAGATCTCCATACTTTCCAATCAATTGAAAGCATGTGTTTCACCACACATTCTTTTCCTTCATTCAAAGGACTCATCACAAGCCCACCACCTGAAAAACGACAATTGTAAAATACATTATGGTGAATGTAATACACATTATGATAAAACTTACTCGAATAAAATCATGATAATTAAAATCGTGCATTACTTAGAAGGCAAGCTCGAACATATCCTGCTTGTGGCGGACACTTGCTATGGATCACAGAATGGCATAGAATTACTGAATAAAATGAAGAAAAAAAAAGATTGGATCATTATAAGAAAAATAAGAAAATGGAAAAATTCAGAAAAGCATTTACCATAAGTCCCATCATCTTCCCTTCTCCAATATCGCCTCAAAAGTAAATCTCTTCTACTCATTCCCCTGAAAACAAGAGTCAGCAAAGTATGTATATATGTACCCATGCATGCATGCATGGATGCAGGTATATGTATATGTGTAGGTATAAATATATGAGTGTGTATGTTTTTATTAAGCAGCAATGTAATACGACGACTGGTATTTAAATCAAAATACAAGTCAACTATAACAGCCACGTGACACTAGCAATGCTCTATAGGTACCATAATTAACTAACATTCATAAGTGCCACATGCCAATGCTCAATATCAGCAAGTAACATCTCTGCTGGAAATATAGTATATACCATGGGAGCCAGTCTCGGCATAG
The DNA here is from genome assembly GCA_025506505.1 of Flaveria sonorensis. Classification (NCBI taxonomy): domain Eukaryota; kingdom Viridiplantae; phylum Streptophyta; class Magnoliopsida; order Asterales; family Asteraceae; genus Flaveria; species Flaveria sonorensis. The sequence goes on along the minus strand of CM046430.1, from coordinate 44,777,058 downwards.
TTGAACGTGTATTATGTCTGTATGACCATCAAGGTGCTCAACCACACTGCCACTATAAAAACAGAAGTCCCATCTGCATTTTGACTATTTGTTAAATACTTAAATGTCTAAAATATCCTTCAATAATAACAACTGATACAGATTCTTTAGAATCTTACTCGGATCTAGAGAGGCCAAGTGACATGAAAGTTCTGAAAACAGCCTCGCAAGTCGCCTCAATCACACCAACTGCCATTATAGCCGGATAATCACTCGAAATCTGTGAATGACAAAGCAAATAATGCAGAAAGTAATAGACTAAAACAATTTGTATTGTTGTATAGAAATAAAACTGTAAAATGTACCCGTTCACTTGTATCTTTTGCTTCTTTGAATAGCCGCAATCCTGCAAAAAGATAGGTCATTAAATTTGGGATCAGAGTATTTCTCTAATGAAGGGTTATTTAGATATTTGATGAGTTGCTTATACCATTTTTACAACCAAAAATTTTCCATTGTGAAGGTGCAATCACATCAGATGTCATAGCATCAACATGCATGTTTGCAGATGATGTCCAATCCACAGAACGTTTACGAGTATTAATCATAGAGTCATTCAACCTGTGAAACAAATTATTTTATTTCAATCATGGGTGCATATTTATATTATGAAATTGTAGTTAGATTTATTATCCACCTTGGGTACCTATATGGCTGCCATCTTCGTTTTGAATTTGTCCCTGGTTCCATTGCAACATCCTGTAAAGAATGTATCCACCTTGCAGCTTCTTCCGGGTTGCTTGCTCCCAACTGTGAAATCAAAATCTTAAGATGCAATCATGACAAAATAAGTTCAAAATCAGATAATTCTTTACAAGAATATTGGCGTACCTTAAGACAATCATTGTGATTTGAAGCATTGTAAAGGGAGAAAAAGAAAAACACCTGCTTGTAATAATAATAACATAAATATCAATTTCAAATACCACTAATAACAAAGAAAACGCAATGGATCATACTTTTCTACTGAAGCTCTCTCTTCCATTGTCTGTAACTCGAATGCAAGAATCTATGACCGCGCTTCTTAATGGCGTCTGAAAACAATTCAGAGTTCTATTCAATTAGTTATCAACAAACTAATCTTCTTCCTTATAACTTTCTCATGCATTTGAAAAATGACAAAAGTGTTTGACGTTTATTGAATAGTAAACATGGCACTTCTGTTATTTCAGAAGTGAAAAGGGGATTCTGCATTTTGAATTCTTTCATGTTATGGTTCAAACTTCCTGCAGCAATGCATTGAGATCAAGATGATACACAACATTATAACAGAATCACAAACAAATTTATATCCCAAATGAAGATTCTAAACAAGATCAAAATCAATTATGACGCGTATAAGTTTCCCATTATGATCAAAATCTGAATAAACTGAATACCATTACAATTATAATAATATAAATAAGAGATGGAACATGAAGATGTAGAAGAATGTACCTGTGAATCTGATGTGGGCTTTGTTTTGAAGCTCTTGAGGCAACCTTCTTCAAGGATGAAATACCGTTTGCGAGAGTATTGTAATCCAAACCGGTTGGTTCGAATCAGATACAACCATCCCTCCATTCTTCCATCAGATTTTCCCAAATCCATTTGTCTGGTCAAATTATAATATCCTCAACCGTAAGATCTCGAATCCCTTAATGTACCGATGCCTGAAACCATTGAAGTTTACATTCATACAAATCGAATAATCAAGGAAGACACAGAGAGATCGATGCTTTTAATGACGATGAAGATGATTATCCTCTGATTCCACAAAAGGGAATCAGAGAATTAAACAACACTCAAAAAAGGATCAAACGCAGGCAGATTATGGTTAGAATTTCCGGCGAATCAAAGAAACTTAATATTTTGAACAATTTCCCCCTTCTCCGGTATTAATATTAAATATCCCACACAATCATTCAACAGCAACACACACACAGAGATATATGAGGACAATAACCGTCGTTCAATATTTACAACGGAAAAATCGGGATGCTGAATAATAATAATAATATTATTATAACTCACCGCCCTTGTTTCCGAAGTAACACTTTGCTGTAAGTTCGCCATTGGAGAACACAGTGTTGGATTAGGGTTTCTCCCATCTTCTCACAGGATAATCAAACAATGTGTATAAACGATTCAATGTTGTTATAAAACTGTATTTGAACAGTTGTTGGCGATTCAATGCTTTTCGACTCCACTTGAAGAAGCTCAAAATAATATTTAATCGATCAGCGATGGAGAAACGACATTGTGAAGGAACTCCTGAAGAATTAAGCTACTGCGTGTGAATCACCGATTCACCGGAGACGATGACGAGTTTTAGTAAAAAAAATAATTATAATGATAATAAAAAACGCCATCCGTGGGACTCGAACCCACGACCACGTGGTTAAAAGCCACGCGCTCTACCAACTGAGCTAGAACGGCATTTTGTCTTTTTTCAGACAAATGCTTATATGATATAATCTCTTACTTGAGTTATGAAAACGATCAAATAGGACAACGGCATGTTAGTGGTACGATTAGCCGTTAAAAATTTTTCATAGTTAACATAAATATAGTTGGAAGAGAGAGGGAGGCTGTATCATGCGGTTATATCATCGTTTTATGTATCGTGCATACATGGTTATTACAACTCTTTGGTTGCACAGTGAGTTTTAACGGTAGCTGAATTTGTATTGTATAAACTGCCAAACGAATAAGAAACATTTGAAAAATCTCAAGTATTCGTCCTCGTGAGTTCATTTGAAGACTAGGAACTTTATCTTTACAAGTGTGATGATGTGACAACTATTTGATTGCTCATTTGATAAAAAAAAATACAAAATTTGACGTGCTACCTATGCACATTCGATTGTTAGTCTTGAAATTTCCGGATACAATAATTAACATAGAAGGATTTAAGTTTTCAATTCGCAATCATAGTCAATGTATTTTGATGCGGTTGATTCGGCCTTCTAACTCATAATACATTCAAAGTCATCTATTAAAAGTTAATTTTTGATATCAACCATATAGTTGAAAGGGCCCTTAATTTGTAAAAGATTGTAAATGAGCGGTTAAAAGGTAGTTATTATTCAACATCTTAGTAGCAACCCCGTCGACAATTGCTAAGGATGTTACTGCTCAAAATCAATTCTCATACACCTTTCTATTCTAAATATAACTTACAATGGCTTCAACCCTACCATGAGTTCTACCCCTTACAACGCACCAAAGAGCACCATGAGCTCCATCCCTTAAACCATCCATTCACCAGAGCGATACACCCCCTTGAAACCTCAGGCTCGTTAGTGCTAAAAACCATATAGTCCTATAATAAGCATAAACATCACACCTTCTAACTTGTATCAATGTTTATTTAGATTTTTGTTTGATCAAAATTGACTTGATGATAGTAAAATCACCAGCACATCACTCGTCACGTATCACTTCGATTTCCTAATCTAGTGATTGAAACCCTTATCCTTTATTTCATCAGTGACAAAATAACTTCACCATTTTAAAACGTACAAACAAGAAACTAAAGGAAGAACTTGATTATCCAGGTGCCATGATTAAAGTTGATAAACAAACACCAAAAGTTAAGAATTGTAATATTCTGAACTTTTTAGGCTGTGGTGTGTTTCTAATTTTTGGTTTTTAGTCTTATATTGTCAACACCTTGAAATGAATTTTATTCATGTACACGTTATAATCTAATTACTAATGCCGAAATGTTATATTTGCTTATAGATGTTCATCTTCTGATGTTCTTTGAAGATTTCTGTATTTAATAATCGAACAAAAACTATTTCGTCACAGTTGTTACAGATTAGTGAACTCACAGGTTTGTCTTAAATGATAATGAACGGCTAGCTGACAGACAAATAGTGTTTGGAAGTAACAAGTTTGCTAAAAGCCCACAAAGAAACTTTCTAGTGTTTGTATGGAAGCCCTTCATGATATGACCCTGTGATCTTGTGAAAAAACCCGTCGCAACGCATGGGTTAAATCTCTAATTTATTATGAATGATAAAAATGATAAGAGGCTTTGGTAAGCTTTATGGGTCTTATATTTTGTAAGTAACAATTTCATGGGTGGACATAAATTTAATGTACGTATTTGGTTGAAGTTAACATGAATTAAAGCAATCTGATACTTAAAGACGTCGTGATATTTTCTAAATCAACATTTGCAACATATGGTGTAACATTACTACACATGTTTTTTATAGAAAAATGTTTTAGTTGTACCAAAATGTAATTAATTTAATATATATCATAGTTATGTGCAACTAATTGCACATTCAACATAGAGCTTTTTACCAGAAAAGATCCTTGTGGGTCGCTCACCTTGATCTAATTTCATGTTTTTGGCTTATGTGTACATAATAATAAGAAAATTAAAATCTCTTCTTCATTAAATGTACCTAAACATACATCACCCTAACCCCCTCCCCTTTCATTGTCATTGCTTTCTGATTCATTACATTTCATGTTTTACAACTATTTGGCATTAATGCGGCTCTCATTGGTGGCGTAAATCAGCGACGCTACGTCAAAGACGAAGACAAAGGCATTGATCAATTGCGTCCATTGTCAGCTCCCCATGGTCTAACGAGACTCTCTAAAATAGGAAGCATGATGGTCTCACAACATGCCACCCACTAGCAAAAGGTTGACACAGTGTTACCATACTATGCTCGTTAATTAACCCACCAAAAAACTTTTAACTCAACGGGGATGAAGATGGAAAACCTTGGAGTAAGTTATCAAGCAAACCTCCAATGAATCAGGAACACCCCGAAAGGCATGTGCATGTATCATACAACTTTCTGATCTAAAACAACTTCCAAAGGGTTCGAGGGAGAACCCCCGTCCTACCCCTTGGACCTAGACAAAGAAGACGATGCCCCCCTTAACACCCTGTGATCACTACGACTTCTTAATCTAGTGATTGAAACCCATAACCTTTATTTCATCAAAGACGAAATAGCTTCACCATTTTAAAACATACAAACATGAAACTAAAGGAAGAAGTTGATTATCCAAGTACCATGACTAAAGTCGATAAACAAGCACCAAAAGTAAAACAAGTCCATGGTAACAAGAATAGCATTTCGTACATTGTAATCCATCCTGCTTTGCACTTCATCCTCCACCAAATACAGTAACCTGTAGCCTGTACATTCACAAACACAAAGAAACATGTCAAGTCGTCATCATCATGAATTGACGGCAAAAATGAACCGAAATTAACACAATGCTGCACAGGAGCGTGTTTTGTGATCAACAGTTATACATACCTGGGGTTATACTGAATATAAGAACATATAAGATCACTTGTCATCTTCCTTGGGTGCTTTGTCATCATCGTCTTTCTTCTGCTCGGATAGATGAAAAGAATAATCAATAAAGAAGATCTACTTGGGAAATATAAAACTAAAGCACTGACCTCTGGCTGAGTTTGCATAGAAGCAAGCAACTCTTTAACTGAAGGATCATTCGGGTCGACCCCTGGGAGCTGCAAAACCAACTCTTTATGTTATTTATGTTATTTTTGTGGTCATCTTTTTCTCAACATTTATGTTATTTTTATTTATCTTGACACAACTCTTTAATAAAATAATAATGAAAAGAGACGTACGTTAGTAAGAATTGACGACACAAATGCTTGATCTGCCAACAGTTTGCCCACATCTGATTGATCTTTTGTGTCTTCTTGCATTGAATACTGTAGGGCTGCAAATTACACCAGTCAGTGACAGAACTAATCAAGAAAAAAGATCTTTCACATGATTCAAAATATCATAAGATTTGAGTACAGATCAGAAAGACATGCAGTTATTTGTCAAAAAGAAGAGTTAGAAATCTACAGTCAGCCAGAGGAATACATGAAATTGTCTTTAGATCATTGATGAACTTGCACAGATTGATAAGATTGTCAGATACATTGATAATTATAAATTTCATAATTAACATGAGCTTAGAAGTTCAATTAACTTTTTTATTCTAAACTAGTGACCAGGAGAACCCATTACTAGTAAACTCATGAGACTCCACCAATACGCTTCTAAAGCTTGCGCTTGGGAAGTGCCTTCAAGGTAGTTGCACAAAACAGAGAGATGTAGGCGATTACCTCTGCCTCCCTTTTAAGGTTTACTTTTTCTGTTTCTACATAGTCTTATTCTGATGGTTATTACTAACATGTTCAATTAGACAAAGCACATCATCTTGTATAACGTTGTCTCCGTAGGATTTAACATTTTCCTTGTTGATTTTCAAATAAACCTAATTTTCAGCTTCAACAAGTTTGTTTTCTTATGATCAACAATATCTAACATCTCTAGTAGTTTATAGATTTTCCCAAGTGGCAAGTCACATTTAGATTCTTTTCAGCAAGAGGATTTGTCTATGAACTATTACAGTAATGAGAGATCTTAGAGAAGACTTGTCTATGCATTATGTATCACACATATGTTTCCAAACATTTCTCAAGTCTTCACCAAATGCAAGATCAAAATAGAAAGATCCAATTTTCCAACAGCAAACCAACAGTAACTTACCAAGTGCCAAATCTTGATCATCGGCCGCTGCTTCTGACATATCAGTGTCCCTTGTGGTAACGGTAGCAGCAGGATCATCCATTGACATAGCAAGAGCCTGCTGTAGCAGTGCATTCTCATCATCCTGGTAGGAAAAAGAATGTTTTAGTTCTACTGTCTGTAAGACTGTGATATAAACCATGTATATATAAGATTAACAACAGTAAACATACAAGCCACTTGTATATTCTTCAAGATGGAACATTATCTTGCATGAATTTGCTTTTGAGCATCGACTATTTGACTCAAGCATAGAAAGACAGAGAGAAGTAAGATGACACAATTTAGAGCCATCCATACAGGATATTATGGTGATTAGAGGTGGGCATGTACTAATGGAGCAAAAACAAAAGTATAACACAAAAGAGGGTACATGGCCTAGTTAATAAATTGACCATAATGTTGTTAGGTATATTTACGCAGCGGAAATAAACACAAAACACTCGTACGCACACGAAAGCAACAAGAACACGAGAATTTAACGTGGTTCGGTCGGTATGACCTACGTCCACGGGCTGCAACTAGAGTTTTCTTTATTTGCTCAGTACAAAGATTACAAATACATGACATGGATATATATAGAGACTAATTAGGTTAACAACTTAATGAACAAGAAAACTAAACATAGGCCCAAGCCCAAAGCCTTCACAAACCCAACAACTCCCACTTGAAGGCTTTGCGATAAATTCTAGCCCGCCATTCAAGTACAAAGCAACCCAGTCGTCTAGTAACTTCAGTAATCTTAAACAAGTCTTCCAAGCCTCCAGTTCCCAAAGAACAAGCTAAGACTCCATCACATCTCCTAGTTGCAGCAACCCCTCATCATCAAGTACCAGAAGGGCCAGTCTCCCGAGCTCCAACTCAGTCGGTGGCAAATTCCACCAGCGACCCATCCTCTGTCTCAACTGGTTTACACGATGATCCAGATTCAGAGATACACCGAGAACCACTAACACTCTCCAAATTTAGCAAACAATCACCAAGAGAGAATTTTCCAGTCTTAGTCTTCAAAACCCAACGATTCTTCTTGACTGTACCCGGAACATGCCCCATGCTCCCACTATCACAAAATCCTCTGACTGGTTTAGACTTCAGACCCCATTCAGCCACAATCTCTGCTCCAGACTTCATGTTTGCAAAATGAACTCTCTTAGCAGCAGATTTAGCGAACCCGACTTTGACTTGCTTAACCGGGTTGATCAATCCCTCAGCAGGTACCTCCACCATGTACAATGACCCATGCTTATCACCACGAGCAATCACCCGGTTCCTATGATTACCCTCCATTTACCACCACCAAACTTGACTTCCAGTCCTTGTTCATCCAGTTTACTAACAGAAATTAATTTCTTCTTCAAACCCAAAATCACCTTGACATTCTTCAGGTTCCACGTAGTTCCCAATGGAGTCACCAAATCAATATCAGCCATGCCCGTTACATCAAGCATTCTGCCATCAGCGAGACGTACCTTCCTAAAATCGCCTGTTTTCAGATTCACCATCATTTCACCGCTGTGTACGGCGTGAAACGAAGAACCAAAATCGATGATCCAAGAGTCCACACTGTTTTCAGCCTCAAGAATTAACACGTCACCACCATTGATATCCTCAGTAACAGTGTTCAGACCTTTCTTTGGACATTGATTCTTAACATGTCCATCCTCATTGCAGTTCCAGCACCTCACATTTTTCCGAGTCCTAGTTGAACTCTTTCCCCGACTCCCACTCGGCTATTTTCCCTTCCTCTGCCAACATTAACATCTCAACCAACATTTGTAACATCTCAGAAGATGTCTTCACCTTTCACAATGTCTCGGATCTTTTCAAATGTCATTTCGTTAGCCCCCATAGAATTGTAACAACAGTTACAGTCCCGGACCAACTATCAGGCAGTGAAGATAGCAACACCAGAGCTCGAGTCTCATTATCGAATTTTATTCCCACTGATTCTAATCTGGTAAGAATAGACATCAGATCATTAATGTGAGAGGTGACTGGGCTTCCCTCTTTCATTCTCGTCATGAACAGTTCCCTCATCAAGAACACCTTGTTAGCAGCAGACGGCTTTTCATACATATTTGACAGAGCCAACATCATACCACTTGCAGTGGTTTCTTTCATGATGTTAAAAGCAACGCTCTTCGTCAAAGATAACATAATAACCGCTCTAGCTTTCTTGTCCTTGGAATGCAAACTGTTTCTTCAGCTTTCTCCATACTCTCCGTTTCTTTTCCAGTACCATATCAAAATCCTTTTGACACAGTAATGCTTCTATTTGCATTTTCCACCACCAAAATCAGTGCCATTGAACTTTTCGATCACAGTCTTCCCGTCTTCAGCCATAATAGCAAAACAGAGAAAACCAAAAGAAACAGGCGCGCTGAACAGTTGATAACCAGTCAACAAAAGGATAAACAAACCAGATCCGGTACTTCCAACCAAAACCCTAGGCGGTGGCGCTGAAACCCTAGGTGACGGCGGCAACGGCAGAAACCCTAGGCGACAACAGTGGCGACGGCAGAAACCCTAGGCGGCGTGACGGCGACGACAGAAACCCTAGGCGGCGCGACGGCGACGGCAGAAGCCTAGGCGATTGCGGCGGCGGCAACCCTAGGCGGCGGCAACCCTAGGCGGCGGCAGAAACCCTATGTACACGGCGGCAAGTTTCGTACGAAATCTTCAAGAGCCTGATGCTCTGATACCAGTTGTTAGGTATCTTTACGAAGCGGAAATAAACACAAAACACTCGTACGCACACGAAAGCAATAAGAACACGAGAATTTAACGTGGTTCGGTCGGTGTGACCTACGTCCACGGGCTGCAACTAGGGTTTTCTTTATTTGCTCAGTACAAAGATTACAAATACATGACATGGATATATATAGAGACTAATTAGGGTTAACAACTTAAAGAACAAGAAAACTAAACATGGGCCCAAGCCCAAAGCCTTCACAAACCCAACAAATGTCATAAACATCAATCGTATTCCAATTGTTTGTATTGTGGGTCCTTTTATTAAGTAAAAACAATAGGATATAGATATATGAGATTTTGTGCCATAAGCTCTAAACAATCTCGTTTTTTATAAAGAATTAAAGAAGCCATGTTGTCGGGAATACTAGGCCTACTAAAGCCTTTTGTAGAAAACAACTTCATAAATGAAATAAATTTAAACAAAAAGGTAAGTAAAACTATGCATTAAGAAAACTGAAAAGACCATATGCAGGGTGAATACGTGTTTATAAACCGTTGAAACCAACCAAACTGTCCAAACAGAAGCAATGCTGGTTTGACTGGTTAGAGATCCAAAAAGTTTAGTTCACGGTTCGGTTCGGTTTGGAACTTGAAACCGGCTGTGAAAACTGAACCGTCCATTTACCCTTCATTATTTGTATATTATTTCATTTCTGGAAAATATAGTTATGTATGTGTGAATTGTGATAATTATGAACTAGCTTTATCATTTTGAAATTTTTAATACAAACAATTGATTTTAAAAATTAAAATAAAAATTTGGATCAAACTGTTAAAACATTGGCCGACCCATCCAACCTGGCCGGTTCGGTTTTTCGTTTTCCAAAACTGTTCAGTGGTTCGGCATTGAACTTTTGTTAACATGGGCCAAACTGGGCCGTGAACATCCGATTGGTGAACGTACAAATTCTTGTGGAAGAATAAAAATGAAATTACAAACAAGACAAGATTGCCTTGTCACTAAATGCATCATGTGTTACAATTCTGTTGACAAATTCCAATTCCATCAAATTCCTTTGATAATACTAATTACGACTCATTCCAAGTCCAATTCCTCCACATTCTAGTTCTGACATACTCCAATCCATTATAAAAAGTTATGCAAACCAAACACCCTGACCCCTTAAAATTGGTTGTGAAAGTTAGAACATACGGGTAAAAGCTAGCCAAAAGGTAATCAAAAAAGATGATAAGGGAAATGAGAAGTAAACCATCCAAAAAGCTGTACAAGAAATTACAGACAGATAAAAAAGAAAAAGGACATGTACAGGTTGGCGAATATAATGATTAATGCAGTGCATCAGAAGAGAAAATGAAAATGGTAAAAAACTACTAGCAAGAAACTTGGGGAGAGACTTATGAGATACTTAAAAAAAGAACTAACCATCAAATCATCCTTTTTATTCTCAGATTCAGAAGCTGAAGCTCCAACATTTTCAGACATAGTTGCATCTTGTGAAGAAGACTCCCCTTCTTTCCCTTGCTTTGAAGAATCATCTGCAGCCTTTTTTGCAGCAGCTTCTTGCCTAGCTCTCTCTTCCTCCATTGAAACACGAAGAGCAAGTGCAAGTTCAGGATCCAGGTTTGGATCAACACCAAAATCAAAACCAGATACACCACCAGCTGCAGCCGCAGCAGCAGCTGCTGCAAAACCACTTCCACCTTCTCCATCGCCAGTAAAGATAGGAGTACTAGCAGCAAACATTAACAAAATCAGCCAAAATATAATAGCATATAATAAAAGCAAGTGAAAAAACAAACAGTTATTAACCTCAAAAGAACATCAGAGAGTGCATTTGATCCAGCTGGAACATGAACAATGTGACTGCTGTCATTATATTTACAGCAGCAACAAGGGCCTCAAGCTTTTCTGTCTTAGATTCATCTTCTTCACCAAAGTTCACAACATCAAGAGCTACACTGTTCTTTTTTAATTTCTTTCCAATCATCTCCAATACTTTCTTGTCATATTTTACAGGACTAACAAACAAGACATATAATAAGCACAAAAAAATCAGAATAGACTAGAAGCAACAATTAATATAAGAACATACCCTCCAGCAAACACAATTATTCTTTGTTGCTGCTTTTTGTTTTGGCGATGCTTCAAAGCCAACTGAGCAACCTGGATCCCAGCTGCCAAGTTCATCTCACCACCTATTTCTAAACCTGATTCACCGTGATATAAATTTCAGCACTTGTTCACACAAAAGACAAACTAATGACTTTTCATATTGTGAAGCCAATTAAAGATGCTAACCATGCATGCAAGCCAGAATCTTGCCAAGATCGCTAGTAGGAGTGACCAGAACACGGACACCTTTGCCAGCCATTGTCAATATGCCCACAGTATTCTCTGGATTAGACTGTAACAAAGAACCACAGCAATATTTCAGCTTCTAATCAGACATAATCCCCAAAACACAAACTTTGTTATCAATAAACATAATCTTTGTAAACAATCAACACCAAACATATCATCGTGAACCATCAACACCTGTCTTGAAGGGCCCAAGACACTACCAGTACCAACGTAACCTAAAAGATACCATGTTCACTGCCACTTAGTTCCGATTATTTAAGTTATGCTAAAGATGCAATCTTGATGGAAATAAAATAAAACCAACGTATCCAACTCATCTAACCACCAATATTATGCCAAAAAATTTTCTCAATCCTAATAGCTTATTCATACAAAGAGATTCATTCTTAAAGACCCACCGTAGATAAACCTACTAATGAGACCTGCAGAATTCATCTTAACTGGAATATTACCCTAATCTACAGTAATCTACTGAGCTTATAATCATCCATTAAGCAAAACCCAACTCATTTCAACTGAAAAGCTTCCCAAATCAATAACGCTGAAGTAAACAAAATTATTTCCAAAACCAAAACGAAAACCCTATTATAAACTACATAGGATTTGCGTGAGTACATACAAGCCTATCAAATTACCTGGGTTTTAGCGCCACAGATCAGATTAACGGCGTCGGCTTGAGCCTGAAACCTAGTGGGTGCGTAATCACCGTTGCGCATCCATTCCGAATTGTCGATGCAGATCATCGTAGCCTGATTTCAGATAGCAAGATTAAACCCTAGCTTTGAAATTAAAGGGGTAAATACGACAGAAGAATGTAAAGTAAATTGAAAAACCTACCTCGAGCACCATTGTGGAAGATTGAAGAATGAAGGGAGTAAATCGTTAGAGCGATTACAGAGTTTAATAGATGAATCGAGCGTTTTCTTGCTCAAGACGATATCTGTTTCTTGCTATTGATACAAACGCAGATCCCTGAATATAAAGCCCCTGATTTTTGCTGAATGGGCTATACTTTCACGTTCATTTTGTAAATCTTGTAAAGAGTAAATTACTATTTTTTGTTCGGGGTTATTTTAAATATTTGAGTTTAAAAATAAATTTTTTAACAAATCAAGATTCATCGTTTATATTTTATAATTATTTTAGTCTAATACACTAATAAAGTTAGAATTTTTAGTTAGTTTTTAATAAAATAATCAAAATGTCTTTGGATCGATATGGTTATTTTTAATAACCTTAAGAACAAAAAACGTAATTTACTCTCTCACGCAAACATATTATATATATGTGTGTGTGTGTGTGTGTGCATGTATAAAAGATTTTTTTTATTTTTTAAACCGTTTGGATTTTAAACCGATAATGTAATTACTAAAAAACGTTTTGTAAGTGTTTTTAAATCATTTGGTTTTCTAAATATCATTCTTTAAACAATTAGTTTTTAAAAATGTTGGTTTCTAAACAAAACGATCAACTTAAAAAGTTTAAATAAACTAAATACAAGTAATTTTAATATATTAAAATCCCTAATTGTAGTAATCAAAACCTAAGTTAATCCTTAAAATAATACAAATGATGTAAAAATATAAATCACTTTCAAGACAACTTGAATAGAAGATGATAAAAAAAATCAAAAAGATGTTTTAATAAAATGAATTATTTAAAAAGGAAGTTTTTTAATAAACAAATGATAAAAAGACGTTCAAATAAAAGAACGGAATAAAATTACGTTTAAACGAGCCGAATGGTTAAAAATATGGACGTTCAAATAAAATTACGTTCAAATACAAAAATTTTAAAAATGCTTATAGAATTGAACGATTAAAAAAAGACATTTAAATAAAATAACAGCAAAAAAAACTTTGTGGTTTAAATAAAACGAATAGATTAAAAAGGGTGTTTAAGTAAGCCTAACAGTTTACATAAGAAGTATAAAAAGCCAAATATTTTAAAATTTTTATTAGATAAGATGAATGGTTTAAATATGATGTTTAAAACCGAACGGTTTAAAATAAAGTTTAAAAACTTTGAAAAATAAAAATAAAAACATTTCATGTATTATATATATATATAATATATATATATATAATACATATATATATATATATGTGTGTGTGTGTGTGTGTGTGTAATATAATATATACTATATATATATATTAATATATATATATATATATATATATATATATATATATATATATATATGTATATATATATATGTATATATATATATATATATATATATATATGTATATATATATATGTATATATATATGTGATAGAGTAAATTATGTTTTTGGTCCCTGAGGTTATAGAAAATAATCATTTCAGTCCAAGTATATTTTAATCATTTTATTAGAAATTAGCTGAAAATCTAACTTAGTTAGTGTAATGGACTGGAAGAGTTATATAATACAAACCATAGGGTTTGATTTGTTAGAAAAAAATTTGTTGGACTCAAATGATTAAAATAACCAAATCACAGGGACCAAAATAGTAATTAACTCTTTTGTAAATAATAAAATATAACTATTATTATTAAGACTCATGCGTTGCAGAAGAAGCGTAAAACAGTGGAAACATTGTCGCAGACTTGTTCGTAGAAGAGCGTTGATAACATACGTATTTGGACGTTGGATGATAATATTTGAAACTTTATATAAAAATGAATAACATTGTGTTGTGACGGGGGGCATGAAACTGTGAAAAATAAAACAAACGTTGAATTGTTGTCGTAAATCCGTGAGTTATAAAGTTAAAACCTGTAGGTCATTGATGACATTTAAAACTTTATATAAACAATAAAACAATTGCAAACCCATGTGTTACAACAAGACCTTTTTTATAATATTTAAAACCTTGTGTAAAAAAACAAAACCATTAAAATTATTGATGTTGGGATTTTATAAAAATAAGATCTTTACAATGGGAGAGTATATTGTGAAAATAAACATGTACAAGTTTAGACTTTTATAAACCATTTTTTTAAAAGTTGTAGGAAGAAAGTGTAAGGAATACGCTTAAAGGCTGATGCAACCAAAAAACAATCAAAGAGCTCTCAGCATTCATATGTGAAGTACTAAGAAAGTACTTCGGAAAATTTGATATAACTCAGTAAATTACGCTAAGTATCAAATCTTCCGAAGCCAAAAGACCAATTCTTCTAAAACCAAAGATGAAGTCTTCCGAAGCTTAAAAGACAAAGTCTTCCGAAGCCAAAGACTGGTTTTTTCCGAAAACAGAGAAGACATGTTTCTTTGACTTACTTTTGAAAAAAGTTAAAACACCTTTTCGCTGCTATTTTTGAAGACTAGTCGACCAATATGGTTTGGTGAAAAGTCCATACTTTTGTCAACTGTAGATTGAGATGTTGAGCTTGTAACTTTCCAACTATATACTTTTATCCTTTTTGTATTAGATAAGGATGTGAGTTATGACATGTCATAGTCACTAGTCAAAAAAGACAATCTATCTTTTTGACTCTACATTGATCTTGTTTTCTAGATTAATGTTTTCAGCTGGTTTTCAAAGTATGACCGACTATAGGATAGAGTATAAAGTATCTCAAGTACTTGTATTTAGAATTAAGTTTTGTAACACTTGTAAAAATTTAAAAGCAATATACAACATTCTTAAAAATCATATTATCTTGTTTTTGTTATTGTTCTTTACTTGTGTTCTTTCTTTCATCCTAATCGATATTCTATTTGATCTACTAAGTGTTTTAAATCTTTTCATCTTGTGAAACTGTTGTATTGACTACCCTTCAACAGTCCTATAAAAAGTGAAAAGAAATAATTTGATTACTTATACGTTTGTGCTTTAGTTACTCTTATATTATAATGCAGAACTGCGTTGTAGATTAAATTTATACCGAAACATATATAAAAATAAGTGTCACAAATGTATATTCAGATTTGTTTTCCTAAAATTATAAATAAAGTTTAAAAAATTATAAGAGATTAAAAGTTGAGTGGTCCAAAAATACATATAAGGTATAAAGTGCATCTATAACTAAATTTGAGGGGTATAAATGAAACTTTAATCTAGTTAAGCCCCACCCCCCCCCCCCCCCCCTTAAGAAAAAAGTAATTACATATATTGTGTGCTTTAATTATTATAACAATTATACAGCTATAACTTTTTTTGTTAGTTTATACAAATGACAATTTTACTCTTTCATTTAAAGGACTAGATGTGTAATTCTAATATCTACTTTACTTTCATTTATTTCTTTTTATTTCATCACTTTGTTTTATAAACTTATCTTAAGTACTATTAATTAATTAATTTTAATATTTTTTTATAAATTATAACTTTGTTTATAAATGTTTAGATTGATTGATATAATTTATGATGAATATACAAGCTATATTACATAAAATATACTAGTAAATGAATATAAAGGTGTCCTAAACAAAATTGAAGCTTATATACATAATATATATATAGTCTTTAACCAAGGCATAATAGTGCCTATCCTATACATTAAACAATTTAAGTTGAAAAAATAATATTCTAAAATTTAGTTTGTTTAACTTGAAACTAAATATCCAAAAGGTAAACATAAAATCTAAAAGATTTAAGTTTTAGTAACTTTGTTCTTTGTAGAAAAAAATATTATCTAAATTATTTATTTAAAACTAGGAATTTACTCTACACTTCGCAACAAGTTTTGCTAGCTTACCAAATTATAAAATCATTTTAGAGTACGTGACAATTTAATTTTTTTGGTTAAAAGTTGTTCATTATTTGGTTAAAATTTTTCAAGCATCAAGATGAAACAATTTTGGTAACCGAAAAACATAGTATACGAAAAATAAAACCTATGGTTTAACTAATGTTATATATCCATAAAAACATACACTCTACCTAAAGTTAAAGTTTTAAAAAATTTTGGTTACCAACACTCTTAATAAGAGGCATCCCATTATCCTTTTGGTTGTATGAACTCTTTGAAGGGTGGCTTCTACCAGTAGTAAATTAGATAGATAATTGTTTCTTCTCATCGTTTGCAACAGTTTGTTGCAGCATGTTATTTTGTGTGTTACTTGTATTATTTCAAAAGTCACTATTTCTATAACAACTTCAACACTAGATCTATCATAAAACTATAAGTCATAAAATCAATACATTCATTCACATTTTATACCAAAAATATACTATCTGAATATGAAATCTAAAATCTAACACTCTATTACATGAAAGTAAACACAAATAAAACGTGAAGCAAGCAATCATCACACTAAATTATAGCTACACTTTCTCTTGTATAATACATGTTTCATTGTAAAATGAGCAAATAAAAAGAATTATAATAAAATAAAAATCATAATGTCACATTTAATAAAAATATAAAATAAAATAATTAATTAAATTTGCATAAAAATGGCAAGAAAAAGAGAAAGAGAAAATGTAAATAAATAAAATAAAAGAAAAAATAAATACAAGATTAGTATAAATTATATATTTGTTCTTTAAAAGGTAGGGGTAAAAAAGTCAATTACTAGAAACTTATCAGAAAAAAATAAATTCAGTTAATAAAAATGATAGAATACATAATAAATTTTCAAATAAAAAACACTTTATGTACTTATCAAATTTTAAAAATAAAATTCACAATTTTAATAATATTTGAAAGACAATATTTGTAGTTTACTCTTAAGAAATATACTTAAATGTCATTGTAAAGTAAGTTTTATGTTTAAATTTTAATTCTTAAAATCACCCTAAAGTTCAAGAAAATTACCAAAATGACATTACATTGTTGGACAGCATGTATAATATATTTGCAATTAAGGAGTATTTTTATCTGTCATGAAAATGAATAAAAAATATATAAATAGTTTAGCCATGACAATTTAAGGATAAGAGTACATTACAGATTTTGTACTTAAGATACAAAAACTTATATATCGTCCTTTGTTGAATAAAGGAAATAAAAGAATATTTGAAACTTTAAGTGTTTTTTTATTTATACTGACTGTGTTATTTTTTTATGTGTAATAACAAAATACATAAATGCAAGAAACAATAACATAGAAATCTATCTATACTAAAAAAAGAAAATTTTTGTAGGTCACTTGTCACTATTTTAAAGTTTCTAAATTTTATTTTTCTGATTTTCTCTTCTAATAAATATCATATTAACTACAAATGATATTATTTAATTCTTTTTATATGAAAAATATTTTTTTATTAAATTAAAAAAAGAAATTTTTCTACAAATGCAATTTGTAACGAAATAAATTTTATAAAATAAGAAAGTTTTTCAAAAAAAAATATCAAAATTTTAAAAAACAAAATATATTTTAAATTCCGTGGCTTTTTAAAAATAAAATTCTTATGAAACAAAAATAATTAAATTTTAAAATTATAATATATAAAAATGATAAAAAACCAACTTTTTTTGAAAAAAACAAAAAAAAAATAAACAAAAGATTAAAGAATGATATCGTCCTTTTATCATTCGTACGTAATGTCAATCATATCTTATATCAAAAGATCGTTTTATAATTCTTTAATTTTTATTAATAACTATTTAATATATTATTTATTCAACATGTGTAATACAAGAGTTACTAACCTAGTAATTTATATACTTATAATAACCGATTGCATGATGTGACACATGTCATAATCACATTCTCGCCTTCTTTTTCTCCGTTAAACACGGTATCCACATATATGCTACACGTGAGTTAAATGACCCGAAAAAGAGACCCACGGATCCATTAGTTGACCTGGCATAGATAAGGTCATAAATTAACCCTAACATTAGGTTAATCACCGTTATCACTCTCCTTCTCCTGCTAAAAAAATTCTTAACCTCCCATTCTTTATGTAGATTACACATTTACCGTGAACAAATATGATTCTTAACAATATTCCTAACAATTTTAATGTTGTTATCCAATTTGTAGTTTTTCCAATCTTATATTATTTCCTTTACTTACTAACTTCCGATTTATTAGGGTTTTAATCCAGTAAGTTTTGGATGAATTACACCCTAATTCGTGAACTTTTGAAGAGTCTGAATTGCAGGTAAATCATTAATTATTCGTTATGAGTTTGACTTATGAATCCCATTTTGATATTTCAAGTTTTAAAAGTTTTTAGATGAACCATAGGTTTTTGATTGTCCTATAATTTTTATGTTGATGGCATCCAGATGAATAGGCAAGGTATGATTAGTTACAATAATTAGGTTTGAATAGGTAAGGTATGACTAGTTACAATAGGATCGGCTCAACCAATTTGGAGGCCCTAAGCAAACTAAAAACTTTAAGGCTCAAGTCATTCTCATGTAACTTTTTTGTTTGTCCTTTTAGGGGTACGACATTCGTGCTTTTGATTTCAATTTTACATTTAGATCTACTGTTTATAAGCCTATCACACAATGTGAGTCTGAAGCAAATAAGGGTAATCAGTTCATGATGATAAACACAAGCAAGTTTAAAATAGTATATTAGTGAACAAGTGAAGCTCATTGTAGAAGAGTATAAAACAAACAAGCAAGCATGTTTAACTCCAATGAATTAAAACAAGCATTCAAACAAACTGAGGCTTGAAAAAATCTGAATTTTTGATTTCTATATTATCACTGGATAATTTTTTATGCAAATTTATACATCGAGCGGGACTAAAAAAGTTCTGATTTCTATGTAACCATTGTGATAATTCTTAATGATAATATAAATTTTCTAATAAGCTATAAAAGTGTGTGTAATTCTTAACAAGATTTGTATAAATTATCAATTAAATTATAGCATTAAGAACGTTAAACAAAGTAAACAAAAACAAACCTTGAGAAAGGTCAATTTTAGCATGTCAAGAAGAAGCAATGCAAGGCACGCATATAATGTATTGGTTATAAAAAATAAAAACTATATAAAATCATAGATTACTCCTCTGTTTTGGGCTTACATAAAGGACTTGGTTTATTTTAATACCAAAATACCTTGCATTCTGAAGCTTTGGTTTTATTTCAAGCCTCTTCTTCTCCAATTTTTTTGATGCTATAAGGTTTGACTTCAACAGTGGTTTCTCCACCTGTAACAAAAACCATTAACAAGTGTAGCATGTCAAGATGCAAAAAAAAAAAAAGATATAAGTTAATAAATGGAAAGAAACACATCCGAACACCCTTAATCCCTTTCTCTTTGGTTATTTGCTCCTTTACATTCTTGTGAAGAACTGATACTTCAAACATTAAATTCAAAGTAAAATAAACACACTTTAACATCTATTTGCTTTGATTTAATGCTAGGCGGCTCTAGTGCTCTATAGTCTACTCTAACCCTACCTGCAACCCCGCATGCTCACCCCTTCGATTTCTTCCATAGTTCCAACTTTCAAGCGGAGCAGAGAATATGCCAGTTTCATGTGAGTCTCTAATTAAACCCAAAAAGTTACTTACCCAATAGTTTTGTGGGGCCCTAACTTTGTGGGGGCCCCAAGCCCTAGCTTTACCCCTCTTTACTATTGGGCCGACCTTGAGTTACAATGGTAAAAGTGTGATTAGAGCCTTATAAAATCATTACGCTTAGATTTGCAATTGAATTGAAGCTAGAGTAAACTTTAAACTCTTAACTTTTTGTAGTTTACAGTGTTGGTTATTTTGATATGTGTAACTACAAGCGGTATCTAATATTGCCCTCAAATGCGGAGATTATGAAGATGATGATGTTGCCTGGAGTGTTGATGGAAATAATAACATTTAAAATTTTACGAAGAGGATACATTGTAGGTAGCAATAATGAATAGAGGGTAATGTTTTGCTCAAATTACAATGGATGTATCGTTCCAATAAGAAAAAAAAGTCTTTTTTAAACATTTGATTATTCCCCTATCAAACCCAATTTTTACTATATTGTGTTTTTAAAAACTTCTTGCAGAAAACTCAATTTTAAGTTATGTTACATGTAAAATGTCAAAGTTTAATTTATATTAATAAAAATGTATGTGTGTTTAAATTAGCTTGAGAGTGAGTAAATTTATTTGCAACACACTTCAAACTTTCTTGTTAGTGATGGCAATGGGCCAGGTATTGATAATTCCAAGCAGATACCCGCTTTTAAAATCTTGTCTCATACCCGGCTCATTACCCGTCAGGTATTGGTCGGGTAATTACCCATCGTGTATCGGGCATACCAGCAGGTATCAGGTTTACTCATTAGCATTGGGTTACGGGCATAACCGCGGGTATCTATCAATCCTTGTCGGGTTGTCATGCTCATTTATACAATTTGATTTTATATATTTAAGTACCTTGTTTTAAATCTTAAATATAATCATCTTTATAAAATTTTGTATAATAAAACTACAATAACATCTTCATTAAGGGAATTTAACATTAAAAATAATTACAACAAGTTGCTTAAATTTTTTCATCAAAATAACAAAACAACTACAACATATAAATGTTTTAAAATTTCACACCAAAATAATCATAACAAGTTAGCAACAAGTATTTTCATTTCATAATTTCATATCTAAAATACATATCTAATATTCAAAAAAGCTAGTTAATTTTTCTTTAATATTCAAAATAAAGAACTTCAGGTATATGTTCGGGTAAACGGGTATGTGGTTTCGGGTAATCGGGCCGGGTATCATCTAATCCCATACCCGTCCCATACCTGCAATTTTTTTGAAAACTAATCCCATACACGGCCCACTACCCAGCGGGCTTCGGTTATACCCGTCTCATATGTTTCGGGCTTCGGGTATACCCATCGGGCTCGTTTTTTTTTTCTTTTTCCATCCCTAGTAAGTGTAGGATAGATGCACAATCAGCACCAAGTGATTCTTTGTTTGATACGACATCTCGTTTTTTACTATCCGCATGACTATCAAATACTTTGAGCCGTGACATCTATCATATACGTTATACGATCTTATGAAACTTTTCGGTATTATTTGTGACGTCATTGGTAGCTTTCGACATAAACAGGGATGCATTATGAACGCTTCGACAGTAACTTAAACTCATGTTATCATTTTCAGAATCCTTAGCTATAATTAGGCATGTGTACACAACATGAACATTTGGTGTTGCATATAATATTTTCTATTGGCATCATTTGAAAAAAAACACCAAAATTGGTTAATCTTTAAACATGCTCAGACTTGCTAATAAGTAAATAGTTTACAGACCATAAACACTACAAAAGAATTCAAAAACATATCACTTTGACTATACAACTCCTCTTTTTGACTCCATCATGTTTCTCTCCATCGAAGCTCAACATGGACCAATCCGTTCTTCGAATCTATGAGATGAAACTTATGGTTAATCCGCCTGTTGTTCACTACATCGGCAAGGCTAATATCTACATGTCCTAGTGATTCCTGCAGAAAACATCAACTTTATGTACTTAAAAACCATTAAGTGCAAGAAAAGATTGAAACAAACGAAAGGGCAACCTTCGAGTAGAAGCTCATGCGCGTTCTCCTGCTCATAATTTTGATGTGTATTTTGTCATCTATCGGTGGTTCCTCGAGCATAAACTGGAATTCTTCATTCCACTTGGGATCTCGAGTTCGTTTAATAATCTGTTGACAAAAGTTGAAGATCATGAGGTCAAAGAAACCGATTTTCAACTTGGAAAAATTGATCCAAATTCTGTATAGGTCAAGATAAAGATTAAAGACTATTGAATGATGTTTCGAGACAACAGTATGTCATATATGCATGAGAAGCCATATCAAATATGAATTTGAAAAGTGACAACTTTGACCCAAAAGGGGAAAATCTCACCTTAGTTTTCTTTGTTTCTCCTCTAAATATTACCATGGCATATGGATTGTTGTGATGCTCCCCCTCTACATCCTCAGCCCCTTGGACGGTCACCAAAAGTACACCGGCCCTGCTTGGGGTTCCACCAATGGACCCCACGTCATTTTCTTGGTTAACAGGCGTAAGGGGCCCGCTTAAAACATCATAATCCTCCTTAAACGGTGCATAAGTCATCTCCAGCATAATCTGCCCTCTTTGCTGCTTCTTATGAGGATCCGCGATGTTGGTATTTTTTAGCAAATCAAGTGTTAGTTCCATTGTCTCATTGGGTCTTAACAGTTTCAACGGCACCATTTGCATCCCCAACCGGTCATGGCTCCCTACCTAAAGAACACACAAGTTTAACCAAAACAAGAATCACATGTCTACACAAGGGTGTGTTGGTCATTTACCTTGTCCCAATCATAGACATTAACTTGAAGAGTTTGAGCTTGAGGATCCTTAACTACAAGCTTGAAGGTCTCATTCCACACGGGGTTTAAAGTCTTTTTCTTGATTGTTGTTTTCTTTGAAGGTAACATCTCTCCACTTAGTTTAAGTTTAACATACGGGTCGGATAATCCCAATATGTCCATTTTCATGAGGTTCATTGCTTGTACAACCTTCACGTGTAGTACTCCGACGGGCCTTTTCACAACACAACTGGCGAGAAAATATTGTAAAACAATAGGTTTAAAAAAAGCGTCTACATACAACACGTAGTAAGACCTCTACAAACAAGCAATATATCATTTAGAGAAAGATTCCTAGTTAAAAAATACATATTCGCCTACTTTCATAACAGATCTAAGTCTATAAGATTCCTTTAATTGTCTTTAATGAATGATACTTTAGAATTACAACAAATGGTCAAACATTTGACTTAAATTATGTAGTATGTAGCATGTACAAAATCCAAATGTTGAAGCTTCATGAAATGGAGGGATTAAATTTCATTAACTCACTTACAGGGAAGAATCAAGGATGGGTATTTCAAGAGTTTGTGGCCAAAGGTAAAGTTTTGCAATTTCCTTCTTAATAATATCCTGCAAATAAAAATCATACCCTTTTAGTTTCTTTCTATACACTTTTGAATAAACAAACTCAAAATCTTTTAGAAACCAAAAAATGTGGACCTGAACTAGTCTATAAAGGCCTGGGATGGACATAACATCGCCACCTTGAATCTTTAGCCCGAAGTCCACATGAGGCTATAAAAAGTTTTAAAAAGGATTACAAACACAACGAAAAAATAATAATAAAACAAATGTAAAAACCAAAAGTTTGGCGCGCACCTTCTCCATCAGAGATACAACGACATTAGAAAAGCATGGAAAAGCTGGGACAAGAGGCTTCAATGTTATCCTTGGAACAGCAAACACTTGTAAATCCACCAACTGAAAAGCCAATGCAATTCACAATCAAACATATAAAAAAAACACTATCTTCTTTTATAACCATGAGAACCAGTCAATAAGAAACTCACGGGCCCCACCAATGCCCTAGCAGGTAAAAAGTAGCTTCCATGGGTTAGGTGGCCTTTAACTCTTCAAGGGGCTAAAGGCAGAAACAAGTGTAAGCTAGATTCGAACCTGAGACCTCTGCTAGAGGAAATGATAAGATGCTTACCATTGTGCCACCCCTTGAAGGTTATAAGGGGCATAGTTGTCATTACTGTAGCGTCTTACCTGAATCTTGATACGCAAAAACCATATTTTGACATCTATAACTATATTTGGATTTCCAGCCCATTTAACTGCTGATTCCATCACTAGTTGGTTCTCATTGGTCTCAAAGACTTTGATGCCTGCCAATCATTAGAATATAAATATTATTTAGATCAGATTAAGTTTAAAAAAATGACCAAAATACCCAAGCTACAGTAACCTTGAAATGTTGGAGGAAGGGTCCCAAGGCTCAATGTGTCGAAAGTGATCGCTTCTATAGGTCGGTGCCCACGTCCAATATAATCAGCAACTATTGGTTCTGTTGTTTGCCTTATCGCAGCACAAATTGCCTGTACATTCATGTTCGTGTGGTCAAGTTCACACCAGAAGACATAAATGTTTATTTTTGATGGATTGTTAGATGTTTAAACAAATATTGAAATTATTATTTCTGTTAGATTATTTGTTCTTTAAACAAATGTTGGAATTATCTTGTTTTTTGATGGATTATTAGTTTTTTTAAACGAATACTGAGATTGATTTAATTTCTTTTTGATGGATTGTTATTGTTTCAAACATATATTAAAATTGGTTTTGAATTTTTTATATAAATTGTGCCAAATTCATAACAAATGCAGTTCAAAAGAATGACAGACTCAACCTGGTCCAATTTTGAACCCGCACACAGTCCTACATTCAACAGCCTTAACCCTTTTCGCCCCAAACAACAGACGAAAAAGAAAAACCATATAATGTATCAGTTTCTTACAATGTACCTTGTCAAGATAAGGCCACATATTCAAAACAAATTTGTTTAGCCAGTCAACCTGTAACATGAGAATATACAAGAATGCAAGTTAAAGAATAAAGAAATATACATCAATGTAGTTTTATTACATGTTGGAAAGGAAATACATACGCGATCATAATCAGGATTCTTCAACCAGAGAGGAATCTCAGGCTTTAGATCGTACAGACTTGTTAAATCAAGCTCAGAAACCGGCTTTACAACTGGATCCTGAATATTATCATTCAATTTAAAGTAGGTCACATGATACATGTTCCAGTTTAGATACCAGAAAGCTTGATATCATCAATATTACAACAAAGAAAGCATGTTGGATTGGAATATACAAAACCAGAAGCATACAAGTAACCAATGCACCACACAGATGTAGTCAATAAAATCAAGAATTAGTAATATCAAATTATAAAGACGAGAACTAGTCTTGAAGCAACTTGTAAAGTTGTTGTTTTCTGACGTTAAGGTTATGAGTTCAAGTCGTTGAAACAACCTCATACACAAAGGGTAGGATACGATTGGCCCTGCGCAAAGCCGGAGCTAAAATAAGCACCGGATATGCCTTTCTTAAAAATTATAAATCAGAAATTAGTACGAGGTACATTGGAACTGTTAGATTGAATGTCCAAACTGCAAGTTTAACAATAAAAGCCATAAAATTATTAAAGATTTGAGAATAAAGGTGAAAGCTTTATACTAAAGTAATTAATTATTTATTCAACTAATAAATTATAATTAATTAAATATAATTTTGCAGGTTGACGATGCATCCCAGCAACAAAAACCAAATCGAATGCACCCATTACAAAATTAAACAGACTCATCGGGTCAAAATCACCCAATTGATCCAAATCAAATATTCTTTTAAAATTTCAACATTCGGTAATGACATGCATCGATCAAAACTTGAAACTACATAAATCACAGATTAAATATCACCTTAAAACCTTCAAATTTGCTACTGGCATGCAGTTGTCACGATTATCAAGACTTGAAATTAGGCAAATTACAGCTTCTTACTTGGTAATGACATGCAGTTGTTTCGATTAAGACTTGAAATTAGACAAAAAATTTGGTACTGACATGCAGATATCTCAATCAAGACTTGAAATTGCAGAAATTACAGATTAAATATTACCTCAAAAGCTTCGATTTTGGGGTCGGAGAAGACGAAGAAGTAAAACCCAATACAAACACCAAGAACAAACCCAATTCCAAGACCGATTATTCCAAGAAAAATGCTGATTAACCCCATTGGAGCCTAAAATTCAAGAACTTGAAGAAAACAGAGTAGCTGAAGAACAATAGGGTCAAAACTGAATCGACAAAAACCGAGTTTAAAATCGAATGGGCGATAAATCTTGAAAACAAGATTACCCAAGAAGCTTAGAAAAGATGAACCCACTTGAGGAATTGAATTGGGTTACCTGGGGAACTCTCAAATCTCTCTGTATACACGCACACAAGCAATTTCGCCCTTGGGTGGGGTGTTTTTAAGGTGGAGTGATATTGTCCATTTGTCGAAGGTTTACTTGAACAAGACGGAACACAAAAATCAGATTTGCCACGCATTTGGTGGTGGTTTAAATGGGTGTCTTTGGGTGTGAATGTGAGTTAACCCGGCCCCAAGGACCCTTGGGGTTTAGCATATTGACAAGAAGGTCCTTAGAGGGTCGGGGTTGAACCGAGTGGGGAGAACCGGGGGAAACATAAAATTACATATTTATCCATTTCATTAACGATGTTTTTAGTCACGCGATGACACGAATCAATTACATGTGTATTCTTCTTTTTAAAACATACTATTACATATTTATCCATTTCATTAATGATGATGGTTTATCTTTATTTTTACTAAGATATTTTTACATATTTTTCTTCCTAAGATCATCAATTACATATTTTGAGCATTTTGTATAAATAAAAACAAGAGAAGATTGCATAAATGGTTTTCATGGTTTGATCAAATTACACATTTGGTTCCCATACTTTGAAAATTGTAAAGTTAGTCCAAACTATTGTGTAGTCATTACAAGTTTGGTTTCTAATTTTTAAAAATTTACAAAGTTAGTCCAAACTTTTATATGAGTATTGCAATTTTGGTCCCTAAATTTAAATTTAAAAGTTAGTCCAAACTTTATAAAATATATAAAACCTAAAATGAATTTAATGTTAGGGACCAAATATGCAATGATTATATAAAAATTTAGATTAACTTCGCAATTTTTAAAGTTTGGGGACCAAATGTGTAACTTGATCGAACCACATGAACCATTTATGTAATTTTCTCTAAAAACAATAAAATTACATTTTCAAATTATTTGTTTAAAACTTTATTTCAAAACAACAATACCGATTATCAAAGTTACATTTTCAGATACACAAAACAACTGTTAAAACTTTAAACAACTACAATACTAAAAAATCAATAGGTGAAAATTCCATAGTAAAAATAAGAGTAAAATAGTCATTTGATACGTTTTAATGAAATGAATATATATGTAATATACATATTTTAAAAAAGGAAAATATCATAATGATTTTGTAGCTTGGAGAATATATAATTAATTGTCTTAGGAAGTGAAAATATGAAAAAATCCAATGTTTTTATGGTAAACAATGCATATCACGTAACATGATATTTAAGTATTGCTCATATGTGATTTAAGATTTTAAGTTCTATGCAGTTTTGATTGTATGAGTCGGCAGTGAATAAGACTACAAATGTTAAAAAATTTCAACTAAAACGCGTTATGGAAAGAAAGGAACTCATTATATGATATTTAACAATGCAATAAATTGATGAGGGTGACATCGTGTATTCTTTGAAATATATTGCGTGAGTTGAAATAGGCAAAACTTAGAAAAATAGTTGTAATTTTACCCAAAAATGCATATTTTGAGAATTATTGTTTCTAAAACCTTCTTAAATAGTTTTAAGAAAACTACAAATGTCTTGTTTGTGAAAAATGCTTCTGAGCAAATTCGTAGTAGTAAATTTTAACACGAGTAATTTTATGGTTTAATACACACTTAAAAAATATCGACAATGAAATTATCCTAATATATTGAGAAAAAAGTTATATATACACACGTAGCATTATATAAAAATTATCCATCCACACATTGGTAAAATATTTAAGTCATACAATTGTAATCGTAAGAACTAGTGGGGCTAAACGGTTTTTTTTGTTATTAATTTTGTTAATTAAACTCAAACTTCTGTGATAAACACTTTTTTAAAACCAAGCTATAATAATGCAAGCAATGTAAAGAAGTTAGGATTAGAAATATAAAACCGATTAATAGAGGTTCCAATGCATGGTAACTAATTCATTCTACGTCATATCCTTAATTCTCTAATCTAGAGTTGTTCCCCTAATCGTTTCTCTTAAACGAAAGAGATCACCAATACATCAAGCCTTTTATTAAATAAATGCAGTGATCGTTTTATATAACATCTTACTGAATCAAAGTAGTGATCACACTTTTTGTTTCTCTAATCTTAAGAAATAGTGATAACTTCTCTCACAAATCACTAACAATTATGGTGATGTCTATCACAAACTTCTCACTAATACTGGTAACGATCTTCAAACAATTTGCTCTCTGACATTTAATCTTCAATCTCTCTTCATTTTAATGTTAAAATATCAATGAAATTAAAGAGATGTATAATAAATGTGTATATGAAAGTGTCTAGAGTAGAAAAAATGATAGTGAACATTGTTAGAGGGTGCTTTAATTTATAAGCACAACACAAAATATAAAAATAACCATGCGATTAAACCATGGTCGATGGATCAGCCTTGAATCGCGAGGTCCAGTTTTTTTTTGTCTTTGGTGCTATGAACGTTATTTTTTTTTCTTTCAAATTTGTCCTTCCAAACCCACACACTTACACTAAGATTATATAAACCTAAGTGTATTACTATTATATATATTGAAGTTATTACAATGATAAAAAATATATGGGTTGTCACGATTGAATTCCATTCGAGACCATAGCGATAAAAACAAAAGAAATTTGCATAAACGGATCTTGTAGTTTGCCTAGACTGCATGTTTGGTCCTTAGATTTTAAAATTTTCAAAGTTGGTCCAAGCATTTGTAGGAGAGTTGCACGTTTACTCCCCAAACTACGTCCCGTTAGTTTTTAATGGAAAATAGATGTCATATGTGAATCATTTGAGGGTAACTTTGTTTTTACGAATTGAAACCCTAACAAAAAGACACTCTTTTATACTTCATCACCTTCGAATATGATCAAGTTCATTTAGAGCATAAGAGTTACAAAATCATCACCTTATTCACTCTCATCACCTTCTAGCAGAATTTTAGAACACCCTAAAAAGCACGATACGTTGGTTTTTAAGAGAATCAAGCGCTGAACTTGTTCTAGAGGAGAGTTATGGTGAGTTTTCATGTTGTTTCATATATATATTTTTTAAATTTTGGTTGATAAACAGTTAAAAGAAATATGAATTTTGCAAACCGATACCATCTATGCATACTCGTTTTGACTTTTAAGGACGTGATTTCTCTCATATTGACTTTTAGCTTTTGATATCTATTGGCTGCATACTCTCGTACGTCAATGCATGCTTATATTGACTTTTAGCTTTTGATATCTATTGGCTGCATACTCTCGTACGTCAATGCAGACTCAATTTTTGAGTTTCAACTTATGGCGAATTTAGAGTATTCACACTAATTTTCTTATATTCATTTCCATATTTATATTAAAAAAAGTATTTTATTTTTATTTTTTCTTTCAATTAAATAATATTTTTTTATATTTTTATTATTATATTTTCTCTCACCTCTACTCCCAATCACTTTTAAAAATATAAAAAAATTTATAGGGGTTATATCGTGTTTTCTCAAATATGAGGAATCACGGTACAATCCCCATAAATGTTCTCTCTCCTTTGCTCACAATCACTCACAACCATCCACATAATATAAGACACACACTCACATCAAAATGAAACACCTACTGTAAATGCTGTTAGATAACTTTGATATCTTGTGGCTGCATACTTTTATTTTTGATTGGTCAATGTTTTATGTGTCCATTTTCAAAATGCATTAACAATGAATATATTGAGGGCCAGAAATAATGCATTAACTATGAACCTAAGTTCTACAAGATATGCTTGTGTGGCTTATAAACTAGTTTCAATGTTAGGGTGGCCATGGTGTAAAAAGTTGAATACTTGAATTGCGTTCACATACGTTATCTCATAAAACTTTTATTATCATAATATTTATTTTCTGTATAAAGCTAAGTAAGAGGTTGCAAATACAATTGTATATTTTGGGTTGGTTACATTGTTTGACCTGTTTGACCGTTTCCCTTTTAATGCATCTACTATCAAAAAAGTATAACCCAGATCGACTAGTTTTACATATATGAATTGATATTAGTCGATCTAAAGAGGATGTGATTGTGATTGCAGGCAATTAGGTTAGCTTATCTTGTTTGATTTGACATAAACAAGGTGCAATTTCATTGATGATTCAAAATACATCTTCACAAATAAACTCCATTTATATTTATAGGGTCCTAATATTAAGACATCTACTGTTATAAATTGACATCCCCTTATACGTCTCGTAAAGCACTATACGCGGCGTATAAGGTTGAAAACACTGAAAACGAGGTAAATTCAAGGGGGTTGTCACAAGGCTATACACCTCATATAGTCCTATACGACACATATAGGCCTATACGACGTGTATAGCAAATTTCGACACTGACTACGAGAAAAAATTCAGGAGGCTATCAGATATGTTATAATCCTCACGACCATCCCTATACGACTCGTATAGGGCTCAAAATTGCTCATTACTTTAGTGGTCAAACTACAATTACATTACAAAATAAAAACCCTGTTGCATCATGAATCAACGCCCTAATTATTAGATAAAAATAAAAAAACATAAATACCATGGAAGATCAGATGATCGGTTTTGTGTTGCTTTCATCGGATCTTGCGACCCTCCGACAAAAGAACTGAAGCCTTAGTTATTTGATGTTTTTTAAACAATTAAATAAAATAGAAACCGTAAAATAACAAATGTTCCATGACTTAACTCAAAAAAATAATAGGTTTAAATGTGGGTACTAAATGTGCAACCCTTTAATAAATGTTTGGACTAACTTTGTAATTATTAAAATCTAGAGATCTAAGTGTGCAATTTGGTTAAATGAGAGGGACCATTTATGCAATTTCTCTAGAAACAACGTTTTAATGCCTAAAGATTTTAAACATATGTTCTTAAAAGACATAATTTTTATGCTTTAGAATGTTTTTATATAAGACGTACATGAAAAATAACGTCTATATATTTTTACACCTTTTTCATGTATTTTAGAACATAAAAAGCATCCATTAGCAATTGAATGATCAAAATCTGTTAGATATTTTAGTGTAATTTGATTGATTAGATGACTAATGTAATCATAAAATTTATCATACTAGTCTATTTAAGGTGCAAAAGGGCATATTAGTTCGAGTTAATTTCATATATATCCCTACAAACTTACAAAATATCATATATATCTAAATTAAACTTTTAATATCATATATATCCTAAGAAACCTTTTAAATATCACATATATTTAAAGTATATTCTAAATACAATATATATGAATAAAATAATCAAAATATCATATATTTATATTAACATATTTTATGCATATAATATAGAATATAACCAATTTACCCTTTATTTTCTTAAAACTTTGTTTTACACGCTTTAAACTCATCTTTCTACTATATTTTTTATCTTTCTTTTATGTTTTTATTTTTTTATAGTAGTTTGTATGTAACTGAAAAGAAACTGTAAATAAATCTAACATACATTAATACGACCTATATGAATAAAACTTTATTGTTAAGGGGTTTAAAAATAATATTTAATCGAGACGACCGGGAAAATAGTTAAAAAAAAGTATGACATTTAGTAAAAATACTATGAAATTTAGTAAAAGTATAATAAAAAATGCTATAAAAATCGAGTTACTTATAAAAGCAATAAAAATTTGGTTGTAAAAACACAAAAACACCCCATAAAAGATGAGTAAATATAAGTAAATATGAAGATTTAAAGTTTTAATGAAATCCAAATGGTTATATAATGAATTATTTTTATTGCAATATATGAAATGGATACATATAATATTTTAATTATCTTAAAAGGATATATATGATATAAGATAAGTTTTATAGGGACATATATGATATTTAAAATTTTGTTTGAATATATATGATATTTAACTAGTTTTTTAGGGATATATATGAAATTAATCCTATTAGTTTTAGTCTAGTATTATATTGGTATATAACACTAGCGGTTCTTAAGAGTGAAGCCCTTAAGTAACGGGGGTTTCATGGGAACAATGCCCCCTTGGCAGGGTCCGAAGGCATACCCTGTGATAACAAGGTCTAAAGATCTGAGCCTCTGACTGGAGTTGGGCATTAAATATTTTTTCTTTAAAAATGCATTAAGATTTAATTTTCTTAAAATTTCACATATTAAAATTCCTAATAAATTAGGCTCCAATTTTAATGCATTTTTTTTTTAATTTAGAGGTAACTGCTTTAAGGCAGTTTTGATGAATTTAGACCCTATCTATTCGAACGGTTGTTCATCTTCGTTTTGGTCAAATTCTCTAGTTTAAAATTCAAAAAAAAAATAGATAAATAAATAAAAAAAATACTTCATTCATGATTTTAAGTTTTATCTTATTAAACATTTAGATTGAACCAATGCGTAGCGATTCAGATTTTTAAAGTTTGTCAGTGAAGTACAATTCATCTATAAACCAACACACGCAATTATATACTATCACATTTTACAATGTGATTTACCATTGTTAAAACTTGTGGTGCAGCATCTTATGCATATGCTAAATATTACACTTTGATGACTTTAAGCAGATAACGGTCTACTTCAAAAGCATAAAGTACTACAGGGTTATAGCCTGTGTTTTCATTATCATCATCAACATGTGTTCTTCTACCTTCGCTACCGGTTCTGGTCTATCGTCTCCCCCATTCACCGCCTATTACCCCATCGCCAACACCACAAGTTTACAAAGATTTACCATTGATGTAGCACATGGTACAAGAATTTATGCCTTTGCCTATTGTCGTCTGCAATGGTATAGGCAATGGAGATGGCATACGACGGCGACTGGAAAGAACTAGAGTTTCAAATTGGTATTAAATTCATGCATGTATGGCCTTTGATCCAGTTAAGCCATCTTAAAATTGGCTTCTACTTGTAAGGTAGCAATCACAATCAAATTTGTTTCAATCCTGATTGGTTGCTTATATGATGGATTATTCGGAGAAATCAATCGAACAAAGAGCTCTCGATTCTTTGGGTTTAGGGTTTGATTTCAGGTGGAGATCTGAGATGTTCACAAGTTGTGCGAGCGGTTGGTAGATCCGGATGAATATAGAAAGTGGGTCATCGTTCTACCTTTTTTTTTTTAATTTTAGCCAGTCGTTTTTTTATTACGTTTTGATCAATTTTTCACTATTTGTTTGAGTATATATTTGTTAATAACAAGCTAGAACTCAAAGACAAACTATAGCTACATGTTGTCTTTCTTTCTTTTCAAAAGTAAATTAATAATTTACATACAAATTCACTACCCAGTTTTATCCTTATGGCCTCTTATTTCTTCAATCATGTTAGAATCTATTCAAAGTTGGTGTTCATTTTTTCACTGAATTTCTATAAACGACCTTTAGCATTTGTTTGTTGTTATTTAAATGTTGATTCTAAATGTGACAGTGTCGCCCGGTACCGTTACGAACTAAACGAGTCTGACCGAAAAACGTTATTATCGGAACCAAATTAGTATTTGTTTTTTTCTTTTCTCCTTCGGTTGAGGCGAAACCAATTCCGGGCAACAACGTTGAAAATGAATTTGCAATTAAAATAGAACTCTTTTATATCGTAGGCTATAGATAGTGAGTGCCGGAACATACACGGCCCTGACAAATTGAACCATATCCAACCGAACAACATTGTTACCGGTATCGGCAATATTAAAGTCATTACTGAAATTCATTTTTATGGTTTTTTATGGATGTAAAACAGAATTCCCACTTCGACGAATGCGAAATTCTACTACTTTTATTTTATTTTAGAACATAAAAAAGTCCAACAATTAAATGTACGAAACCGACACACGCAAGTAGGATTGTGAATGTATAATTAACATAAGTAAAATAGTGTTCGAAATATTTCTGTGATATTAAACTGGTTAATAAAATGTTATTTCAAAAAATAAACGCTTTAAAATCGTTAAAAATGATTAAAATTTAAAAATAAGGATCTAAGCCACTAAAAAGTACTTTTATTTTTCAGGAAGTTTATATATATAGAGGTTTAGAGAGTCTTGACGTTCATAATCATTTTTTATACAAAAATATGTATTAGATACATAATTTGTTTTATTAAAATCATTAAAATATGCTTAAAGGGCTTGATTATCTTTGTTGTTCGGAATTGATTCATTACTAAATGTTTAGTTAGTTTTATTTTTAGTATTTACAGCAAAGGAAATGATTTATTACTAGATGTTTTATTTTTCATTTAAGAGATGGTTATTTAATTACTTCTCGGTTTAGTATAAAATGAATTTAGAAATTTATGATTTTGAATTCAGTAATTTTTTGGTTATCTATAGTAATTCCAATTTATGTTATCCGGGTTAGCGTAGAATTTTTCAACGAGAATAAAAATATAGGTTTTGTTTAGTTTGCATAACTCAAGCCAACAACCTACAATCTGTCAATCCAATATAACTGTCACCCCTCTAAACTATGGCACTTGTACGAGTGGCAATTTCTGACACGACCAGAAACACAACACGAAAAAAAAATCAGGTTTTGAGTTGTCACATTAAACCCGTTCAAGAACGAGTTATGTTCTGGTTGACCTATATAATTCTTTTAGTCACACAATCCGACTCTCCAACATATGTAATGAAGTAGGTTGACCCGCCAACCCACTTATGATCTATTTAACTTGTATTTCTACACACCAAGTCAATTAACACGATTATGACTTATTTATCACCCGTCAACTCATCAACCCATATGACACAAGCGGCTAGTGAAGACCTAAGTTATCTTAACACGACGACCATCCCTAACAATCAATGTATTAGCATTGTCACATTGTTCCGATCGTATTAACTTCTTTTCATGATCATCATCGGTTAACTTAAAAGAAGCACAACGACAACCGATGTTCAATCACACAAATTGGTTCGGCATTATACCACAAGTACTGTGAATTTCACGACGATAAACCAACAAACCAACAAATACAAACGATTGCATTCGTACTCCCTCACAAACACAGATCAAAGCCGTAGTTAAGATAACCGAATTAACACACTTAACAAAGAGATCACAAGTAAGACCATGTTTCCATGAATCATTACTAAAACAACATGTGCTTACAGAGTTATGCAAGTGTACTCTAGTGGCAAATACAACAACTCACATCATCCAGTCACAAGTAAAACCCTAATCCCCAAATCCCTCTATCTTCTTCCAAACATTCACCATCAAACCCTAGAAGCACAAAATCAAACAAGATTGCATCAAATCAAATCAAGATCATCATCAGTACCCGAAGTAGTCGCATACGCCTGAAGAGCATCACCAGTAAGCCTGCAAACCCTCCACTCCTGCATAACATCAGCCCCCATCTGCTCGTAAAACCTAATCGCATTCACATTCCAATCCAACACCACCCACTCCACCCGCCCGTACCCCATCGCCACCGCCTGCTTCGCCACCGCCGATAGCAGCATCTTCCCCAACCCCTTCCTCCGATAACTCTCCCTCACGAACAAATCCTCGATATAAAACCCCGGTTTCGCCAAAAAGGTAGAGTAATTAGGGAAAAACAGCACGAATCCAGCGACAACAACATTATCCTCCATCGTTGAAGATCTGAAGGTCTCCAATTCGGGATCTGAGATCGGGAGATCTAGGGTTAGGGTTTTGAAAACGGGGGTGAATTTGGGGTGATTGATAGTGGATGATGGGGTAAATGGGTTTGTGGAGGCTTCGATTAGGAAGACGGTGAAGGATTGGAAGGGGTTTGGGGGGGAGAAGAGGGTGGCGGAGAGTGAGGGTTCGGTGGCGGAGCAGTGGTCGGAGAGGCGTTCGAACACCGCCATCTGGTGGATCATTTTGTGGATCACGGGGACGTCGGGGTCGCCGGCGAGGCGGATGCGGGTGAAGAGGGGGTGGCTGGTTGGGAGGTCCATGTTGAGCTCGGCGGCGGCGGTGGGTGGCGGTGGTGGTGCTGCGGCGGCCATTTGGTAGTTCTTCGGTGGTTGACGGTGGTTATGTTTCTGCCGTTGGATAAGATTGGCGATACATCGAGAGCTGTATATAAGGTTTGGGGACGAAGGCGCGAGACAAAAGGGTGCATTTGTCTTTTTGGAGTTTTATCCAAAAATTATTAACATGTTTTTGCAATTGAACGGACAATGTACCTGTTCATTGGTTGAATCGATCGGATTAGATTTAAAAACCGTATGATATTATAGTTATATATATTTATATATATATAATTTGTTATAGATATTTTATATGTGTAGTTTATAGTTATATATAAAATTTAACAATAATCTTATGTTTAACACTTTAATTAATAGTCCAACCATCCGTTAAACTCATTAAAATCCAAAAAGTTAATAAAGTAAAAAAATGTAAAATCCGGTCCGACCCAGTTTCGGCTTTCCAGTCCGATGACCGAACCAGTTTGAACCGGTCGATTCTTTGAATACAAAACGATTTGAGGGTGGATCGGACCGGCCTAACCTTCGAATCTCGGTCTGATCCGATTCCAAAAACACTAACTAGTAATTGATACCCTTGTTTAAGGTAATTAAAATAAAAGATACATGTTGTTGAGAACATTTGAAATTCTGTATGAAACGAAAGTGTTACAAACTCATGTGTTGTGGTCAAACTAGAAACTTTATATGAAATGAAAGTGTTACAAACTCGTGTGTTGTGGTGAAATTAAAAACTTTATATGAACTGAAAGTGTTAGAAACTCATGTGTTGTAGTGAAATTGTTGATAATCTTTAAAATTTTAAAGTTAATGTCGTCAAAATGTTGGCATGGTCATAAAGGAAAAAAAAAAACAAAACACTTACAAGTAATTGACATGGATAAAAAATAAAGGTTTATAATTTAGATTTTATAGAAATCATATTTTAAAAGTGTGACGATAAAAAAAATTGCAAATGAAATTTACATTAAAATATAACTAAAAATAAGCATGTCGAAACGATATATATCTTTTCATAAAACTTTAAATTTTTAAAATTATTATAGAAAATTAAACATAAAAGAAATTATGAGTGTGTTTAACATATGTTTCAATTTAGTTATAACTATACTGAAGGATCAAAATGTAACTTGTAACAGAGTTAAATGTATCAATTTGTACAAGGCAAGACATTTACATATGTATCATTTAGTTTCATCTTTTGTACTTCATTTTTTATTTTTGTAAAGTATAGTAGTATATAAAGAAAGAGTGGAGAAAAACATTTAAGTGAAAACAATAAAAGTGACCAACATATAGTTTATAATATAAAGGTTATTTTAGTATAACTTTATCCTTTTGTTGTTTATAGCACTTACTATAAAAAACAGAATTATAAACTATATGCTGGTTTCTGAACTATGCTTATGTTCATGTTTCATCCGCAAAGTTTACATTATGATTTTATTTAATTCACTTGCATCATCACTATTTTTTTCACCAATTAAACATGTTTATACATATTTATAATAATGAAATTTGAAAGAGGGCTCTAAGCTTTGGTTGATGTCAGGGGTTTTGTGTTCTTGAGTTGTACATTCGAGACTACAGTCAAAAAAGAAGAAAAAAAGTTGCACATTCGAGACAACTCTAAGGTTATGTTAGCAACAAAACAAATAAAAAAGTACATTAATAAAAAAAAGTAGAGATCTGCCCTTTTTTGTATGTTGCAAATTGGAATAAGTAATAGCGTGAGGGGTTACACAATCAATCTGATATATATTTAAATTATTTGAAATGATTGTTTAGTTCAAAGGTTATTTAAATGTCATGTAAATAAAGATCTTTTCATTAAAACCTCTTTTAAATAAAATATAATGGTTAATTAATGTTTGAAACCCCTGTTAATACAATGTTTTAGGAAAAATTATGTTTGAAGTCCGTTAAGGGCTTGAAGCTCTTTTTAATTAGGTTGTAACGGTGATTGGAGCCTCACTTGTGTTCATGTCATAATGTTTGGAGGCTTCAAAATATACCCACTACGTATATTCTTATTAAAATAAATTTTTAATTAAATGCCTTTGATCGTTAATTGTAGCTTGATGTTTGAGTGACTATCGTCTAGGCCACCTTGAGATCCTTTTTTCTTTGTTTTCCAAACCAGTCATTGTTGGACATATACTTATACTAGGTTAGATACCCGTATGTTATACGGGTTAAAATAAAAAGTTATATAATAGATTATATATATGTACAATATAATATATGATATAAATAACATATCAATAAAATTATTATATAACAAACATATTTAAGTTATAAACAATAGTATAAAAAGAATAAAGATTTTATTATTCAAAAATATTCATAAACCTATTTATATTTTTTTTTAAATATTTTAGTTTTAATAATGCTTAACTACAAATTAAACTATACTTTAACAAAATTACATCTTATTAAAGTAATTTTAATAAAATGTTATTTGTTTCTAGAAAGAAACTATCTTGATTAGTATGGTATTAAATTAGAGTTATTAAAAAAACTTTATAATATTGTTGAAGGGTGGTCAATGCAACAGTTTCATAAGATGAAGAGAGTTAGAACACTTAGCAAATCAAATATGGAACCGACTTAGATGATAAAAACAATGAACACAAGTATAAGAACAAATATGGTTTTCAAGAATATTGTATATTGCTTTCAAGTTCTTACAAGTGTTATAAAGCTTACATCTAAATACAAGTACTTGAGATACTTTATACTACATCCTACAGCCGGTCATACTTTGAACGCCAGCTAGAAACACTAATCTAGACAACAAGATCAATATAGAGTCAAAAGATATATTATCTTTTGACTAGTGACTATGACATGCCATAGCTCACATTCTAATCTATTACAAAAAGGATAAAAATACATAGTTAAAAAGTTATAGACTCAACACCTTAATCTACAGTTGATAAAAGCATGGACTTTTCACCAACTCATGCTAGTTGGTGAGTCTTTAGAGATGGAAATAGAAATGTGTTTTAGCTTTTGTCAAAAGTATGTCAGAGAAGACATGCCTTCTCTGTCTTTGAAAGAAATCAGTCTTTGGCTTTGGAAGATTTTGCCTTTGAAGATATGGAAGACTTCATCTTTGGCTTCGAAAGAATGGTCTTTTGGCTTCGAAAGATTTGATACTTAGCATAACTCACTGAGTTATATCAAATCTTCTGAAGTACTTTCCTAGTACTTCATATGTGAATGCTAAGAGCTCTTTGGTTATTCTTTGGATGCATTAGCCTTTAAGTGTATTCCTTATAAACTCCCCCTCGGCTAATGCTTCCAAAAGTGAAGAGACCTTAGAGTTTTGATCTTTATCTGTTGACGCTCCTTATCAAAATCAAGACCATGCCCTTCATCATCAGTTGGTCAGGGTTCCTCAGACTGTAAAAGTATCTCCTTATGTCATAGAGATCATGCAGACGAAGATCAAGAATGTTTTGCCAAAAGTACATGTCTTGACCTGATGGTATCTTTTGACCTTACAGCCTTTTCCCTCATCTTCCTCTTAGCAGTTGTTTGCTCTTTTTGTACTTGTTGCTCAAGCTATTTGAGTATTCAAACTCAATGTATTCGTCTGATAAGGGAAGAAGGTCTGCTGCATGATAGAGACCTGTGGCATTCAGGTAGGTTATTATGTTTTGCCTGTGACCTCTCGTTTTTTTAGTTAACGTGTGTAAACTGTCGTTATCTCTTGTAAAGGACTTGATTGTTATTAATGCAATTACGAGGATTCGTTTGTAAAATCTTGATGTAATTAAATGTTCGATAATTGATATTGGCAATAATAATAATAATCATAATAATAACAATAATAATAATAATAATAATAATAATAATAATAATAATAATAATAATAATAATAATAATGATAATAATAATATGAACAAAGAAAATAGTTAATAAAGATAATAATAATAATGATAATAATAATAATAATAATAAGCTTGACTAGTGTTTAATCTTGGAATAAATGAAAACAAATAAGTTATATAATTTAAAAACTTGTAAATAATAAATTTTGTACATAAAATAATAACTTTTAAACCACAGGGACTGGAACTGAAATTTGTGGTAAACTAAAACTTTAAACGTTGGATTAAATGATACAAAGCTGAAAGCACAGGGGACCAAAGTGTAATTTTTTCTTAAAACAAATTCATCCCCCGATTTTCCGGCCAAAGGTTCCGGCCGAACTCCGGCGAACTCCGGCCACCACCGAAACCTCATTATCCCACCTAATTAAACCCGCAGAACCGGTCGCAACCCAGGGTCGAGCATTAACCTTTTCAATTCAAACCATCAATGTCGAATTAACTTATTTACTTGAAACCGAAATCAAATTCTCCGAGCCTAAAACCGATTCCATACTTAAAACATCTTAATCACCAAATTGATTGATCATAAACCATCGATTAATCATTTAGAAGTTAATGGAATGAATAAATTCACCCGAAACAACGTTGAATCTGTCCAATGCGACCTGAAACGGCCGACTTAAACACCATAGCCGTTGGGTACCAAATCAACGTAATTGGACCTATAAATTAGAGGACTTATACTAGAAATGGGTTTCCTAACCTCTCTGTAAGCTCAATTTCACTCGAAACACACACAAACACCGATTCCTTTATCGAAGACCGACGACCCTGTCCTTTTCCTGTTTTCATTCAATTCAATCAAAACACGGTAAATTGAATACATTATTATACTTGTTTTGATGTAATAAAGAAAAGCCCTATGGTTAATTCAGGTTTAAGCTTCGAATTGATGTTCAATTTCTCTGATTTCGAATTAGGGTTCTTGAACCTAATTTGGGGATTTTTCGAAAAAGACTTTTAAATTTTGTTTCCAAATCTTAACACCAAACAGGGCTTAGCCCAACCGGTTTGATCATAAACTGTTGGGCAGGAGGTCCCGGGTTCGACCCGGGCCCCTGCCATTATTTTTTTTAAAAAGGGTTTTTCTAACTTTTAAATTGCAGGAAATATTTTAAATATTATTATTAACTATATAAAAATCATTTTTAATCAGAAATGAAATAAAACTATTTTCTTTTTAATTTTATTAGAAATTCACCTTAGAAATTCTTATTTTTGTATTTTAAAAAAAAAGTTATAAAAAAAATGTTATAAAATACCATTTATTATTAACTTGGAATTGTAATATATCTTATTTAATTTCTAAATAATTTTAATTTAATGAATTTTATTATTATAAGATATAATTACAAAATTTGTTTATATATATATTTTTAAGAAGATAAATATATATGTACATATTTAGAATGTACACTTGTAATGATTATTTTAATATTTTAAACCTATAAAATTATTATTTTATTAAATAATAAATAATAATCATTTGATAATAAAAGTCTAACTTTTATTAATAGTGTTAATCATTAAAATTTATATTTAATTATTTAAATACCAAAATAATAACAAATTGTATCTATTTAATAATGTAAAAATTATGAGTTAAATGGTTTATAAACATAACACCATAATTATCATGATTAACTTAAACAACTTAAACACGACGTTAATTTAGGTTGAACGTTAACGAATCCTCGGCATTATTCAAAGACCTTTCTTATTTGCTCATCCATATTATCCATCTGAGTTTTCATATCCCTTTTATATATTTTCACACTTTTAGGGTGAAACATGTTGCCCTTATTATAAATACACTTATAAACCCGTTTTGAATCTTGTAATCACTTGTGCAATTCATCTTATTTGTCATGGTTATTTGAACACTTGTAATTATCATGTGATGACTCTTGTTATATACAATCATTAACTATTGCTAGCCTAGTGACGTCATAGATCTATGGGCCTGACAAGCCTATTTGGTGCTAAAGCCGAGGTATTGCTGGCTCCTAGTGTCGTATTCTTGAGCACTATGGGAACCAAATACACTTAGCTAATCGTTTAATCTTGTAATCTTGTAATGGCCATATTTGTCAAGGTTTGATTGTTACATTTGTTCATCCATCTTTATTTACTTTATTCAATAACCTATGACATGAAGTGCCGTCTTTGATATATATCTATGTATGAAAATCTATGGAAACTCACCAACATTATATTGACCTTTATTTTTAACATGTTTCAGGACTTGATACCGCTTAGCATGCTTTGAAGACTTACTTACATCTAGGATTGGACCTATGTTACAATAAATGACAATTGTTATCTTTTTACGTTGGAATTATTATGTTTTGTTAATTATTGGAACTTATGTTATTTCTTAATTGTATGTCATGAATATTGATATTTAATAATATTGTCATTTTAAATTAGCGTTGTGTGGCATGAACAATCTTAACTCTCACATCTCGACGTTTCCGCCGTTAAGGTTGGGGTGTGACGGATTGGTATCAGAGCCCATAACTATAGGGATTTAGGTTATTAGAAATGGTGGCCTAGACTATGGTTAATTTAGGGACCCTTTACATGATATTTGCTATAATCTTGTAAGTATGCTTATATGTCTAATACGTGTTGCTATATGTTACATGATCAATTCCTTTATGTGCTATTTGTTTGTATTTAGAAAATAGTGCCTTAGGAATATGCCTTGAACCTTGTTTACCCTAACTTTCTAATCCTCTTCTTATGCCTCTACGTTCTACCGTGTCTAATCTTTTCTAAATCTTATTCTCGACTATGTGTGGAAAACTACGCATCCTATCGAGTGGAAAAATTCTTTAGACGATACGTCTAAATCTTGAAAAATCTCATCAAGGTTTTAATTCTGATAGCCTTAGGGAAGTGTGTGACACATAAACACCTGTATTCTGGATTTCCTGGCAAAAGGCCCTCGGGCTAAGGTAAGCATTTCGTATAAATCTCATTGCGAGACCTGTTATGCTTACCTGGGGATTTCTGGGATGAGTGCTAAATTATGGTCAACATACACATCTTCCTCTAGGTAGTTGGGATTAAGTCACCTCGACATGTCCATATTTCTTTTGGCTATGTGGTACCAATTGGAACCATCCTAGTTATATTTGTAAATATCAAAATTCCTGTTTACCTTGAACTGGTTTATCTCCAAATACTAATATTTTCTTTATTTTTATCTTATAGAATGTCTCGTCACCAAGGAAAGCGTGCTACATCCGACCGTAAACTTGCTGCAATGATCACCCGGCAAATGGCTGCCGTACTTCCGACGATGGTTGCTGAACTTAGCAGCACCCTAATGGCCAACAACAACAACAACACCAATGGAAACAATGGTGGTGATGGCAACAATGGCCATGGGGAGAATAGCAACAACCAAGGTGGGAACAACCGCACCTGCACGTTCAAGCACTTCAACTCATGCAAACCCACTAGCTTTAGTGGAAAGGAAGGAGCCACTGGACTTCTCGAGTGGTTCGACAGTATGGAAAACACGTTCATCAACAACGAGTGTCCTGAGGAGCTCAAGGTCTGCTATGCTGCAAGTGTCCTTCAACAACGGGCACTCACATGGTGGAATAGCGAGAAAATGAACCGAGGTGCTGAAGTTTCCTTGGCGTTGTCTTGGGAGGAGTTTAAGGACTTAATGGTTCAAAAAATCTGCCCGAGAAGTGAACTGCAGAAGTTGGAGGAAGAGTTCTGGAATCTAAAACAGGACAGTGGTAACCATTTGGCATACTCCACCCGCCATCACGAACTGAGCATGCTTCTACTACACATGGTGGATACCGTACCCCGAAGCATTAAGAAGTTTATCAAAGGGGTACCACCGCAAATCCAAGATGCTGTGGTGGGAAGTAGACCCACAACTTTGGAGGAGGCGATCAATATCACTGCCCAGCTTACTGAAAACCATATTAAGGCTGGTACTTTGACGGTGAAGGGTGCCAAGTCAACTGTGAAGGTGACTCCCGAAGCATTAAAGGAGGTGAAAGCTGAGTCGTCATTCAAAGGCAAGAAGCGTAAGTTCACACCAGCCCGCAATTATGCTGTGACAGCGCCAAATGCCCCTCAAAGGCAAGATGTCGTTGTAAACCAAGCCCCCGTGGCAAGGGCTTATACTTGACCGTACCCAATGTGCAATACCTGCAAGTACCATCATGCGGGTAACACTCCTTTTCGAATCTGCTCGTTATGCGGGAAATATGGACATCTGATGGCTACTTGCCATCGTGCTCCGAACAATGCTGCGTTGGTTGCTAATCGAGTCTGCTACAACTGTGCGAACCTGGACATTTTCGTCCTTAATGCCCTCGCATTGCGGGAAATGTGCCACCGGCTCGAGGAAGGGCTTTCAACATCAATGCCAACCAAGCCCAAGCCAACAACGACGTAGTGAATGGTACGTCTGTATTTTCCTTTAATCGTTCTTTATCTTGTAAAATTCCTGCCTGCTTTCCATGTACCAATGATAGTTTAATATTTGAGCAGGTATGTACCTTGTAAATAGTAGATATGCCTCTATACTTTTTGATTCGGGTGCTTATAAGAGCTTCGTGTCTTTAGAGTTTGAGCCTATTCTTTCTAAGCCGCGTTCTAACTTAGAAATATCCTTTACTGTCGAAGTCGCCGATGGCAAATCTATTAAAGTAGACG
This sequence comes from Flaveria sonorensis, assembly GCA_025506505.1. Lineage (NCBI taxonomy): Eukaryota > Viridiplantae > Streptophyta > Magnoliopsida > Asterales > Asteraceae > Flaveria > Flaveria sonorensis. The sequence continues at coordinate 44,732,174 of CM046430.1, read as the reverse complement.
TCATGATACGCGATTGTACCTTGGGTCTTAACGAGCACGAGTTTCTCATCGACCTTATTCCTATGCAACTGGAGAGTTTCGACATTATTATCGGCATGGAATGGTTAGCCAAGCAACACGCGGAAATTATATGTTTCGATAAGTGCATTCGAATCCCTTTACCATCGGGTGATATCTTAAAAGTCTTTGGGGAGAGATCATCCCAAAGACTTAAACTTATGTCTTGTATCAAGGCCCGAAAGTGCCTAAGTAAAAATTACGTAGCTTTCATGGCTTACGTAGTCAACATGAAAGCCAAGGGTAAGGAATTGAAGGATATTCCTATTGTACGAGATTTCCCCGAGGATCTTAGTGGGTTGCCTCCCGTTCAAGAAGTTGAGTTCAAAATCGATTTGATTCCTGGTGCGAACCTCGTGGCTAAGTCACCTTATCGTCTTGCACTGTCTGAAATGCAAGAACTAGCTAGTCAACTGCAAAAGTTGACCGATAAGGGTTTTATTCGACCTAGCTCTTCACCATGGGGTGCACCCGTGCTATTTGTGAAGAAGAAAGATGGTTCATTCCGTATGTGCATCGACTATCGGGAACTCAACAAACTCACTATCAAGAACCGATACCCTCTTCCTCAAATCGATGATCTCTTCGATCAACTTCAAGGAGCTACACAATTCTCAAAGATCGATCTACGTTCTGGGTATCATCAACTACGTGTTCACGACAGCGACATTCCAAAGACCGCATTTCGTACTTGATATGGACATTACGAGTTCATGGTTATGCCTTTTGGCTTGACTAATGCACCCGCTGTCTTCATGGATCTCATGAATCGAGTATGTAAACCGTACTTGGATAAATTCATAATCGTGTTTATTGATGATATTCTCATCTATTCCAAGACAAAGATCGATCACGAATCGCATTTACGTCAAGTCCTTGATCTTTTGAAGAAGGAACAACTATATGCCAAGTTCTCCAAGTGTGAATTCTGGCTCGAAGAAGTTCAATTCCTAGGTCATGTGGTGAATAGCCAAGGAACTCATGTCGACCCTGCAAAAATAGAAGCCGTGAAAAATTGGTGTGTTCCCACGACCCCGACCGAAGTTCGTTCTTTTCTGGGGTTAGCGGGTTACTACCGTAGATTCATTGCAAACTTTTCGAAGATTGCTAAACCGCTTATGGCTCTAACTCAAAAGAATAGACTTTCTGAGTGGGGACCCGAACAAGAAGAAGCTTTCGAGACATTGAAACGCAAACTGTGTAATGCTCCTATCTTAACCCTCCTCGATGGAAACGACGATTTTACCGTATACTGTGATGCATCTAGTCAAGGGCTTGGATGTGTTCTCATGCAACGCGGCAAGGTCATAGCTTACGCGTCAAGGAAATTAAAGGTTCATGAAGTGAACTACACAACTCATGATCTCGAACTTGGTGCCGTGGTCTTTGCTTTGAAGATTTGGCGGCATTATCTTTATGGGACGCAATGCATAGTCTACACCGATCATAAGAGCCTTCAACACGTGTTCAATCAAAAGGATCTCAACATGAGACAAAGACATTGGATTGAATTGATTAGCGACTACGACTGCGACATTCGCTATCATCCTGGAAAGGCGAATGTTGTAGCCGACGCGCTGAGCCGTAAGATCCACAACAAGACTGTCTCGCTTCAAGAAATCCGAGATCGAAGGCAATGGTTTGACACGTTAGGAGAATTTGATACCGAGATTCGCGTGGATGTTAACGAGGCTACTATCATGCTTCAAAATATAAGGATTGATAGTGATCTCGAGTTTTGTATCTGCGAGGCTCAACAAGTGGCGTTAATCGAATAAGGGAAGGGTGATGATGTAGCATTTAACCTTCAGTCATAATTGGAGACGAAACCGAATGGCATGTGGTATTTCTTAAATCGACTTTGGATTCCGAATCGCTATAATCTACGTCACTTCATCATGAACGAAGCTCATCAAACACGATATTCTATCCATCCAGGGTCCGATAAAATGTATATGGATCTGCGTGGCCAATATTGGTGGCCAGGAATAAAGAATGATATCGCGTCTTATGTTTCTAAGTGCCTTACGTGTGCAAGGGTTAAAGCTGAACATCAACGGCCTAGTGGTTTACTTGAACAGCCCGAAATCCCTATGTGGAAATGGGAACATATATCCATGGATTTCGTAACTAAGTTACCACGTACTCCTCGAGGCCATGATAGTATATGGGTGATTGTTGACCGTTTGACCAAAACGGCACATTTCATACCAATACGAGACACGTATAAGGTTTCAAGATTGGCTCGTATTTACATCGATAAAATTGTGAGTCGTCATGGCATGCCGTTGCATATTATCTCCGATCGCGATGCTCGTTTTACTTCGTATTTCCGGTCTTCGATGCAAGAACTTTTGGGTACACAACTGGATTTAAGCACGGCTTATCATCCTTAAAAGGATGGTCAAACCGAGCGAACAATCCAAACCCTTGTGGACTTGCTGCGTCTTTGTGTCCTTGATTTTGGTGGTGACTGGGATACGCATCTGCCTTTAGCGGAATTTTTGTATAACAATAGTTATCACTCGAGTATCAAGATGGCACCATTCTAGGCTTTATATGGTCGTAAATGTCGTTCTCCGATCTGTTGGACTGACATTGGTGAGAATTTTATCACTGGTCGTGAACTTATTCAAGAAACGACCGACAAAGTTTTAAAATTCGAAATAACCTTGAGGTGGCTAGAAGTCGTCAAAAGAGTTATGCCGATAAAAGAAGCAAACCGTTGGAATTTCAAGTCGACGACATGGTTCTTCTTAAGGTTTCCCCATGGAAGGGTGTTGTTCGCTATGGGAAGAAGGGAAAATTAGCCCCATATTTTCTAGGACCTTTCAAGATTCTGAAAAGAATTGGGAAAGTGGCTTACAAACTGGAACTACCTTCCGAACTTAGCGGGGTTCATCCTGTCTTCCATGTCTCAAACCTAAGGAAATGCTTAGCTGATGAAAATTTGCATGTTCCTCTGGAGGAAATCCAAATTGACGAGTCGTTGCATTTCGTTGAGAAACCTGTCGAAATCATGGATCGAACGTTGAAGAAGACCTGTACATCTACCACACCGATCGTCAAAATCCATTGGGAAAACAAACGTGGAGCTGAGTTCACTTGGGAACGCGAGGATTATATGAAGAAGAAATATCCCTATCTTTTTGTTTAGATCAGTCTTTAATTTCGGGGACGAAATTTCTTAAAGTTGGGAAGACTGTGACCTCTCATTTTTTTAGTTAACATGTGTAAACTGTCGTTATCTCTTGTAAAGGACTTGATTGTTATTAATGCAATTACGAGGATTCGTTTGTAAAATCTTGATTTAATTAAATGTTCGATAATTGATATTGGCAATAATAATAATAATCATAATAACAATAATAATAATAATAATAATAATAATAATAATAATAATAATAATGATAATAATAATATGAACAAGGAAAACAATTAATAAAGATAATAATAATAATGGTAATAATAATAATAATAAGCTTGACTAGTGTTTAATCTTGGAATAAATGAAAACAAATAAGTTATATAATTTAAAAACTTGTAAATAATAAATTTTGTACATAAAATAATAACTTTTAAACCACAGGGACTGGAACTGAAATTTGTGGTACACTAAAACTTTAAACTTTGGATTAAATGATACAAAGCTGAAAGCACAGGGGACCAAAGTGTAATTTTTTCTTAAAACAAACTCATCCCCCGATTTTCCGGCCAAAGGTTCCGGCCGAGCTCCGGCGAACTCTGGCCACCACCGAAACCTCATTATCCCACCTAATTAAACCCGCAGAACCGGTCGCAACCCAGGATCGAGCATTAACCTTTTCAATTCAAACTATCAATGTCGAATTAACTTATTTACTTGAAACCGAAATCAAATTCTCCGAGCCTAAAACCGATTCCATACTTAAAACATCTTAATCAACAAATTGATTGATCATAAACCATCGATTAATCATTTAGAAGTTAACGGAATGAATAAATTCACCTGAAACAACGTTGAATCTGTCCAATGCGACCTGAAACGGTCGACTTAAACACCATATCCGTTGGGTACCAAATCGACCAAATTGGACCTATAAATTAGAGGGCTTATACTCGAAATGGGTTTCCTAACCTCTCTGTAAGTTCAATTTCACTCGAAACACACACAAACACCGATTCCTCTATCGAAGACCGACGACCCTGTCCTTTTCCTGTTTTCCTTCAATTCAAACGAAACAAGGTAAACTGAATACATTATTATACTTGTTTTGATGTAATAAAGAAAAGCCCTATGGTTAATTCGGGTTTAAGCTTCGAATTGATGTTTGATTTCTCTGATTTCGAATTAGGGTTCTTGAACCCGATTTGGGGATTTTCTGAAAAAGGTTTTTAAATTTTGTTTTCAAATCTTAACACCAAACAGGGCTTAGCCCAACCAGTTTGATCATAAACTGTTGGGCAGGAGGTCCCGGGTTCGACCCGGGTCCCTGCCATTATTTTTTTTAAAAGGGTTTTTCTAACTTTTAAATTGCAGAAAATATTTTAAATATTATTATTAACTATATAAAAAATATTTTTAATCAGAAATGAAATAAAACTATTTTCTTTTTAATTTTATTAGAAATTCACCTTAGAAATTCTTATTTTTGTATTTTAAAAAAAAAATTATAAAAATAAATGTTATAAAATACTATTTATTATTAACTTGGAATTGTAATATATCTCATTTAATTTCTAAATAATTTTAATTTAATGAATTCTTTATTATTATAAGATAAAATTATAAAATTTGTTTATATATATCTTGTAAATATATATGTACATATCTATTTTAATCTTTTAAACCTATAAAATTATTATTTTATTAAATAGTAAATAATAATCATTTGATAATAAAAGTTTAACTTTTATTAATAGCGTTAATCATTAAAATTTATATTTAATTATTTAAATACCAAAATAATAACAAATTGTATCTATTTAATAATGTAAAAATTATGAGTTAAATGGTTTATAAACATAACACCATAATTATCATGATTAACTTAAAAACGACGTTAATTTAGGTTGAACGTTAACGAATCCTCGGCATTATTCAAAGACCTTTCTTATTTGCTCACCCATATTATCCATGTGAGTTTTCATACCCCTTTTATATATTTTTACACTTTTGGGGTGAAACATGTTGCCCTTATTATAAATATACTTGTAAACCCGTTTTGAATCTTGTAATCACTTGTGCAATTCATCTTATTTGTCATGGTTATTTAAACACTTGTAATTATCATGTGATGACTCTTGTTATATACAATCATTAACTATTGCTAGCCTAGCGACGTCATAGATCTAGGGACCTGACAAGCCTATTTGGTGCTAAAGCCAAGGTATTGCCGGCTCCTAATGTCGTATTCTTGAGCACTATGGGAACCAAATACACTTAGCTAATCGTTTAGTCTTGTAATTGTCAAGTTTTGATTGTTACATTTGTTCATCCATCTTTATTTACTTTATTTAATAACCTATGACATGAATTGCCGTCTTTGATATATATCTATGTATGATAATCTATGGAAACTCACCAACATTATGTTGACCTTTATTTTTAACATGTTTCAGGACTTGATACAGTTTAGCATGCTTTGAAGACTTACTTACATCCAGGATTGGACCTAGATTAAAATAAATAACAATTGTTATCTTTTGACGTTGTAATTATTATGTTTTGTTGATTGTTGGAACTTATGTTATTTCTTAATTGTATGTCATGAATATTGATATTTAATAATATTATCATTTTAAATTAGCGTTCTGTGGCATGAACAATCTTAACCCTCATATCTCGACGTTTCCGCCGTTAAGGTTGGGGTGTGACATTGCCTGTCTTGTTCCTTACTTACCTGAGTTTGTTGCTCAATAGCCACAGTCTCAGCCTCAGTACTTTCCTACACTTTGGAAAGGGTAGGAGCTTTGTAGAGTCTTTTTCTCCTCCTTTCTTCCTTGATCTTAAGGAGCAATTCTGCATCCTCAGTTTCCCTCCTCTCTTTTAACACTTCCATGTCAGCCAATTTATTTAGTCATCCAAAGAGAGAGAGATGAGTTCATCAATATTGTAGTTCCTGGACCCTAAATAGTTTAATCTGGCCACCCTTAACTTATCATCTTGAGTGATTGGTTTGGGGGTAACCCTGATAGCAGCTTCTATAAAGCCAGGGGTCCCACTTAAACTCTCTCCCCTTGCCTTCCTCTTTATCTCTCTTTTTCCCCCCTCAATCTCCTCAGAGGTCATGTTTTTCTTCCCTTTATCACTCACAGGCCTGTATGACTTAGGGTGGAGAGAGCTTTGGTCTTCATTGCTTGATGCTGCATTTGAGCTCTGGCCAGAGAGAGGTTGCGAGACACATTCACCAGTTAGTGTCTCATTGAGGATAATGGGTGCTAAAGCAGCTCCTATCTCAAGGATCACAGGCTTAACTACTAGGCCTTCAACCAAGGTTTCCCCTTCGAAACTAATCTTAGGGTCCACCTCAGCATCCAGTTGACCAACAGTCTTGCCTGCTAGCCTCTGTCTATATAATTTGGATCTCAGCTTGAACTCTTCAAGCACCCTTTCTTGTATTCTCTCAACTAACCTTGTAGCTTTCCTCGATTGACTTGGGTTGGCAAGTGGCAAGTCAACTAGATGGAGAAACTCTCATAGTATCTCAAGTTTTGGAAGTTGAAGATTTTTTGTTGTCCCTGAGACCTAGAGATTACCAGAGCTTTCCTTTCAGCATCATACCTCAATCCCACTATTAGATTTTTAGCAGGATGAGATGGAGTAGGCATTTCCCTTGATATACCCTCCTCAAACAAGCTTTGAATGAGTGAGTCCATATCAATATGGACCTGAGGAGGTTGTTGAGTATGAACAACTGCAAGTGAGGGTGGTGAGTCCTCCATGTCCATACTCTAGGAAGAACTCCCAGGTTCCTATATAATTATATATAGGAAAAACCTCATAGAATAGAAATCAAGTTTTAAAAGTGTTCTAATTAGGTCAATCATATTTTTATTTGTTCAAATTAGGTCACTGATATTTTTACTTGTTCCAATCAAGTCACTAAAGTTTTATTAGTGTTTCAATTAGCTCACTCATATTTTTTTCAAAATTTTTAAATAATTTGCAAATTTTTAAAATGATTCGATTCTTTATAAATATTGTTAATATTTTATATATTTCATTTGTTTTTAAAATATTTTTACAATTTATGAGTGATCTTATTAGAATAGTTCTGAAACTTTAGTGACCTGATTGAGATAAAAAAAAGTTTTATAAGTGAGCTGATTGAGACAAAAAACTTATAAGTGATCTGATCGGAACAGTTAAATTTATGAGTGATCTGATCGGAACAAATAAATTTATGAGTGACCTGATCAGAACAAATAAATTTATGAGTGATCTGATTAGAACAATCTTAAAACTTGATTACCATTTTACATGGGTATCCCTTATATATATGTATATTAGATATATGAGGAGGGATCAAATAAAAACTTTTTTTTATAATTGAAAATCGTAAAAACCACCACTAGACAATCATATATTTTATAAATTATTTATTTTTTAAATTGTTTAAAATGTATTTAAGTAAAATTCAATATTATTGTTTAAGATCATTATATATATTTTTGTTTACACCCCATGAAACATATATATACCCTTCTCAAACAAGCTTTGAATAAGTGAGTCCACATCAATATGGACCTAAGAAGATTGTTAAGTATGGATAACTACAAGTGAGGGTGGTGAGTCCTCCATGTTTATACTCTAGGAAGAACTTCCAGGTTCCTATATAATTATAAATAGAAAAAAATTCATAGAATAGTAACCAAGTTTAAGTATTTCAATTAGGTCAATCATATTTTTATTTGTTTAAATCAGGTCATTGATATTTTTATTTATTCCAATCAAGTCACTAAAGTTTTATTAGTGTTCCAATTAGCTCACTCATATTTTTTTTTTAAATTTTAAATAATTTGCAAACTTTTAAAATGATTCGATTCTTTATAACTATTGTTAATATTTTATATATTTCAATTGTTTTTAAAATATTTTTATAATTTATGAATGATCTTATTAGAATAATTCTGAAACTTTAGTGACTTGATTGGGAAAAAAAGTATTATAAGTGAGCTGATTGAGACAAAAAAATTATAAGTGATCTGATCGGAACAAATAAATTTATGAGTAACCTGATTAGAACAATGTTAAACTTGATTACCATTTTACGACGGTATCCCTTATATATATGTATATTAGATGTATGGGGAGGGATCAAATAAAAACTTTTTTATAATTAAAAATCGTAAAAACCACCGCTAGCCAATCATATATTTTATAAATTATTTATTTTTAAATTGTTTAAAGTGTATTTAAGTAAAATTCAATATTATTTTTTAAGATCATTATATGTATTTTCATTTACACCCCAAGAAACAAAAATGATGATGAAACGAGTTACATATACGTAAGTTGTACGTGTTACATATATGTAACCAACAATTGCACACATACTAACATATATGCAGGCCCTGGTTTTCATAGTTTTTAATTATAATATGGTTTTCAAGGGATCCATCCCCATATATATATAAGGGGATGGATCCCTTGATAACCATGTTATAAATAAAAACTATAAAAACCAGTAATTACATATATGTAAGTATGTGTTACAAAGTGTACAACTAAAAGCTACATATATGTAGAGGTTATACATATGTAAGTACATGTTACCAAGTGCACAACTAAGAGTTTCTTACATGTACCTCATACTAGTTACGTATATGTATGGCATTTCGTAAGCATCAACGTTTCTTGGAGTTTATATTAAAAGATATGTAATGACTTCAAAAAATAAGGTTGAAGTTTACTTAAATATACTTTAAACAATTAAAAAATTAAATCAATTATAAATTATGTGATTTGGTAGTGGTTTTTACGGTTTTCAGTGAAAACCATCATTATACAATCAAATAATTTATAATTGATTTAACTTTTTAATTGTTTGATCATGCTCTAACCATATTTTTTGAGGTCATTATATATATTTTTATTTAAATTCCAAGGAACAACGATGATGACAAAACACTTACATATATGTAACTCTTAGTTGTACATTTAGTAACACCTACTTACATATACATAACCCCTACATGTGCGTAACTCTTAGTTATATACTTTGTAACGCGTACTTACATATATCTAACTCTTGGTTTTCATGGTTTTTATTTATAACATGGTTTTTATTTTAACTTTTTGAATTTTAATGAGTTTAAAGAACGATCGGACTATGAATTTTTTATAAATTGTATATTTAAAAACTTTATCCCCTTTTTATTTAAAACACTTATAACTTTTTTATAATTTTTTTTATAAATTGTAATTTTTTTATATAAATTTCACCATTAAACTTATCATATTTTTCTCTTTAGTTCTACTATAGTATTGCAAAAAAAAGTTTTGTCCGTACATAGTTACATCATATTACAATGTTAATTCTTATGTAATTTTGCAAACAACATTAGTTCATATGATCTTGCACTACTATACCAAACTTTTACACCTGATATTAAACCACTCAAGTTAACAATAATATCCATATTACGGCAACCTAACAACCAAATGACATTACACCATCTTATACTAATGTAATCTTTAGCAAAGTTGTAACGAAAACATCTAGTTACACTGTTAAATACATGATATTACACCACTCCAACTAAAAGTAGCACAATCATTACAACGATCAAACGACATTACATCAACGTAAACCAATATAAACTAATGTAAACTAATATTAACAAAGGTAAAACAATCTGTAAAACAAATATAAAACAAACTAATCACCATTATACCTGATATTACACCATTCAAACTTACAGTAATACCGTCATTACAACAACCTCACAACCAAACGATATTAAATTATGTAACTACGCCATTGTAACCAAATTTTAAAACTATAAAGAAATCAAATAAACAAAACTACACCACTGTAACAAAAATAACCTAATGTAAAACAATCTATAAAATAATATAAACCAATCTGTAAACTATTATAATTACACCACTAATATTTTTTAATGTAAACAAATATAAACCACTGTAACTAAAAAAATAATATTTTCTCTTGTGTGTCTTCTACTACTCTGTAAACATGCTTGAAAAGCTTGAATGAGAGATTGAAAACTTATTTGGGTATGTGGTTTGAGAGAGAGACTTACTTTTGATGGAAAACCCACTTCTAGGTTTTCTTTTTCCATCATTTTTAACAAAAACCTTCTTTTTTTTTTTTTTTTGAGGAAAACCCACTCCTGGTTGATAAACCCAGATCTGGACCCTAGTGTGAACCCACTTTTGGTTGATAAACCCAAAACTAGACCATAGTGTGAACACGATGATGAAAAGCGATAAAAGAGAGGTGCTGTTAGCGGTGATGGTGGTTTGCTCATGGTGTCGGCCAACGGTAGTGGTGCTGTGCTCGTGGTGCCAGATCTGAACCGTATTATGAACCCAGATCTGAACGGTAGTGTCGCGGTAGTGTCGTGGTAGTGGATTTGTAAGGTGGAGATTTCGGTATTTGATACGACATTGCAACAAAGAATCGATGGTGAATGGTGGCCGGTGTGTGGCGGTGGCAGCGGTGTGTTGGCTGTTGATGTTGCAATGGGGTGGCGTGTGGCAGTGGTAGTGTGGTACCTTCGATTGGCTTCTAACAGACCTTCAATCGGCTTTTTTCCGACCTCTGATCGGCTTCTATTGTGGTGAGGTGGTGGAGTGACGGTGGAGCGGAGGGCTGGTGAAGGTGGTGGATTGGGGATCAAATGGAGATTTAAGTTTAAAGAAGAAAAAAAAAGATAGTGTAGTATAAAGAAAAGAAAATGAGAAAGAAAGAAAGATAAGAAGAAAAGGAGATGGTAGGTGCCTCACACTCAAAATTTGTACAAAATCAAAATTACAATTTTACCCATGATCTAATGAGAATCATTCAAATAGAATATTCCATATTTGATGCTAAATCAAAGGATGTGATTTAGTTAAGAGGTTCTTGCAATTTCTTAAGGTTCTTGTAATTTCTTAGGGTTCTCACTTGAACCCAATCCTAATATAGGTATTTTACATGTATATTTTATAGTTATATATAAAACTTTACAATAATCTTATGTCCAACATTCTAATTCATAGTCCGAACGTCCGTTAAACTCATTAAAATTCAAAAAATTAAAAAAACAAATTTATAAATCCAGTCCTATTCGGTGCCGAATTTCAGGCCTGATGACCGAATCGGTTTGAACTTGCTGATTCTTTGAATACAAAACGAATTAGACCGGTCCTTCAAATCCCTGTTCGATCCAAGTCCGAAAACACTAACTAGTTATTGATACCCCTGTTGAAGGTAATTAAAATGAAACATATACGTTGTTGAAAACATTTAAAATTTTATTTGAAATAAAAGTTTTACAAACATGTGTCTTGTGGTGAAACATAAAATTTTATGTGAAATGAAAGTGTCACAAACTTGTGTGTTGTAATGAAACCGTTGATGATATTTAAAATTTTAAGTTAAATGTTATCAAAACAGTGACATGGTCATAATGGAAAAAAACAAAACACTTACAAGTTATTGAAATTTATAGATTTTATAGAAATCATATTTTAAAAGTGTGCGATTAAAAAAAAAAGAAATTACAAATAAAATTTATATCAAAACGTATTTAAAAATAAGCATGTCGAAGCGTTATATTTCTTTTCAAAAAGACATTAACTTTTTAAATTATTAAAGAAAATTAAACATAAAAAGATTTATGAGTGTCTTTAACGTATGTATCAATTTAGTTAAGACTATACTGAAGGATCAAAATGTAACTTGTAACGGAGTTAAATGTATCAATTTGTACAAGGCAAGACATTAAAATATGTATCATTTAGTTTCATCTTTTGTACTTTATTTTAGGTTTTTGGTTTTTGTAAAGTATAGTAGAATATAAAGAAAGAGTCGAGAGAAACACTGAAGTAGAAACATTAAAACATGCCAACATATAGTTTATAATTCTGTTTTTTATAATATAAAGGTTATTTTAGTATAACTTTATCCTTTTGTTGTATATAGCACTTATTAAAAAAACATAATTATAAACTATATGCTGGTCTCTAAACTATGTTTATGTTCATGTTTCCTCCGCAACAGTTTTCTTTAAGCCCTAGTGTGCAGTCAATTCACTCAACAAAGTCTAATTATGATTTTATTTAATTCACTTGCTTTCACCACTATTTTTTCTCCAATTAAACATGTTTATACATATTTATTATAATAATGAAATTTAAAAGGGTTTTTTTATATGTACACACTATTCTTTTATTATTTCTATCTCTTTCTATACACATATAAATATATAAAGAGAGATAGAAAAATGTAAGTGTCATAATAACAAATTTGAATGTTCATATAACTCAATCCAGTTTGAAAGAGGTTCTAAACTTTCGTTGATGTCAGGGGTTTCTTGTTGTACAAGACAATGAAGTGAAAAAGTAGCACGGTGATTTGTACATTCGAGACTACATTCAATAAGAAAAAGAAGTTGCACATTCTAGACATCTCTAAGGTTATGTTAGCAACAAAACAAATCAAAAGTACATTAATAAAAAAAAGTAGAGATCTGCTTTTTTTTTTTGTATGTTGCAAATGGCAATATATAAAACCGTGAGGGGGGGTTTTTGTTGTACGCAATCTATTATATACATATTAAATAAAAACATTCACGAACACTAATTAATTAAATGCTTTTGATCGTTAATTGTAGCTTGATGTTTGAGTGACTACCGTCTAGGCCACATTGTGATCTTTTTTACTTTGTTTTCCAAACCATTAATTGCTGGACATATTCTGATATAAATTAGTAAAAAGAGTGTTGAAAATTAAATTAATTTAGCTTTTATGAATTTTGTGTTTTTTTATAATAAAAGAACTTGAATATTACTTTTCATTGCTTTTTTTTTTCTTTTCATAATTATTTGGTCACAACTAGGGTTTTTTTTGTGTCATCTAGTGTTTTTTTTCTTGGTTTTTCTATTTGCATTATAGATGTAGTCGTTACGGTGTGTTTTTATAATTGCACATCAAAAGTCAGCCTCTTATGACTTTCCTCGCCTAAAATGCGTGGATTACAACTAGTTTAAACAATTTGTGTAACAAAAACAGCACGAAAAACCAATGATGGATTAGAAATTTTCTGTCGTAAGAGGTAAAACGGGACCTGTCAAAATTGGTCAAATACTTTAAAAAAGAATGGTTAAAATGGGTCAAATAATCCAAAAACAGACCGATCAAATACTATAATTTCTAAAGCGAGTCTCTTTGGAGTCTTTAATAATTTAGAGTTGCGATTCACTCTACAATTCACATAATCTAAGAACTACTAGAGCTTTCACAATGAGGAGACCTAAAACATCTAAAAACAAGCATAGTTAGCTCGCAAATTAAAAAAAAATAGCTATCCTTTTTAAAAACACCATAACCTCCTTTTCAATAATAGGATCCAAAAGCACACAAAAATGCATTTACATCATTACCACATTCTACATTTATTTATTATAATAAAATATTTAAATGTTACAAAATCATATAGGCATGTGAGCGAGAATTTTGGTGTTTTATAAGAAAGAATGGGTGCCTCAAAGCCGACTCTCGTAGTGGTGAAGAACATGAGAAACGCTCATGTGATCGTTTTTGAGAGGGGAAAAACTAGCATGGGTATGGTCTCAATCATCTCACCTAATAATTGTTCATCTCAAAGAAAAGTCCCCTTGGAATACACTAATACAACTTAAGCCTTGGAGTCTCTTCAACGAAACATGTTTCTTAATCAACATAACCTAAGAATTTTTATAAACGGTAAAACAAAACATAATTAGCACATAACTACATGTTTATTTGAGCGATCCACAGTAACCGTTATTATTAGCTCAACTCTTTGATTATTAGTACTATTTTAGATTTTTATAGATGTTTTAGCAAGGTTTGAAGTACGTTGCAAATTATAACCGTTTGTATAGTCTTTTATGTTATGATATGCCAAGCACTTATTTTTATTTATTTGTCTATTTATTTTTTAGAATTGTTTTTAATCGACTTCATTATCAATCATGTGTAGGAATTGAATTTTTGACTTTTAATATAGAGACAAAACATCTTATTACTCTAACTGACATTTACAACTACCAAACGCTTAACTAACCCTAATATAAGTTCACCCTTAAATGTGTGTGTTTTATAAAAACAAGTTGGAAAATGGGTAAAATTCAGTTAAAAACAATGTAAAAATCAAGTCAGTTCGGAAACCAGCAAAAAAATATTGTAACAATTGAAAAAAAAATATTAAAAATAAGAAAACAAATTTGAGTTACAAAAAGGTAAAAATTAACTGTAACATACAAATAAAGGGTAAAATAGACGAATTGGTTTTTATTGAATATGTTGAAAGGGAATGTATGATATTTTAATTAGTTTGGGATATATAGTGTTTTGATTTTGGTTTGGATTATATGATATTTGACAAGTTTTGTAGAAATAGATATGATAGTTCAAACTCTGGTTTGGATATGTATCGTGAAAAACAACCTCCTATAAAAAATGCATGATTATGGTAACTCCTTGGTTAGATCTAACTTCTAAGGAATCATTCAAATGGATATTAAAAAAAAGAAAAAAACAAGTTATCAAATTGTTTTAAGCTACAACATATTGTTCATGGCTCTATGAGCTTCAAAATCCATGTAATCCCCACCCATGGGTCCAAAAGGGCCATTATACCCATACATATTATCAAAATACCCTTCATTGGGACCCATACCACCGCCCATCGGTGGACCCCATGGAACCGGACCAGCAATATTAGAGCCGGATGCTTCTTGGTTCATGCCCGGTCCACTATGGTTTAATGGGTCGTTGTCACTTGGCCTCTTGTTGTTGGCACCTCCTGGTGTAAGGGATATGGTATTTGACTGTTGCGACTGCTGCTGCATTTGGAGTTGGTTTTTCATCGGTGATTTTGGCCTGAGGGCTTCGATGTCTGGGGTTGTCAGCACGAGATGACCGGCTTCTGGTGGCGGGTTTCTTCCTCCTCCTCCTTGCCAAACTTTCCCATCCTTATCCGCGAAATTTTGAACATATGCCTAGATTTCAAAGGAATAAAATGAGATCTTTCAATCTATTATGCATTTTACAGTTGACAATTTGGACCCGAACTTATGAGTGAGTCATTTGGCATATTACTTCTGACAGGTCAATGGGTCAAGTTAACTACCAATAAACAATTCATCAACCTAGATTAGTCAATGCTAATTGGGGATTTGAGGAGAACAAAAATTAACCTCTCTTTCAATAATACTCACTTTAACTCTTGTTTAATTTAAGGTGAAAAATGCTTGATAATGCAGTACATATCCTCCATTATTATATTCCTCAATTGTTTTAATAAAACAGTATAAAAATAAAATTTACAGAAAAACAAAACGGTACCTCAGAATTGAAATTTGAAGAGGATAAGTCTTTTCCAACAGTCAACCAGCCAGCTCGTATATTATGGTCTTCACCAAAAAGCTCAAGCCTACGGCGTCCAAGTGAAAAATGCTCGATAATCCGGTACATATCTTCAGGTTTTGCAGTAGAACCTGCATTTCCATTGTAAAAGGTTGAGAAAAAGAGTATATCATGCAACATTTGGGTTGGTTGACACGTATGTCAAGTAAAATGTTTGACTACTTATAAAACTATCTAAAAATCCATTAATGAAGACAAATATAAAAACCAATGGACCCACATTACACCATTGGTTTTTACAAAAAATCATTTTCCCAATCGAGAATTATGACAACCAGACTGACCAGTGCACCTTAAAAACCATTGAACTTTTAGAAACAGTTATATGGAATTTGACAAAACTAACAATCAAACAACAGCTTCATTAATCGAAGACGGCTAATGGGTAATAAATCCGTTCATAAAGTTCAATATTTTTAGTCCCAAACATAAGTTCAAGAATGAATAAACATAAAACAGCTTGTGAAACAAAAACTAGAAAACTTTAGTAAATACCGACCATATGGAGGCTCCTCAGCAATAATTACATCTGTATCAATGTTGGCATGAATTATGTGACCATCAGTGCTGCGTCTAACAGTTCCTTTTATGCCCATCAAACAGTGCTCCTTAACAAAGATAATAGATAACTTTGCCATCAATATTTTGTAATATAACTTTGCCATCAATATTTTGTAATATAAATTCGGTGTTGAATGTTTTCCTGTGTGTTTTCATGTCACCTAATGTATATTCATACTCACTATATGTTGAATGTTTGCTTATGTTCATTGTCTGCCTGTTGTCTATATTATCGTACATGAGTGGCTTAATATGACCTTATTATTTGGCGATTGTACATTAAATTGTTTATATGCATTCCTTGTTTGTTTTATGAGGGTCTTTCTGGAAGCAACCTCTCTACCCATTGTTAGAGATAAGTTTTACAAAGCTGAGGGTCTTTCTGGAAGCAACCTCTCTACCCATTGTGATAGAGATAAGTTTTTGCCTACATCCCACCCTACCTAGACCTCGTTACTAGCTTGACTATTAAATCACTCCAAGAATAAAATGACCAGAACAAAAAGACAACAAAACAGCTAACCTTTGAACGTTGAAACAAAGTATGTGAATCATGGCGTAATCCAGGTGTTGCAGTGGTTTTGTTGGTTTTCACCCAACATATATCTTCACACCTACGGAATCCCCACTACAATAACATAATGAAAGAGAAATGAGATAATGAAATGAAAATTGATAAATCCAAAAGATAGTTAGTGGAATCAAAACCGAAAAGTTTGAAACATAATTTTGTTTTGAAACCATTTATACCTTCTTTAGACATTGCCGACCCTGCTCGAGGCCAACTCCATCACCAACCCAGAGGAAAATGAAAGATGGTGTGTCAGCTATTGCCTGGAGATATAAACAACCAAAATACTTAAAAGCAGTGTCACAAAGAAAAAGAAACAAAATAGATGTACTGACAGGCACGGACAAAAAAGAAAGAGCTGCACTTTTGACTTGATAAAATCAAACAGGATATTTTCTACTTATAATCTAAATGTATTGAACGTGTTCTTAAAAAAAAGATATCGTGACAAGTATTCTGCATTACAAATTAAAATGCATCTGATAAAATAATAGGAAAACACATCAATTTTACATTTGGAAGTGACATCTTTCATTTGGAAGTGACATTAAGAAATCTCTTTGGAACAGAACTGATAAAAAAAGTAAAAACTGACTGACTAATGAGCAATTAATAAGAAACAACTTCCAAACAAGGTCAGCACATCATAATGAAAAAAGAAAACTTAAAAACATTGAAAATTTGGTACTCTTTTAGTAAGAAGAACAAGCAACTGTGACAATATCAGTACATCATAATGAAAAACAAGCTATGCAAGCACAACTACCTCAATCTTCAGATTCATTATTTCCTCAAATGTCCAGTACTCCATATGGTCAGCTACACCAGGAGCCCGATGCACATATTCCTCCCAAGGTGGATCCACTAGAATAACATCAAACTTTGTCCCGAAAAACTCAGGTGATAAAACTTGCTCACGCAGATCACACTTGTAATACATAGGAGCAGAAGCGGAATTAGCAACAATTTCATCCTTCTTTTGTATAAGCTCCCGAAGCTTTGGATAGTCCTCAACAACGCTAGTAAGCTCTAATTCCCTAATAAAATTCTGGGGCGCATACCAGTGTCAACAAAATTTTGGGAATAATCATTTTGTTCTCCTCTAGACGGAGCTTTACCGGGAGGCCCATTATTTCTAGGTGGGACCCACCCTCCAGGTCCATTATCATGTTGCTGCCCACGACCCATAGATCCTAGAGCATTGAAACCTGGACCTGGCATGTTTGGAGGCATTCCTCTAACAGGTCCAGGTTGGTTGAAATACATAGAAGGATTTTGTGGGGTCCCTATATTTGGAGGAAATCTAGGCCCCAATGGCCCACCAGGTGGAACAACACCTGAAATCCCAGGTGGAACTGCAGGCCAAACAACAGGAGGAGAAAATGGTGGGATAAAGACAGCTGGAGACATAGGAGGACCTGGTCCAGGTGACATAGCAGGAGTAAGTGGTTGCAATCCGCCAGGTGGCGGCATCCCCAGTGGTCCAAACGGCGAACCCATCATCGGGACTTGCATATTGACTTGTTGACCGTCCCTCCCTGCGGGCCAACCCCTTCCTCCTCTCCCCATTCTGTTGTTACCTTTTAGACCTTGAGAACTTTGGTATCCATGTGAATCAGATTGTCCTTGCCAGGCGCCTGGACGATTGGGTACACTACCACGCTGCCCTTTAACTTTTCCTCCCTCATTGTCATCCATGTTTTTATCATCTCCATATCGATCCTTTGAATCTTCAACATATTGATCAGCAGCAGTTCTTGCATTATTGTGCTCATCATTTGGCCCAGGTTTATTATCAGATTGCTCATTAACTTCATTTGTCCTCCCGTAATTATAAGGCTTGGTCTCGATCTCTATCACATCATAGGTCCTGTTTCCGTCTTTTCTGCCACTGGTCCGACCCATACGCCTTTCTGGATCAGCCTGATCATGACCACGCCTTTGTGATGGTGACTCCCAGTCTCGGGTGTAGTCATAAGGGGCATCACCGTCTTTTATTTCCTTATCAGAAAAGCTGGATTGCCTTCTTTTCCAGCCATCATCTCTTCCTTTAGATCTTTCCTCTCTGTAACTATCTTTTTCCAGATCCTTCCTTCTGTAGCTACTGCTTTTATCCGAATCCAACTCACCCTCATAATGACGCCTTGCACTTCTCTCAGGCGTCCTAGACCTTGTAGAGCGGTCAATATCTTTTCTACTCCTGTCCCTTATCCAAGTACTATCATCTTTATCAGCATTATAGGACCTTTCACGGCTTTCAAATTTATCATTTTCAGTAACATTCCGTTGCTTCTTGTGATCATCAATTTTCTCATGATTTTCTTGATCGATAAATTGTATATCACCCTTATCCTTAATCTTGTCGATATCACTTCTTCTCTCATCCTTTGCATGGTATTTAAGACCTTTATCACCTTCACTATGGCCAGTTTTTTTATCGATTTTTTCCCCACAGTCATTATTTTCTTCTATTTTGTTAACAATATTAGCATCATCCCACCTTTTTCTTGAAGATCTTCCTTCCTTTCTTGAATCCTTTTCCTGCAGCTCTACATCATGCAGTCTTTCCTCTTTAATCTTACTTCTGTTTTGAGAATTCTCACGCTCGGTCAACTTTGAAGATGACTTCCTTCTCTCACTCCTTTCTCCACCATCATGCCTGTTAGTGTTCTCACCCTCTCCATCTTGATACCAACTACTTAACGTCTCTAACGCACTCTCTTCTTGTTTCTTTTTCAGCTGCTTAGCTCTTGACTCATAATCATCATCCTCACTAACCGCCTTGCTGGCACTACTTGACTTCTTTCTACTCTCGTATTTCTCCTTTCTTCCATTATTTTCCACTCCTTCAGTTTCCTCTCCACTTCCTGAATGCTTCGACTTTCCAGACCTCCGTTTTCTCCTCTCATCTACTTCCAATATTTCATCATCTCTGGCACCAGAACCATCTTCTCTATCCCTTTTCACATAACCTTTAACACGTTCAGGTGAACCCATCAAATATCCTCCAATCTATACTACAATACACAAGAAAAGCATTACAACCACACCATCCTGAAAAGTAAAGTGAAAACAACCCAAAAAGAGCAGTGTAAGTAACATAATCACCCTCTTTTGCGACAAATCAAATTATGAGTTCAATATATAAAGTCACTATAATTTATACATGAGTCTCTTTGCTACTGCCAATAAATGTAGTGTAATCATCAAATTCACAAAAATTTCACAACTTAATCACACCATTAAGTTAAGTGCATTCCTTATACAACCAAATAACCTATCATTCTCCCCCATCATTACTCCATACATTCAGACACAACCAACCCTAATAACTTATGAAGAAATGGAATGATCCAAAAGGGGTTAGCACAAAACTCAATTTGAAACTCTAGCACACTCAATTAGAGCATGATACAAACGTAACCAAAGTTCCGATTGCAGTTGTATATAATTAGTCATATTAAACCCTAAATTCATTCGCTGCAACAAATTAAGCAACCAAAAGATAAATTGCTAAAAGATTGATGAATGTAGGGAAGCAGTAACGATTGAATGGGTGGAAGATAACATACCTTTGAAGATGATTGCAGGGGGGTGTTCGGCGAATTGAAAGATGGAAGAAAGGAGATCGGGTAACGAGTTGGGGCGGGTGGATCATATATTATCTTGAAACCCTTCAATTTGAGTTATATTGTTTTATTATTCTTGTTGATTGTTGATGTCATGATAAATAAGAGGTTTTGGGTTTTATTAGTCTTCAAAAGAAATTTTATAGTGTATATTTATTTAAATGAAAAAAATGTATAATTATATACTATAACATTTTACATTGAGGTTAACGGTGATTCACTACTATTAAAGCTCATGTTAATGTTACACTTTTGTCGGTTTAAATAGATGATGGTCAGTTCTTACAACTTCAAAAGCATATTGTACACCCTTATGTGTTATTAACTATATACTAATTTACAACTTTATTTTGCACTTTTAGTTGTAATTTTAGCACACTTAGTTGTTTTCCATTTGGTTATTTTTTTATACTTTTTTTTTCTACTTTAACCCCGAATAGTTTACATCTTTTACAAATTGACCTAAACATTTGGTCTAAGTTTTATGTTTTATATTTCTAGGTTTTGGTCTAAGTTTTACAAGTTAACACGAAGCAACGTGTGTGTGTTATTCAACGTTTTTATGTCTTTTTTTCGTTTAACAGCCTCATCGCAACGCATGGATTCTAGATCAACTTAGTAATTGTTTTTTATGTTTTATATTTCACGTGTGTGATTCAACTTTTATCTTTTTCGTTTTTATACGAGTTTTTCCGGTATTGATGGTCGTTGAACGTAGTGTAGCATTGGTGCTATTTAATACGGTTTTATGCCCCCGTCACAACACGGGGGGCTTAATGCTAGTTTGTTTTATAAGTTTAATCAAATTAGTTAACATAAATGATTAATTAAAAAAATTAAAATGTCATTTCCGTCTCTAACTGTTTCGTTGAAATTGTCATTTCAATTCAAAATTTTTTTTTGTCATTTTAATACTATAGTTACCAAATGTTGTTATTATCATTCACTCCACTAGCACCGTTAAAAACCCAATTAAACCTGAGAGTATTTTAGTCTTTTTCAACACTTTAATTTCTTTTAATCAATAAATGATCTAATTAAATTTGTATTAATAAAATTGTTAAGTATAACAAACCAAAGTATCACCATAGCATTCGTATGCATCAAACTCTTGATTTTAATGTAGGTTTTAACGATATTAGTTGTGTTAGAAAAGACTAAAATACTCTTAATTTTATCGTAGATTTTTAACGTTGTTACTGAAATGGATTGAAATGATAACAATTGGTAAATTACAGTGTTGAAATTACTAAAAAAAGTTTTTGGATTAAAATGGTTATTTCAACTAAACATTAAGGATGAAAATGACATATTTATTTTTAAAAAATAAATGTTACCAAACTCAATAACTAGCCTACGACACCACGTCTTAAAATTCATAAGATGAAATGTGGCTCATAGGTTTACCCAGAGACAAGATTGGGGTTCGACCTACTATATATGCCCCAACCTCGTATTATACTTCAAACCCAGACTTCGGCTGTGATCCTCATCATGGGCCACCCCAAAATATTTTACCAGTGCGGTTCAAACCATGGTTTCGTTTGAAGGATCCATGTCGCCAACCAATGGCGGAGCTTGAACCACGTTTTAGGGGGGCGGGGCGAAAGTAAACTATTTTAGGAGGGTGAACTCCATATTTATTAAAAATTATCTACTGCCGGACCGAAATTTACACTGCCGAACCGAAAATTAACACCACTGACGGAAAAAAGAAGGGGGCCGGCACCCCCCGGCCCCTAAGAAGCTTCGCCAGTGTCACCAACCATTGGTCCACCTTGAGGTATTACATAAGTGATTAATTGATAATAATAAGCACGAGAGAATGAACAACTTTAGCGAGATAAATATTTATACTTTGTGACTAGTATGTGTGTTTGAGCGGTTTGTCGTGTAGCATTAGCGGGTTAAGCTCTGTTTTAAGTATTAAAACGTAAATCGGGCGATGGTGTTTTAAAAAACGATTACATAGAAAACATAACATTGTAAAAACCCTTGCAATCTGTGGGTTAAACCAAATCATTACACTTCATGACTTGTTAAAAAAATTAACCAAAAAAAATCTCTTTTTAAGAAAACATGTTGGCATCAATGGAGTGTAGATGAAAGTACGAAACGGTGTGTATGCGTAATTTATTATCGGGTTAGGCTGAATTTTGAATATCAAAACATACATATAGCAATGAGACTTTAAAAAATCAAATAAAAAAGTCAAAAATTGTAAAAACACTTGCGCATTACGGTATGATGAACCCATCTTTAATTGTTGTGGCTCATACAAAATTGAATCAAAAGAATATTATTATAAAAGATATGCTAACGTCAACGGAATGAAGGCGATGCGGCGCGTATGTGTAGTCGTTAGTGGGTTAATGGTCGTGTTAAATATGAAAACGTACGCTTAACTATAGTACATTAAAAAGTCAAATTACCAAAAGACAAAACATTATAAAAAACCACGTTTGCAGTAACAGAAAAGTAAAATAAGTATTTAAAAAACATTATGTCAACGGCGCTAATGTAAGCGTATGATGAGGACATATACATTGTGCTCTAATGCTTAGCTATATGGGCGAAATCATTCATTGTGATAGGGGTTAAAATTTTGTAACGCTAGGTTTTGACAAACTGCAAATTAGTATTCACGCCGTGAAAAGAAGTTACATAAAAAATTGATAAAAAATAAGTTCTCACAACGGTAAATCCAATATTCTAGTATATATTCTTAACATCATAAGAGGAAAACAAAACAAAACTATGAAAATGAAACCATAAATAACTTTGATGACGTGTATGTTTTTGCATTGGTGACTTGTATATTATGATGAATAATATTTATATAAATAATGTTTTATACCGATATGTAGATCAAAATGAACACGTTGGAAGAGTGTATATGAAATTTTACAAGTATAGAATGTAAAAAGTTACACGAGACAAACAAAATATGATCAAAACTAATTACAATACTGATGCAAGCATGCATTAAAGACTTGTATGAACACATAAACGCTTTGCATTCTGTCTTTTAAGGTATAAATAATTAGTGATTTAATAATGGTTAACTTAGTTTTTATTCTCGGATATAGTATTAATCATTTATGAGTGAGTTGGTCTGTTATCGTGAAGGGGTTCTATCAAGAGGAGTTTGTGACGAGGGATCTCTTGTACAGTTAAATCATCTTACGTGGTTAAAAAACAAAAATATTAACATAAAGTATTAAATGAAAATACCGATACACATCTATTATGCTTATATAATTATAAAAGAAGGGTACAACTGGCATTTTAGACACAATTTAAGGCAATTAGAAATTTAATACATTTGTATTTTTTTTATAATACCAAAATTATCCTCTAGCCGAAGCATATTAAACATTTACAGATGAGTTTAATCAATTTTATTACTATTGTAGACTTTAACATTCATTAATATTGACAACAACGAATTTATAATTTGTTATATAAATATTAAAGTTAACTACATAGACGGTCCCTGTGATTTATGAAAAATAACAAGTTTGAATACTAAATGTTTTAATAACAGGTTGAAGTTTAATTTTGTAACAAGTTTAGGTATTAAAATTAACTTTCGTTAGATAACCTGTTAACTAACAGTAAAATGACTAAATTATCCTTTGAATTTGTTAAGAAAGGACCATTTATGTAACTACCTATATTAGTGGATCATATTTATAATTCGCTAAAATTAAATTAAGAAATTTAAAAAATTAGCATAACAATGATATATATATATATATATATATATATATATATATATATATATATGTGTGTGTGTGTGTGTGTATGTGTGTATGTGTATGTGTATATTATACACACACGTGTATGAAATACTACCACCATTGCCGGCACACACACCGTCGCCTCACCCACCACCCGTGTTTTCCAGCCACGCCACCGTTGCAATGTCTGGAACCACCCCCACCACCTTTAACCTTTTTCGATGCCTCTCCTTCAATCGACCACCACCGTCACCACTACAAATTCCGGTGACACCTGAACCATCTTTTTCGGTATTTTCTAGCCACCCACCATAGTCGCAATCATTGCCTCTTCCTCCCAAAACCTTAATTGTTGACAATTCATCACCCCACCACAATCAGACATCACCATCATCACCAAATGACCCCTTTATACCCCCTTTTTCTTCTGTCATTAAATTTGACTGGATATATCGATTTAGAGATTAGAGAGATAAGAGTGGTGCAATCGACGGTGTTTGTAGGGCTTGCTTAGCTTCAGATCTTATCGATACCTTGCTCGATTTCGTGTGATCATTGCTCGATAGGGTGTTCGCTGGTGGTTGGGCGTTGGGCAGGTGGTTGGCATTTGAGATTGATAGTTTTTCAAGGAAATGGTTGGTAAGATGGTGGTGGTTGCATGGTGTCGGTAGGTAGATGGTGGTGTTTGTGGCATAATGGTGGCCGACGGGGAAAAGGGAAAGGTTTGGTTATATTTTATACATTTAATTTATATATAAGTACAAAAATTATATTGGGTAATTACATTTATAGTCCCTCGTAAATCTGTTTCAATAGTTACATAATTAGTCATTGAAAGTGAAAAGACATAAATACCCTTAAGCATAACAGAATAATTAACGGAAGTTAATCTTGATACCCAAACTTGTTACAAATTAAAAAACAATACCCTAGTCTGTTACTAAAAACTATTAGTACTCAAACTTGTTATTTTCTTTAAACCACAAGGATCGTCTATGTAATTAACTCTAAATATTATTTATATAAATTATTGTTTGAATCTATATAAATTATTATTCATAAATTTATAACAATATCATGTTTTAAATGTAAAAAACATTAAAAAAACATCAAACATGAAGAAACATTTTTTGTGAATTATACATCTTAAAAAATATATTGGTATATCCCAAACACAAATATTTTTGGTAAATCCCAACACACTCAATTTGTCACCTCTAATCATTCTTTATGGATGGAAATAGACCAATGATTGTGATATGATACCTATAAGAAGCATATCGTCTCATTTTAGTCTTATTGTTTGAGTGTTTGATTTGTATTAGATCGAATATCCAACCTGTTTGTCCCGCCTATTGCCACCTTTGTTAAACTACTAAGAAATCTATAAAGCCATGATTACTTTTTATTTGTTAATTCTATGTATTATTATAGTACCTTTAAAACAAAAAATATAGGATTGACATATTTAATAGTTTCTTACCGTAGATAAACTTCATTTTTTAGAAAATCAACATTTTAATAATCACTAATAATGATTTTTTTTATAACAATAGTGTGCCTTACCACATAGATCATGAACCTTTGAATTTGATATACCTTTATATCAAATTCTTGTCTATAATAGTTTTTCTATATTAACTAACTAAAAAGCAGTAAGTTAAATAAATATAAAAATATACATTTACTAAATATGAAACTATTCTATTAATGTTGACATAGATATGCACTTAACAAAGTCTGTATTTCCTTTTGATCTCTAAGTGTTGCAAGCAAGTTTACATTTATTATTATGTACAAAATGTAAAAAACTTATTCTATAGCTTAGTACAGATAATTCAATGTAAGCATATTTTTAAAGTCATTACTTCCGAATATCACACACATCTTGATTCAATTATGAAATAACATGTCCGGCCTATCACAACTGATTAACTCTACGTACATCATCTTGGACATAAGATCCAAAGCTAGTTAATACTTTATTCAGTCATAAAATTTAAACATAAATCATCACAAAGATAAAATATTTGATCGTACCCCGGATACAAATCACCAAGAACAAATGTGATGTGTGTAAGGTTTGTTGCTGTTGAAGAATCTTTTTTTAGGTTTTTTTATTCTTGATGATAAAATTGAAAAAAGACTTTGATATTATAAAAAAGAAATTAAAGTTTTTTGGTCTTGATAATATGTACGGTTAAGACTATAACAATAGATTAAACATGAAAGAAAACATTAAGAAGTTTAAAAGAGATTTTTATAAATAAAAGTGATAAACCATTTGGTTATCAGAGTCTTAAGCTTGAATTTTGTGACATTTATAATATTTATGGTAAAGCTAGAGAAATTTTAGAGTCATACAACGTGTTTATACTATTTTTTACCAATTCTACCAGGAGGTGACAAATTTTAAAAAGATGCTAAGACATCGACTCCTAAGTCAATGTCTTTCACTCGTTGGAAAAGTTATATTAAGGCTATAAGATTACAACTTTCATATATAAAATAAGTTTAGTTTAAGTTGCAATAATGATAATGATGCTAAAGTTCAAAATGAAACTAAATCACACTAGCGAAGTGAATAGTTACTTTGAATTTTTAGTATCAGTCGATTTTTGGTATGAATATAATACACATTGAATTTGGTGAGTAAAAGTATAAGCGAATATCATTCTCGATGTTGCTATAAAATAAATACCATGTTGATTAAATACTTCAAAGAATTTAGAAAATAAACTTGCCACCGAAATGAATTTCGATCTAGTATTCCCTCAAAAGCGTCTAGTTCATTGAAAAAACAATTTGATGAGAATTCAAGTGATCAAAAAGTCTTCTCTTTAGTCAAAAAGAATTTGAAGTTAATATTTTTTTGAGTTAAATGCGTTTTACATACTCGAAAGGTTCTATATAAATTGTCATTTGAATCCAAAAGTTTAAATTTTATCATTTGCATCCAAATGTTTCACTAAAATTACCATTCGAATCCATTTAACTACTCCTAATTAACGCTATTACGTTTTTCCGTTAATTTTCCTACATTAAGGGTATTTTAGTCAAAATAATTACAAAATAAATAATAGCCATACATGAGAGGTTTTAGGCATTCAGCCTTTTTTGGTAATCATCATTGTGATTTGAATTACCAAGAATAATAGGTCGGCATTTGTTTCATTTCCTCAAGAAATGCACATCTGGACGTCCTATTAGATAAAATAAAAATATAAGTATAACTATCTAAAGTGACTCATTTCTAACTTTATAAAACACACACCATAAAAATATACGAGTAAACTTCACTTTTGCTTCCTGTGGTTTGGTCAAAATAACTGTTTTCCTTCAAACGTTTCAAAATTACGATTTTACTCATTGTGGTTTTCAATTTGTCACAATAAACTCCAACCCACTAACATCATTAGAGAAATCCGTTAAAAACAAGGGCATTTTAGTCATTTTAGTAATAGGGGCTAATAATGTAATTTATTTAAATAAATAAAGGGGGTATTTTGTAATTTACTTAAATTGGATACCCACCCCTCCCCCTCCCCCTCTCACTACACCTTCATGGCCGGTGGTACCACACCTTCAAGTCCAGAATCACCGGAACTTATTACAACAAGCAACCAGAACCAAAATCATTGTCGCCTGCAAAATGGTAACCACACACGACCAACACCACCAGCGATCGGTCAACCCCCTTACCACCATCAGCTTCAAACCCTTCGACTTCCCTATCGAACCCCTAATCAAATCCTCCATTTGAAAGCCCCAAATCACCATCATACCACTAACCAGCACCATTTGAACAATTACCACCACTACTACACTTTCATCACTTGAACTGAAACCCTAATTAGAGTATAAACCGAAGGGACTAGGGTTCTATGCGTCAACAAATAGGGACAAAGGGAGGTGGGTCGCTAGCGGTGGTGGAAAGTGCTAGATCACTGGTGGTGGTGTAGGGTGGTAGTGGTGGCAGTTGCCTGGTTATGGCTTCGATTGAGCTACCACCATGCCCAGATAAAAATTAGGGCAGGTGAGAAGGATTAGGGTTCTTGTGGTCGCCAGCGATCGTGTGGGGTGGTAGTGGTGGTGTCGTCGGATGGTGTTTGGTGGTGGTGGTCGGATGGCACCTTAAGAGAAAGAGAGAGATACTAAAGAGAGGGAGGAGACATTGTTTGGTGGTGGTGGCCGGAGGCACCTTTAGTTTCTTTATTTTTTTTAACAAGAAAGTTTTAAAAAATTACATTATTAGCCCCTATTACTAAAATGACTAAAATGCCCTTGTTTTTAATGGATTTCTTTAACGGTGTTAGTGGGTTGAAGTTTATGAGACAAATTGAAAACCACAAGGAGTAAAATCGCAATTTTGAAACGTTTGGAGGAAAAACGTTATTTTGATCAAACCACAGGGAGCAAAAGTGAAGTTTACTGAAAATATATATATAAATAATCAAACAAGTCATATGACACAAACTATTTGAATCATAATTATAAAAGACTGATTATCATAAAAGTATAAAAGCAACGAATAATATAACATTAACTGTCCATAAAAAATAATTATAAAACATCAATCATAATAACCATAATTAAACTTCAAACCAAAGAAATCTATATTTAACAAAACCGGCAAAAGTAACATGATTACTAAACCAAAATACATTAACAAGACAAAACAACAAAAGACTATCATGAAGTTAAATTATAACTGCAATTATCAAAAGAGGTTGAACACATAAAAGCCCTCTCGTGAGCCGGTTCTTTATTTGGTAATCGTTTTGACAAAAATAACTCATTTTGGAAAGTTAACGGAAAAAATTAACTGTGTTAGTTAGGTGTAGTCAAATAAAAACAAATGACAATTTTAGTGAAACCTTTGGATACAAATGACAAAATTTAAACTTTTGGATTTAAATGATAATTTATATTAAACTCAGGGATGTAAAACACATTTAACTCTATATTTTTATATATTGTTAATCAAGCCAGCACTTCTGTTAAATTAAGTTTGTAAACAATACAAAGAGTAAGAAAATCATTGGGTTTTTTGTTTCTTAAAGAGCTGAAGAAATTTGAAGAAAAAGAACATAAGTAGTGTTGTATTCTTCTAAAAGTTGCACTCAAGTATGGTGCATTATCAAATCTTGATGCTAATGAACTTCATGTTGAGTTAATGTTGGTTGACATAGTATCACTAGGTGATACTAACCAGTGACGGAACCAATAATTTTTTCTTACGGGGTCATTATATTTTAGTGATTTAATTTGTTACAAAACAACATCAAAAATTTGGGGTCGTCCGATAGAGTCGGGTCGGAATAGACATAATTAAATTGTATTGAACATGTTAACAAAAATACATACAAAAATAAATCAAATAATACTTACATTTTATAGTTGTTATCTACGAAGTGTCAAAGAAGACGACAAATATTGAAAATGATCCAATTCTTCAAAATTTTCCGCTCATTTGATTCCATGTAATTAATCCATATATACTCTGTTTTAAAACTTAAATAATTTCATTTGCTTAAAATCCATACAAATAATGAATTCATGGGTTGAAAATGCTTACCAAACTATAAAATGTGATGTTGAATATTCGCAAAACCATTTGGTTTAAAAAAATATGACTATATATTCACAAAACCATTTGCTCAAGGAATGATACCAAAATCCAGATTGAAGGCTATAATCTCTGTCCACCAACTAGATCCAAGCAAAACATACAAGAACACGAAATCGAAACCTATAAGCAGGAACAATTGGAAATACCAAATGATCGAACACTACTTGATATTTTAACCATCACCAATAAATTAAAAAATTACACCAACTCGGAATGAAAATTAAGGCTTATACAAGGTTTTAGAATACTAACCTTGAAACTTAAAAGCTAGAATAGTTGAAAGAATTAGGGCTTGGTACATGATAGTTGGCTCCAATAGTCACCGGCAAGCCGCTGTTCGCCGGAGTCCGCAGGGGTAGTGGCGTAGCGCGATGTTTGATCTAAGGGAGGGGGTGTTTGATCTAAGGGAGGGGGTGTGGGAAGAGTTTGGGGTTATGGTTTTAATATATATTAAAGTTAAGGGTAAAAATGTAATTTTACAAATTAAAAGCAGTGAAAAAGAGACAAGTCTCAAGGGTCAAGAACCCATGACCATATTCCTAGTTCCATGCGCGTTAAACCACTGAACCGAATCGAGATTTTAGTTAGTTTGTGAACCTAAAAATACTAATGAGTTCGTCTCCAGAGAAACTATGGTTTCACACAAAAATTCGGTATTATATGATACACTACCCACTTAAAAATTAATAGGGTCATTTGACCCGTAATGTTGGGTGTAATTCCGGCCCTGATACTAACAAACCTAGTGGTGTTTTAAAATACTAGAAAACAGTGGATTGCTTTCTTAACATAGTAATTACACACAGAATATTATTGAATATTCAGTAACTTTGACATTCATAAAAAGAAGTTTTTTTTTTATTTGAAATTGTTGAAGGCCTACTTATGATTCATAGTGTCACAAAAAGACTTAATGTGTTGACATTGATAGCGACTGAGAATGATATATTGGAAAATATGAATTATATAGAGTTAGATTAACAACTTTGCTTTCAAATATTACTAGAAAAGCCTCACAATTTATTTAAATATGAAAGATAATTCAATTTGGTACAAGTTTTATTTATTGTTACAATAATTATCATTGTTTTGCTGAATTATATTTATATATGTAAGTATTATTCTAATGAGCGTGTATTTACTTGTCACACAACCCCTTAAAATAGACTATTATACATAAACAAAATCATTGTAGCAATATAACTTATGCTACATGGTTAAATTATTCGTGATGTTCTCCTACCGTTTTTAAAAATAAAATTATGAACTCAAGTCTTCATGATTCATACTCTCTAGTTAACGTTCTTAATAACTATTATTTCCAACTCATTATTTCTAATAACAACGTGAATAGTAGGTAGCACTTCAACAACTTTAATTTTAAAAAACTATGTTGTGCAATACTACTGTTACTGGAATAGTGCATGTAATAATGTATCAAAAAAACAATCGACTTCTTTTAAGTATTCTAAAACATTAGTAGGTTTGATGGTTTCACTCAAAAAGGCAACAACACAACCTAATATCCGTCTTCAAATTCATTTAACTTTTTAAAGAACAAAAACAAAAACATTTTTTCATACTTTTTATATTGTCCAATAAGCATTCGTTTGATCAACAATATATAAAAGAATATTTAACTTTAAAATTTTCTTTGAATAAGACTTCCAGGTGACTTAAATTCTCATCAAATTGTTTTTTCTATGAAACCAAATGCCTTTGAGGGAGTACCACATCAAAATTCATTTCAATGACAAGTTTCTTCACTTCATCACGTCTTAAGAAATCTGATATTTCGAAAATCCAAATTTCTTAAAGTATTCAACCAACATGTTTACTTTTATAATAACAAAACCAGTAAGTATTCAACTGTAACTTTTTACTCACCAAAGTAAGTGTCTCTATTGATACTAAAAATTCAAAATCACTAAGTATATTATTTGATAGTGTAATTTAAGTTCACTTTGAATTTTAGCATCATCATCATTTACTGCAACTTCAAAAGAAGCTTCGAAAGTATAAATGTATTGTATAACTCAAAAAAACTATTTAGCTTTACCGTTAGTGTTAGACATGTCACATAAATGCAAGATTAAGACTAATTAAAGTTTGGAGTTTAAAACACTCCAGAATATATATCTAAGTATCTCATTTTAACTCCTTGATGTTTCTTTACATGTCGACCTATAAAACACTCTAGAATGTGTATCTAAGTATCTCCTTTGAACTCTTTAATGTTTTCCTTTCATGTGTCTCACCTATTGTTATTAGGGCTGACAATTTCTGACATGGACCTGTTAACACGACACGACGTGAATTTAACAGGTTTCGTGTTTGAGCTTAATATGTTTCGTATCATTAACAGGTAGACACGTTAAAGACACGATAAAAATCGTGTCTTAACAGATCAAACACTTGTTAACCTGTTAACGCACATGTTAAGACCTGTTTATATTTTTAGTTTATTAAAATAACTAATATATATATATATATATATATATATATATATATATATATATATATATATATATATATATATATATGATATATGTCATTATTTTTCATGTTCAAATTAAAAATCTTATCCCTTGCCCAACCGCTTCAATTGAATACGACTATCACAGTACCACCGACCGAGTCTCTTTCCTCCGCCTGAGCCTCTTCGTACTCCACCTATGCCAGTGGTATCTGCATGCCACCTCAAGTGGCGTCTGTGCACTTCTATTTAGAGAGAGGTCGACGGAGAAACATGATCCACCGTCACTGCCTCCCGCCGATGATCGCAGCCCGCCTTCTATCGATGACCGGTTAGCATCAGCTTCTGCCATACCTGGATGATGGCCCTCCTTTGTGTCGATGCATGACGGGTGGTTTTGCGGACCACCCATAAGCCGACCGAAGGTTGAGCGCGACTGGTAGGAGGCTTTTTCTGGCCTACCAAGGCCTTATGGGGCTTCGATGGGCGAACACTCATCTGAGACGTTGATTTTTGTTTTTCATGTTCATGGTCAAAACCCTAAGTGGTTGCTACAGGTCGATGATGATGGGTATACCTCATCTGAGACCTTCGTTTGAGGTCGCTGACATTTAACCCCCATCTTGGTCTTTCTGATTCGTGTTTGTTGTGTTTAGAATGCTTGGTTTATGATATGTTGGTAAGTAGGGTGGAGGTTGAGCGCCGCCTCTACGAGGCTTTCTCTAGCGTATCAAAGCCTTATGGGGCTCCGATTGGTCAATGACGATGGGTAACCACTCATCTGAGGCGTTAATTTGATGTTTGTTGGTTGCTACAAGTCTATGCATATATAAAACAGTGGTGGTTTACTCCTTTTTATGCCTAAGATACCATTGGTGATACATGTTGCTTGCTTTTTAACCTGTGTTGTTGGCCAGACTAGAGAGATAGGTTTGCAGGGGTGTTGGAGGCTTGACAGAGGTTGCCCGGCGGCCTCCCTTTTCCGACTAAATCGAGCCGGTCAGTTTCCCGCCTGCTTTGTACCCTTCCTCTTCTTCTTTCTTTGGTGGTGCTACCCAGCCTCACCGCTTCACTGCGTAAATTGCTCACCGATTATGACCGTGGCGGTTGAGCCTGGTATTGCTCCGCCTCCCTTTTATGGTTGTGGTGAAACATGTGTCGTCGTGGTGGTTCTTTGGTCTTTAACTGTGTTCATGGTGGTGGTGCGACCACCTCTATTGCTTCTTTATCTTTATGTCTCTTCGATACCCTTTTTGGGCTTTCAAATTTACTTTTGTTATGGTGTTTCGGCTGTTAACTTTTGGTGTCTATGATTGGGGCTGTTTGCAAGTACCCACGTCTGAGACTTTCTTCATGTGCTGTTGGGTTACCTAAAGTTTGCTTTATGTTTGTTATTTGGTTCATTTTTTGAAAGTTAGTTATGTCGATGATGATGAGTGTTACTGCATCTGAGACTTATTTTGGTTTTGATGTTATTGTGGTTGATTGAATTCGTGTTTCAATTGTTGTTGGCGATGAAGCTTTAGTTGGGGAATTTATGGGAGAGAAGCTAGGTTGGGAGTGTGGTGGAGATGTGGGTTTGATTGTTGATTGATTGTTGAAGATTCATTGATGTTGTTGGAGGAATGTTATACCTAACTAACTCTTTAATAGGCTTCCTATGGAAGCAAATCCACAAAGATTTTTGATGTGCCATAACCGATGTTTTTGTCCATTGAAAGTCAAAGTATGTTCTTTATATATTACTCACAGTAGTCGGTACACTTTTGACCTATATGAATGTAAGTTCCAACTCAATCCCTACAAACACTAACTTGGGTGACACCGTTATTTGCTGATGTAAATGATGATGAACATGCGTTCATCTGAGGCCTTTTGTTTTAGTTCCACGACGATGATGATACCTCAAAACAAGTTTTGGTTCATTTTTAGGCAACTGTTTTTTCTACAGTCGTAACCGGATATTAATTCTGAGCTGCGCTTTGACGATTACATTGCCTCCTGTCATAGACTGTTGGCTACGACAGTTCGTTACTAGCATGATGTCGTTTGGTTAAACTGTTAAATATGGCGATGAAGATGGAAAAACAATATTCAGAATATGAGTGTTTCCCTGATACCCGGTTTCACCAGTCCTTAAGGCACGCAACGCGCGCCGAGGTACAAACTCTAGTTAAAATAAGTTTTGGTTTGGTGTTTGAAGTTATATAATTAGATTTTTAAAATTTTAAAAGTTCTTATAAGTTGATTTATTTTACATTTAATATCTACTAATACTAAATAATGGGTTTTTGCTATGTTATAATCACATAGTCTTATAATACTATGTTAGTTAAATATTATAGTTATTTAAGTTGTTTCTATAAGTCATTATATTACTAAAAGATAAATAGATTATCGTCTATATTTTTTCTTAAGGTTTCACATATGACATGGTTTGTGTAACTAAAATCTAACTAGTTGAATTTCAGTTCGCGCATTGCGCGAATGGATTGTTGTTTTTTGTTAGTTTGGTTATCGCGCAAAGTAACTACTGAATTTTTAATATTTACATTTAGGAGAGGACATGCCACAGCTAGGCACGTCAAGGAAATCATCCAATTGAACGGAAAACACATTCCCCACTCGCCGGCGATCGAAGCATTGAATTGAACCGTGATGGGAGGACTCGCGTCTCGTCTGAGATGACGCCTCAAAAGATGAGCTAGCGGATGATGTGAACAAGCACACAAATCAAAGTCAACCAAAGAAACAACAAAAGCCAGTTACTGTGCAAGACATCAACATGCATCAAACCCATTCCGTTTTCGAGAACATAAAGCAAATAGTGTTCGATCATTTTCTATAAGCTACGGAATTTCACTCTGTAGTCATGTGGTAATTAGTTAGTCATCCTTTAATACTAAGAACCATAATTAAAGTAAAATACTAAAACACACATTCTCAATAACAATGAATAATTCAATTAATTTGAACACAAAACATTATCGAGAGCTAAGTATTTGACCAAACACTCTTGCAAAACAAAAGCAATTTAAACTATGTTCCAAATAAAGACAATCAACTTTGAAAAACACAACATACAAATTAATACATGACTCATGTCTAATATATCCTAAATAATTTCATCACATCTCATGTAACAGAATACATAGGTTAGCACATATCAAAACATGTAGCAGAAGTTCATGTTCACTATGAAAGCACTTGCACCTTTAAAAGCATGTTTTTTTACAAAAACAAATCTCTTAAGGCTTAGAATAGGCAACTGTTGTGACTGCAATCTAGAGGACGTGCCACGCTAACTAACGGATACCTTTATTAGCTTCATCATGGCATATATGTGTATCACACAACGCAAATCAGAGTACAAAATAATCAGCATCAAACGCATCTTAATAATGGAACGAAGTAAAGAGTCACATGTACACCTATGAGCTACACAAACGCACTTGCAACATTTTTGGTGTACAATTGGCATGTGTTTATCAGATGAACAGATTTTCATCATCATTGAAAAATGACAAGCATATTCAATGACATATCTTCAATGGGTTTACACAACCTAAAAATCTGCCTCAAGCCAACAAAAGTCCAATGGAACCCGTCATTAACATAACAAAACCATACGACAGGCTTATGTCTTAGATGAGGGTATGGCCAACAATATCAACCCAATGACACATCATGGACAACAATCCATCATCATCATTAACGTGTAACAAATAAATACGACGAACAGCAACAAGTATAAATCTTCTGTAATAAACATCCACCTAAAATTAGGGTTTATATCAAAAACACCAAAAAAAATCCCCAAATAGAATGAAAAAGACATGAAAGCAAGAGAAACCCAATATTAATAGGAACAACAACAACCATCAAATACCAAATCTCAGATGAGATTTAGCTAACAATCATCAAATCCAAGAGGAAAAGAACATAGCAAACCACTGCAATAAAGATGGTGTGCCCACGAACATACCGCCTCCACATACACCAAACCTACCAACCCGGGCAGCTACGATGATGATATCAACCAACACTACCACACCGACCTGAACACTACGCCCACCATCGACTAAGACGAAACCCAAGTTACAACAGCCGTTTCTTTCCCTTTCTACAAACAAATTAAACAAGCATATAAGAAGCGAAGAAAGAAAAGAAAAAGGTGAGAAGGTACACGGGAGTTGGGGAAACGATAGCAAAGCTGGAGCAACATCGCCATCATAAACCACCGCATGTGATCTCTCTCTCTTTCTACAACATGTTTGTCTCCACCTTCGTCACCATTGTCAACCATAAATAGGAGGCCGAGCGGGGCTTGTTGTCACACCCCCGCTTATAGCGGAAACACGAGGATGTAACAGACGGGATCGTCATAACACATTGACTGTTAATAGAGATGCATTAATGATAAAAAACAATATGTCATGACGTCACCAGACAAAAATGGAGACTTGTGTCGCGGTTAGTCAATTACACGACAAACATAGTCAACAAGCAAAATGAATTTGAATCCTACAACCCGGGAAACAAGTAAACATGTCCAACAATGATAACTTCAAATAAAACATAATTGTTAGAAATGCTAGAGCAAGTCTAAAATGCACTCCTTAGGGTCATCACTAAGGCATCTTCTCTAGCTATCTTCGGTGATTGTTACCAGAAAAGATATGCTCAATAAGGTCAACATATTATTGGTGAGTTCCCAGGTTTAACTAATGTATTAAAATGATGCTATGTATGAGTTTGGCACACATGTGTGTATACAGTTTACACATGAAATAACAAGTGCAAACATGATCATCACACAAGAAATAACACGTGCAAACATGATCATCACAACTAAACCTTTGGCTTACACGTAGAATCTTTTCGGTACCAATAGTCCATTGGCTCGAACAGGGCCAATGGCAATACAAGGGCTCGAAACAGGGCCACTATTAGTATCAATTATCCATAGGCTCGAACATGGCCAATGGTAATAACAACTAACATAAAATACACATACATGAATCAGATCTTGTTTGCAAACAGTAACACAACAATCAAACAGAATAATTCGAGTTCACAGCAGAAAAATAGTAAGCATACTTTTCCCCCAAAAATTATAAAACTATAAATAAAATGGGGCCGCGAAACTCACCTTGAAATGAGACAAAATAAAGCGAACAAAAGGTTTCAAAGAATCAAAGCAATGAACGATCAAGCATTTATAATTAATTATAATTAAATCATTAAACACGTTCAACGAGAAAAGAAGCGTTCATCGGTTTCGGGTCAGTTCGGATTCGACGCGTGACTAACACCTAAATTATATATAGTTATATACATATTAATAAGCTTTCAACTTAATTACGTAACTAAGTATGAGTATACATATATATGATGTGACGATCCTAAAACTAAGGTTATGCAAATTAAAACACCAGAAATTATTATAAGTTAGTAATATATATACATATATATATATATACATATATATATATACATATACATATATACATATATATATATACATATATATATATATAAATACTCATATATATATATATACATATATATATATACATATATATATATATACATATATATATACATATATACATATATATATACATATATACATATATATATATATATATATATATATATATATATATATATATATACACACACACACATATTAAATTAAGAATTGCTAAGATGACTTTATTTGATTATAATTATAAGGGTTTTATATATATATTTTTAACATGTGTAAGTATGTGTATATGCTTCATAAACGTGCGTGCATGCATAATTATTTATGTGAGTATGTATGTAAATATTTGGTGATATGAATTTTATAAGATAGTAAGGACATGCATGTAATTTACCAAATCATGTAAATGCACAATAAGACATTTGATACATAAACATATTACTACTAAGTAATGAAATAAGATCAAAACTTAAACTAACTATAACCAAATAAACTATAACATTAAGAAGTTAACAATAAACTTAAAACCTAAACTAATGTTAGTTACTTGATTACTAAGATATTACACAAACTAACCCTAATAAATGGATTACTAGAATACTTACAATACCTAATCACTAATTTAAGAACTAATAAACATCATTAGAGTGATTAGTGTGTGTGAGTGACACCTATCACTCTTGCCACTCAACTATGACACACTCACACCTTTTTGGGAATAATCAAGAAGATCAAGATGATCTTCCTCCTCTTTTTGTACCTTCGGTTGAAACAACCTCCTAATACCAACATCATCTTCGATCACCACCATCCCCTTTTCTTGTTTCACCTTCTCAGCCAACATCACACAAAACCACCACCATTCTCCATGACAATCTTCCCTCCAACAAATCTCTTTTCTCTCGATTGTTATACCACCGAAACTATCATCAAATCATCATCAAAATCCTTTGAAGTATTATCCAAGTTCAAGAACATCTTTCTTCAAGCTTGGAACTCAAGAAGTTAGAAGTCTTCATCAACAATCTTCTAAACCTTTCTTCTATCTTTAATCAAGGTTAGATCAAGAAAAATCGATTCATTATATTAGTTATAAGCTATGTATGTAATGAACATAGATAAAGCTTAAACCCTTTATGTTACTTGGAGTACAAACTATTAACAAATTTTATAAAACTTTGATTTCCAACTAAAATCAGTAACTAAGTTTACAAAATAGAAAGTTTGAGAATTTTTATAAAAACAAAAATTTTAAACAAAAATAAAGGGTTTAAAGTGTTCATATAAATGTTATTATATGATAATTAGGTTAAAATAGGTAGAATACTTAAATAACTATGATTGTAGGAATAAAATTTTTAGAAAATAGTTAATAATATATAAAAATAATTAACTGGGAATTATGAAAAATATATATAAGATATATTAATTTATATAACTGAAATAATAAATTAAAAGAAAAAATATAAAATTTAAGATCGGGACTTAATAAAAATCTGAAAAATTTATATAATGATCTTAGTAATATAGTTAAGTTATAGAATAAATTTGTGAATTAATTCATTATTATGATAAATTTTTATATTTTAGAACAATTAATAAGAAGAAAGTCGAAAATGATTGCAAAACAGAAGATAAAATCATGAAAATTTTACATAAAATGTTAGATATAGAGTAAAACATATTATATAGTTTTCAGAATTTTTAGAAATCCATAGCTATTTCTGCCATTAACTAGAAATATTGTAAAAATCATAGAAAAATAGTAATAAATATATATTAACCGGAAATTTTATATGATAATCTAGGTATGAAGATACTGCTGTTCATAAAATTTTATAATTTTTGGAGGCTTTTAACTACTGTTTTCAAAATTAAAGTCTAATCAATAGTATTTCTAAAGATAAAAGTGAATATAAAAATAATAATGATTACTAAAATAAGTAATTGTTTTAATAAATAATTATTTTATAAGAAATATCTAATCAGTTTGTAAAAATAAAAGTGAGTAACATAGCCTATTTTTATTTATAAATTTTTAGAGAAAAAAACATACTGTTTAATTTATTGTTTGATGCTAATGTAAATAAGAATTTTTGATAAATTACTGTCATTTAACTGCCATGTATCACAACCATTAATTCATATAAGAAACCGTCAGATAATACATGTAGAGTTAGTTAGCAACATGTTTCCTGCACCGATTGAACCCAGTTGAAACTGCCAAATAGGAGTCGTGATTTTATATTATTTGATTCTGTGATTTATATGTATGACAGTTATAAATCACCTAGCTTATAAGTAGGTTTGGTTGTGGACTTGTTTATGTTGCATCAATTAAGAAACATTATGTTGTTTATTAAACCTATGTTCTCATCAATTTTATCTTGACTGTTTGAGTATGCTTTTTCAGGTTATCAAAATATTTTTTAATCTCGTGTATACATTCAACCTGTACAATGAGTGGTTTGAAACTATAGGGAAGCTATGTGTATGGATAACTTTGGACTTGGTGGATCTCAATATTTATATGAACGTTCACGTCCATTACTAGCTCGATGATTATATGAAGTGATTATGATAAATCTTTTGGTTTAGGGTTACTAAATCGTATGTAAAAGTCTCATAAAGACAATTTTTGTATAAAATAAAAAAAATATGTAACCCAATATATGATTATGTAATGAAAGTTTATCTTTAATTATCTATTGTGAATGTATGTTTTGTAATCAATGTGTTGTGAGCCAAAAGTCATACCCAAGCATTTCACGCTTCTGCCGGGATGTGATAGTTTGGTATTAGAGCTATTGGTTATAGAGAATTAGGTATTATTAAAAAATGCCTAGACTATAACCATAAGCTTATGTGATAATAATTTTTAGTACGACTAAATAAATAAATACAAATTTTTACTGATAATTTTATGTGTACATATCCATGTTTAGACACTAATGAAATATTTTATGATATCTATGCTCAGACAATAGTGTATTGTTTTATGAGCAAATATGTGAGCTATACATGATTAATATGTGAAATTTTGTACTTAGTTGATTAATTGTTTTGACTACTAATAGTATAAATTAAATTTTGTAAGAATTTTTGCAGCTATGAGTACTTATAATTCTAATAGCTACCATATTGAAACTGATTCTTCGAAACATTCGGACCCTAGCAACCATAAAGAAACAACACCAGAAATAGAGCCTCAGGACAACATAGGAATATCCTAACTCGAGACTAAGACCAACATAAAGCCGAAGTTTTTCATCCGACGTGCACCGGTAACAATGGGAGGTTATACAACCTAAGGAATAGTGTACGGCGTGGTAAGAAGTTTTCAACTAAGGAGGTCAAAGAGCCAGAAAATAAAAACCCAGAAACCCATCCCCCGGCATCTGACATAACACTCACAATTCAACCTAATATTCCTGAAACCAAAGAAAAGGGAATCAAGAGACGAAGGTTGGAAGAATGTCAAATGGAAACTACCAACCAGATTTTTAAGAAAGTTAAGATGATACAACGAGAAATTCGGGTGATCCAAGCAGATGTTAAGGAAGTGAAAGAAGAAAGCAAAAGTATCTTTACTAAGATATGAAACCGGGTTTGGGGAAATTAGAAATACAGGATACCTTATCTATAATGTTACTACTTTAAATATGTAAAATAAAAACATAATGAAATATTTTGTTTATAACTATTAAATATTATGATATTGTTTGAGTAAAATTTTATGATATTAGTATAATTGGTATGTAGTGAAATATGCCGCCAAGGAGAAATACTCAATCTGTACGAAGAACTACACGTGTTGGACGACCAAGAACTAGGTTGGGAGAAGAAGCTCCGCCGGTGAATATCGCTACAAATGAGAATGAAAAGATTTCTCAAATAGTGACTCAATAATTGGAAGCTGCAATACCTACATTAGTAACTCAACTCCAACATAACCTTAACTTCGGAAGTGTACTGCCTGGGAACAATGAACCAGGAAATGCCAACGGATTAGAAAACCATAAGGAAGAGTTATATATGGAGTTTGAAAAGGATGTTGTTATAAGACTTTTATGCATTGTAAACCTCGAGACTTCGATGGAAAAGGTGGAACAGTGCAAGCATTACGTTGGTTAGAGGAAATGGAGTCAGTATTAGATATCAGTGATTGTGCTGATAATTATAAGACTAGATTTGCTTCACATTCTCTTAAAGGAGAAGCACAGTCTTGGTGGAAAATGGAATTCCAAATCGAAGGAAGAAATGCTATGAATGGATTAAGCTAGGAGGAATTTAGGAATGTAGTGATTGAGAAATACTGTCCCTATAATGAAACATAAAAGATAGAGGTGGAATTTTTAGCACTAGAAATAAAGGGTGTGTATATCAGTAGTATACAGATAGATACAATGAGATATCTAGATTGGTGCCACATCAGGTGATGCCAGAAACAAAAAGGATAGGAAGATATACCTGGGGTTTAGTACCACAGATAAAAGGCTTGGTTAAGTCTGCAATGCCCAAGACTTTTCATGATAAAGTGGCTCTAGCGGGAAGTTTGACCGATGAGATGATAAGGAACGGATCATTAACTGATCTGAAGGTAGGAGAGAAAGGGAAATAGGAACAACAACAACACATGAACGAAATTTAGAGGAAACCGGAATAAGAAGATAAACAGAAATCTGAAAATGAACTTTATGGGAATTGCACAGGAAAGAAGGCCATAGATAGAAGGTCAACCATGGTGCAATGCCTGCAAAAGATACCATGATAGGAAATGTATGCTGGTAATCTATTATAATTGCAAGAAGAAGGGACATACATCAAGAGAATGTAAGAGACCTGCAAATCCTAAGCCAGTGTGTTACTAGTATGGAAAAGAGAATCACCTTCGCAATGAATGCCCGGAACTGAAAGGGAAAACTCTAAAGAATCCAAACAATGCGCATGGTCGAGCATTTTTACTTCAAGCTGAAGAAGCACGGCAGGAACCAGAAGTTGTAACGGGTACGTTCCTTATTAATGATCAGTATGCAACTGTGTTATTTGATATGGGAGCAACCCGAGGTTTTGTTTCAAACACATTCAAACCCTTACTTAAGCTAGCATCAGAGAAACTGAAAAATAAGTATATAATAGAACTAGCTGATGGAAAAATAATAGAGGCTAGTGAAGTTATTCCTAATTGTACCTTGAACTTAGATGATCATTGCTTTGACATAGATTTGATCCCTATTGAATCAGGAGGTTTTGACATTGTTGTGGGTATGGATTGGTTAAGTAAGAATGAGGCAGAAATTATTTGCAGAAAGAGAATTATTAAAATTCCTTTGATTAAGGATAATAGAATTCTTTTCATATATGGTGAGAAACCTAGAAGTACTATAAAGATAGTCTCTTGTATGAAGGCTAAGAAATATTTGAAAAAAATGTTTAGCATTTCTGGCCTATGTAGTTGATACGGAACCGGTTATGAAGAACTTGGAAGATGTTTCTATTGTTAGAGAATATATAGAAGTATTTCCTGACGAATTACCAGGATTGTCGCCCCCTCGACAAGTAGAATTCAAATTGAATTAGTACCAGGGACTGAACCTATTGCCAAGTCTCTGTATTGTTTGGCCCCAACAGAAATGAAAGAGTTAATGACTCAACTTCAAGAGCTGTTGGATAAATGATTCATACTTCCTAAGGTCTCGCCTTTGGGAGCTCTAGTTTTATTCGTGAAGAAGAAAGATGGAACCTTTAGGATGTGCATTAATTATAGAGAACTCAATAAAGTAACCATTAAGAATAGATATCCTCTCCCTAGAATAGATAACCTATTTAATCAATTGCAAGGATCAAGTTACTTTTTAAAAATTGACCTAAGGTCAGGATATCACTAGTTAAGAGTGCAAGATGAGGATATACCTAAAACTACATTTAGAACTTGATATGGTCACTATGAGTTCCTTGTAATGCCATTTTGGTTAACTAATGCTCCAGCAGTATTTATGGATCTAATGAACAGGGTGTGCAAACCTTACTTGGATAAATTTGTCATAGTCTTTATAGATGAGATTTTAATCTATTCTAAAAGTAAGGAATAACATGAGAAGTAC
The DNA here is from genome assembly GCA_025506505.1 of Flaveria sonorensis. NCBI lineage: Eukaryota > Viridiplantae > Streptophyta > Magnoliopsida > Asterales > Asteraceae > Flaveria > Flaveria sonorensis. Next base: position 44,688,287 of record CM046430.1, on the reverse strand, counting down.
CTAAGGCTAACTTTGAAGTTACTTCGAAAAGAAGAACTGTACGCCAAATTCTCAAAGTGTGAATTCTAGAAAAGAGAAGTACAATTCTTAGTACATGTGGTTAACCAAGAAAGAATTCATGTCGACCCAACAAAAATTGAAGCAATTAAGAAGTGGGAAGCTTCGAAAACACCAACTGAAGTACGTCAATTCTTAGGTCTGGCTGGTTATTTTAGGAGATTTATTGAAAATTTCTCTCGAATAACTTAACCTTTTACATAATTGACTCAGAAAGATAAGCCATATGCTTGGTAAGAAAAACAGAATACTGCATTTGAAATCCTGAAACACAAATTATATAGTGCTCCTATTTTAGCCCTGCCAGATGGTACTGATGATTTTGTAGTATATTTCAAAGCATCACATCAAGGTTACAGATGCGTTCTAATGCAACAAGATAAAGTAATTGCATATGCGTCTAGACAACTCGAAGGAAGTGAAAGGAATTATACTACTCATGACTTGGAATTAGGAGCAGTAGTATTTGCACTTAAGCTTTGGAGATATTACCTATATGGAACCAAGTGTATAATTTATACAGACCATAAAAGTTTGCAGCATATATTCGATCAGAAGATGTTAAATATGAGGCAGAGAAGATGGGTGGAGTTACTGAGTGATTATGATTATGAAATTAAGTACCACCCAGGCAAGGCAAATGTAGTCGCAGATGCTTTAAGTAGAAAGGAAAGAATTAAGCCATTACGAGTTCGTGCTATGAGAATGGAATTACACTCTAATTTAATAAGTCAATTTCGAGAAGCCCAACAAAAAGATGAATTGAGAAGTGTGATGGGGAAGAACAAGCAACTGGAAGCTACGTTAGATGGAATCTTAAGATTTAGATGAAGAATTTGGATTACTGATAATGACATGCTTAGAGAAACTATTCTAAAGGAAGCAAACAAATCAAGATATTCAGTACATCCACGAAACAATAAAATGTACAAAGATTTGAAAAATCAGTACCGGTGGTCAGGTATGAAGAAATCCGTAGCGGAATTTATAAGAAAATGTAATACCAATTCAAGAGTAAAAGCTGAATATGAGAAACCCTCAAGATGTTTGCAACAACCAAAAATCCCAGAGTGGAAGTGGGACCAACTTACTATGAATTTTATAACCAAGTTACCCAGAACTTCAAGTGGTTATGACACAATATGGGTAGTTGACAGATTGACTAAGTCAGCTTACTTCTTCCCAATCAGAGAAGATTATAAAATGGAGAAATTAGCAAGGATCTATATGAAAGAAATTGTGTCTAGACATGGAATACCAATTTCAATAATATCTGATAGAGACAGTAGATTTACTTCAAGATTTTGGCAGACTTTACAAAAAGCATTAGGAACACGAATAAATATGAGTTTAGCATATCATCCACAAATAGATGGACAAAGTGAGAAAACAATCCAGACATTGGAAGATATGTTGTGAGCCTGTGCATTAGATTTTGGTGGTAATTGGGATGTACAGTTACATTTGATAGAATTTTCATATAACAATAGTTAACATGCTAGTATAGAGGCAGCTCCATTTGAAGCTTTATACGGAAGGAAGTGTAGATCACCTCTGTGTTGGAATGAAGTAGGAGATAAACAATTGACGGGACCAGAATTATTGCAGGAAGCATCTGATAATATCTTTGAAATCAAAGACAGATTAAAAGTAGCATGTGATAGATAGAAGAGTTATGCTGATAAAAGAAAGCTGTTAGAATTTCAAATTGGGAACAAAGTGTATCTAAAAGTATCACCATCAAAATGAATTATTCGATTCGGAAAAAGAAATAAGTTAAACCCTAGGTATATTAGTCCTTTTGAAATAATAGATAGAATTGGCCCTTTAGCATACAAGTTAGACCTACCTCAGGAGTTAAGTGGAGTACATAACACCTTTCATGTATCTAACTTGAAGAAATACCTAATTGATGAGACACTAAAGGTACCAATAAAGGAAATCAAAATAGATGAGAAACTTCATTTTATGGAAGAACAAGTAGCAATTATGGATAAAGAAGTAAAAAGTTTAAAGAGAAGTAAAATCCCAATAGTGAAAGTCAAATGGGATTCAAAACGAGGACCTGAATTCACATGAGAAAGGGAAGATGAAATCAAAAGAAAATATCCTCATTTATTTGAGGTTAAACTGAATGAAAAGGACAATTATAAAGACAAACTCTCCACATCACCCGATAGTAACAACAAATGAATTTCGGGACGAAATTCTTTTTACAGGGGGAGAATGTGAAGACCATAAAACTAAGGTTAGGCAAATTAAAACTCCAGAAATTCTTATAAGTTAGTAATATATATATATATATATATATATATATATACATATATATACATATTAAATTAAGAATTGCTAAGATCACTTTATTTGATTATAATTATAAGGGTTATATATATATATTTTTACCATGTGTAAGTACGTGTATATGCTTCATAAACATTCGTGCATGCATAATTATTTATGTGAGTATGTATGTAAATATTTGGGGATATGAACTTTATATGATATTAAGGACATGCATGTAAGTTACCAAATCATGTAAATGGACAATAATATTACTACTAAGTAATGAACTAAGATCAAAACATAAACTAACTATAACTAAATAAACTATAGCATTAAGAAGTTAACAATAAACCTAAAACCTAAACTAATGTTAGTCACTTGATTACTAAGATATTACACAAACTAACCCTAATCAATGGATTACTAGAATACTTACAATACCTAATCACTAATTTAAGAACTAATAAACATCATTAGAGTGATTAGTGTGTGTGAGTGACACCTATCACTCTTGCCACTCAACTATGCTAAACATATGACACACTCATACCCTAGTAATACCTCATAACTTTAAGTTTGGGAATAATCATGAAGATCAAGATGATCTTCCTCCTCTTCTTGTACCTTCGGTTGAAACAACCTCCCAACACCACCATCATCTTCGAGCACCACCATCCCCTTTTCTTGTTTCACCTTCTCGGCCAACATCACACAAAACCACCACCATTCTCCATGACAATATTCCCTCCAATAAATCTCTTTTCTCTCGGTTGTTATACCTCAAAATCCTTTGAAGTATTATCCAAGTTCACGAACATCTTCCTTCAAGCTTGGAACTCAAGAAGTTAGAAGTCTTTATCAACCATCTTCTACACCTTTCTTCTATCTATAATCAAAGTTAGATCAAGAAAAATCTCTTCATTAAAGAAGTTATAAGCTATGTATGTAATAAAAATACATAAAGCTTAAACCCTTTATGTTACTTGGAGTAAAAACTATTAACAAATCTTATAAAGCATGGAACCCACGACATTTTGTATGATTTTCAGAATTTTTAGTGATCAATAGCTATTTCTGCCATTAAATAGAAATATTGTAAAAATCATAGAAAAATACTGATAAGGATATATGAACTAGAAATTTTGTATGATAATCTAGGTATGAATATAATGCTGTTTGTAAAATTTTATAATTTTTGGAGACTTTTAACTACTGTTTTTTAAATTAAAGTCTAATCAATAGTATTTTTAAAGATAAAAGTGAATATAAAAATAATAATGATTATTAGAATAAGTAATTTTTCTAACAAATAATTATTTTATAGGAAATATCTAATCAGTTTGCAAAAACAAAGGTGAGTAACATAGCCCCTTTTTATTTATAAATTTTTAGGGGAAAAAACATACTGTTTATTTTATTGTTTGATACTAATGTAAATAAGGATTTTTGATAAGTTATTGTCATTTGACTGCCATGTATCATAATCAATAATTCGTATAAAGAACCGTCAGATAACAGAGGTAACACTACTTAGGAACATGTTTTCTGCACCGACTGGACCCAGTTGAGACTGCCAAATAGGAGTCGTGATTTTATATTATTTGATTTTGTAATTTATATATGTGATAGTTATAAATTACCTGACATATAAGTAGGTTTGGTTGTGGACTTGTTTATGTTGCATCAATTAAGAAATATTTTGTTGTTTATTAAACCTATGTTCTTACGAACTTTATGTTGACTGTTTGAGTATGCTTTTTTAGGTTATCAACATGTTTTATAATCTCGTGTATACATTCAACCTGTACAATAAGTGGATTGAAATTATAGGGAAGCTATATGTATGGATAACTTTGGACTTGGTGGATCTCAGCATTTATGTGGACGTTCACGTCCATTACTAGCCGGGAGATTATATGAATTTATTATGATAAATCTTTTGGTGTAGGGTTACTAAATCGTATGTAAAAGTCTCATAGAGACAAGTTTTGTATAAAATAAAAAAAATATGTAACCCAATATATGATTATATAATGAAAGTTTATCTTTAATTATTTATTGTAAATATATGTTTTGCAATCCATGTGTTGTGAGCCAGAAAGTCATACCCAAGCATTTCACACTTCCGCTAGTATGTGAGATATGATTATTTCACATGCTCTCATTTATGTTATCATTATATTGGTTTACATATATATAATTACATATTAACACCTCAATTAACACGAACCCACTAACATAACACACTCAAAACACACACCTGATACACACATTCCCCACTCACACATGTACACACTCTATGCAAGACACCCACACTCAAACCCACATTATCCATACTACAAATCATGTATAAATAGATACACACTCACATTTAGAATCTAAACACACACACACTGATAACACACTTGATTCATGTACACACCCAACACACACTAGAACACACACAGTGTCGAACACATACACTTACTCATAATATCAATAACACACTCACGGTTTATACATATATATACACCTATATACGTACACACATTAAAAAATATATATACATTGTCAAGCAAACACAATACACGCGCACACACACTCACAATTTTCATTTACACTCACACTAACCTCCCCCACACTCACGGTTTATACACACACACACACACACACACACTGTAACACAACACATACACAGTTTCGCACACATAAAGTGTAAAGTCCTGATCGAGATTGATTCCATATTTTTTTGCACTTGATAATCAAATTAAGATGGATGTGTGCTTGTGTGATATCAACGAACATAAAACAAACTCAATCGAATATTATAAATCAAATGATTACAATACCAAAGGAGTATACATCATTTAAGATCGATCCACCCGAGGTGAGCTCCCCTCGGGTGGCCTATCAGATAGCTCTCTGCTCTCTCACCCTCAAAGCACTTTTACAAATGAAGACACACACTGAAATACAAAGAAGAAACATCTATATATACTATGCAGATGTTCTCACGCGATAACTCCAAGTTTTCGCGCGATAAGTTCTTCATTAACAAACTTGGAGTTCTCGTATCCTTGTACTTCTGGCATGAATTGAGTTTTTGCTTTTCACTTGATATTGTAATCCATAAAGACTAGGTTCTTACAATTTCCCCCTATGAATTATAATATCAAGTTGTGTTTGACTTTGGTCAATCATCTTCATGAATTATCTGATCTTGGGTATCTTTCACTTCAGTCTTCCCCCTCAGATGTAACCGCCTCTTAATGTATAGCGTTATCAAGGATATCACGTCTAAATCAATCTTGATTACTTACGACTTAATATGTATTAGGCATATGACAGAGAGATCCAACTTCCATTTTGGATTCCTGAAGAACCCGATTCTTTAATCTGATGATAAGATTCTGTGATGGAGAACTAGATCATCTAAGTATTCTTCCCCTATGTAAGATGTAATATGCCCATATTTTCAGAGCAAGAATACCAAAAAATCTTGATTCTTCATTTAATTAAACCGTTCGATCATTGTCCCCATCAGTAAGATAAGATAAGCCCACATTGTCAAGTTTTAATTAATGAACAACCCGAATCAAATGTTATAAATATAGAAGCTTGAACTTGTTCAAGCATCATAAAAACCCCTGTTTAAGTACCAAACTTCAAATCATCTATCATCTTCCAGATATATAGACAAAAACACTTGTTTTAAAACCTCAAATACTAACAAGTTTTTGCATTTGGATCATGTTTTTGTATTTTGCAAAGTTTTTGCAAACATTGAAATCAGTCATAGTTTTGTATGGATGACGAAGTTTTCACATGGTGAAGTTTTTGCATGAGAAAATTTCCGCAAATGACAGTTACTGCTTCAAAGATTTTGCATGAAAATTTTTTCATAAAAAGTTTTCTCATGAAAAATTTTTCTCATGAAAAGTTTTCTCATAAAAAATTTTTCTCATGAAAAGTTTTCTCATGAAAAGTTTTCTCATGAAAAGTTTTCTCATAAAAAAGTTTTCTCATGAAAAGTTTTCTCATAAAAAGTTTCCTCATGAAAAAGTTTTGTCATAAAAAGTTTCCTCATGAAAAAGTTTTGTCATGAAAAGTTTTGTCATGAAAAGTTTTCTCATTAAAAGTTTTCTCATGAAAAGTTTTCTCATGAAAAAGTTTTCTCATGAAACGTTTTCGCATGAAAGTTCTCGCATGGAAGTTCTCGCATGAAAGTTCTCGCATGGAAAAGTTTTCGCATGGAAAAGTTTTCTCATAAAAAGTTCTCTCATGAAATAGTTTTTGCAAAATACGGTTATTTTTGCAAAGTTCTCGCACGATGCAGTAACTCCCGCGAAAACTTCAACCAAAATCATCTTTTATGATTTTGAATCACTGCTACGGTTTTAATCTTTGTTTTCTACCAAAATTCTTAGATACCGAGCATAATGATGTAACAAAGTCGATTACACGTGTGTTCACCCTCGGTTTTACCTTCTTCTCCTTCGAAACCGGTCCAAAGTCGATCTAAACCTTTAGATCTTCAACCTCCATGTTTAACGTATTAATACGGATGATTGTGGAATGAAAATCCGTGTATCAAGAGCAACACCTTGCTCTGATACCAAATGTAAAGTCCTGATCGAGATTGATTCCATATTTTGTTGCACTTGATAATCAAATTAAGATGGATGTGTGCTTGTGTGATATCAACGAACATAAAACAAACTCAATCGAATATTAAAAATCAAATGATTACGATACCAAAGGAGTATACATCGTTTAAGATCGATCCACCCGAGGTGAGCTCCCCTCGGGTGGCCTATCACACAGCTCTCTGCTCTCTCACCCTCAGAGCAATTTTACAAATAAACACACACACACACTGAAATACAAAGGAAAAACATCTATATATACTATGCAGATGTTCTCGTACGAAAACTTGATGTTCTCGCATGGAAACTCCAAGTTTTCGCGCGATAAGTTCTTCATCAACAAACTTGGAGTTCTCGCATCCTTGTACTTCTCACATGAAATGAGTTTTTGCTTTTCACTTGATATTGTAATCCATAAAGACTAGGTCCTTACACAAAGTCACTCACATATATCATTTATATACATATGTCACATCCCAGCAGAAGCGTGAAATGTTTGATGTGACTTATCGGTTCAAACACATTGATTACAGATACAAATAATCATACCAAAATAATTTTTAAAGTAACCGATACATCATTCATTTATATGTATATCCAGGTTACATTCATGGTTCATATACAAAATTTGTCAACATATTGACTTTTACAAAATCTATTGTAACCCTATTACAAATTAACAGTAGCCGCTTCTAATCTTTAGTAATAGTGGATATGCGCACCCACTGATATGCTGAGATCATTCAAATTCACGGTTACTTTCACACACATCTTTCCGATAGCTTCATACCAACCATTATACACATCAAATGAAAGCACAATGCTATAAGTCATTTTATTTACCTGAAAAAGCATACTCAAAAGAGTCCACGTAATGTTGGTGAGAACATAGGTTTAATGACCAAACAAAATATTTTGATGTAACATAAATAAGATTACAACCAAACCTACTTACATTCCAGGTGATTTATAACTGTCACAAATACAAATCACAAAATCAGATAATATAGCATAACAACACTCATCCTGTTGGTGCAGGAAATATATCCTAAGTAGCGCTACCTATATTACCAGACGGTTCCTCATCCGAATTAATGGTTGTAGCTTATGGCACAATGATAGTATATCTCAAAAATATCTTATTTAAAATTTGCATCAAACCAAAAACAATATGCTTTTTCCCCCAAAAATCGTAGATGCAAAAATGAGATTATGAAACTCACCTTAATTCCAGCAATATCCTATAAAAATTTAATTTATAGGTTTGAAATAAATTAATTTATTTCTTTAAAATTTTCAGCACCTTAAGTTATAACAAATAAGATATAATTATATCAATCAATCAAAAATTCATCAAAATTTACCAAAGATAAGATCTAAATTTCAGATTATCATTCAAATAATTCAGCAAATAGTCTTTAAAAATCATTTTTCTAGAATTTTTGTAATATTTCCATAAAATAGCAGAATAGTATACAGTTCTCTAAAAATACCGAAATTTTTACATAAAGTTATATACAATATTTAAAGTCTCTCATAAATTTTTCATGATATTTCACACTGTCTAACTGTTTAATCCGATTTTCTTCGGATTATATTTTCAAAAATACATAACTTTTTTATTTTAACAAATTAAACAATAAAATTCATTCTGAAAATCTAACTTAATGTAGAGATCAATATAAAATATTTCCAGATTTTTATCACCTTTAAATCTTTTATTAAGCATTTTATTCTTTTTTTCTTAAATAAATCATATAAATTAATATAACAAATAATAATTTCCCAAAATTTCCAGATTATTATTTTTAGTAATTTCTGATAAATTTTTTATTTTTATTCCCACAATAACAATCATTTAGTTATTTAACTTATTTTACTTTATATTTCAAAAATCAATCTCTATTTCTCATTTCAAAAATCTTGATTATTATGAGTCTTTTTAATCTTCAGTTTAAGTACTATTTGTTACTCTATTTTATGAAAATCAAGTGTTTAAAGATGTTTTGGGAATAGTCTTGATGTATATATATATCAAGTTAGTCACATATGTATGTATAACACATGTGTAACTCTTTTAAATTTTGTTTGTCATAGTTTATAAGAATCAAACCTTGTCAATAGATGAAAAGAAAGGCTGAAGAAGGTTGAAGATGGCTTTTGGATTCCAAAGTTTTCTTGATCTTGAAGATTTCTTCAAAGTATCTTGATGATATAAAACTTATGACGATGATGTTTGGTTGAGGGAGAAGAGATGAGAATTGAGAGACAAGAGAGTACTTGAGGTATGATGGTGATTTTTGTGTGTTGTTAAGGAACCAGGAGTTAAGAAAACTTTGAGGAAGAAGTGGTGTAATAGTGGCGGTTGTGGTTCATATAGCCGAGAGTTTTGAGAGAATGTTTAGTGGGTGTGGTGGCGGTTTCTTATCCTTGGTTAACCGAGAGATGGACACCAAACCATTAACAATGATTACTAGTGGGTTATGTGGCAACTTAAGAGGATTGCTTAGTGTTAACTTGGTGATGAGGCATGGAAGTCGGCCTAAGGGGTGATGACCTAAGGAAGTCATCATTAGCCTTGATGAGGTGTGTTTATATGTTGTTATGTGTCCATTATTCATGCATGATAGGTGTCAATCTTAGAGGAGTGATTAGTGTAATATTAATGGTGTTATGGGTTGTGTTATCGGCCGAGGATCATAGTGAAAGAAATATCACTTTGATCTTGCTTTCACACATAGGATGATGAGATGTTTGTGTAGGTTTACTATGTCTCCAAGTATTAGATATGTTAAGTGTCAAGTTTATGAAAATGCTTAGTGTGATGTTGATGGTAGTGTTGATCGATCGAGGGGTGTGCTAGGAAATCATCATTAGTCTTATGTTAATGTGGTGTTAAATTATTAATCCAAGTGGGTTTAAGTCTTACTAAACTAATTAAGATGTTAAGTTGATGTTTTGGTTGCATGTTCAAGTATTTTAATGATTTAATTTAGTTAAGGTTTTCATGAAAATCTTTCAAAAAGTTAAGTTATTTGGTTAGGTTATAAACTTAGTTTAGTATATACTAATTAGTTGTAAGATATATAATTCACATGGCTAAATACATAATCCTATTGTTTAGCATACTTTAATATTTCACAACTATCACAAATATATAATACATGCACACGTAAGGATCATGCACACGTACAAACTTATATATTTATATGCTAAAATACATATATATATAAAATTTTATCACATAACGTTACCTTAGAATTTCAATAACACGCACATAAATATAGGTTTAACTTATATAAAATAAAATTTTCTAACCTTAATTTTTAGGGTTGTCACATTCTCCCCTCGTAAAATGAATTTCGTCCAGAAATTCATCTGTTGTCAGAATCTGATGACATGGGAAGTTTGTCTTTATAACTGTCTTTTTCATTCAGTTTAACCTCAAATAATTATGGATATTTTCTTTTGATTTCATCTTCCCGTTCCCACGTAAATTCAGGTCCTCGTTTTGAATTCCACTTGACATTCACTATTGGGATCTTACTTCTCTTTAATCTCTTCACTTCCCTATCCAAGATGGCCACTGGTTCTTCCACAAAATGAAGTTTCTCATTTATTTTGACTTCCCTTATTGATACTTTTAATGTCTCATCATTTAGACATTTCTTTAGGTTAGATACATGGAAGGTGTTATGTTTTCCACTTAATTCCTGGGGTAAGTCTAACTTATATGCAACAGGACCAATCCTATTAATTATCTCAAAAGGTCCAACATACCTAGGATTTAACTTATTTCTTTTCCCAAATCGTATAATTCCCTTTGAGGGTGATACCTTGAAGTATACATTGTCTCCAATTTGAAATTCTAAAGGCTTTCTCCTTCTATCCCCATAACTCTTCTATCTATCTCGTGCTGCCTTTACTTGTCTCTGATTTCAAAAATTTTATCTGATGTTTCTTGTATAAGTTCTGGTCCGGTAAGCTGTTTATCTCCCACTTCATTCCAATATAAAGGTGATCTACACTTCCTTCCATATAAAGCTTCGAATAGAGCTGCCCCTATACTAGCATGATAGATATTGTTATATGAAAATTCCATCAAAGGTAAATGTGTATCCCAATTACCACCGAAATCTAATTCACATGATCGTAACATATCTTCTAATGTTTGAATGGTTTTCTCACTCTATCCATCTATTTGTGGATGATATGCTGTACTCATGTTTATTTTAGTTCCTAATGCTCTGTGCAAAGTCTGCCAAAATCTTGAAGTAAATCGGCTATCTCTGTCCGATATAATTGAAATTGGTATTCCATGTCTAGACACGATCTCCTTCATATAAATCTTTGCCAATTTCTCCATTTTAAAATTTTCTCTGATTGGTAAGAAATGAGCTGATTTAGTCAATCTATCGACTATAACCCAAATCGTGTCATATCCACTTGAGGTTTTGGGTAGTTTGGTCACAAAATCCATAGTAATCTGGTCCTATTTCCATTCAGGGATTTCTGGTTGTTGCAGTTGTCCAGAGGGTTTCTAATATTTAGCTTTAACTTTTGAACAAATATCACATATTTCTATGAATTTTGCTACTGATTTCTTCATTCCTGGCCACCAATATTGGTTTCTCAGATCCTTGTACATCTTATTATTCCCTGGATGTACTGAATATCTTGACTTGTGTGCCTCACACAGAATGTTTTCTCTAAGTATGTCATTGTTAGGAATCCAAATTCTTCCTTTAAATCTCAAGATTCCATCTGACATAACTTCTATTTGTTCATTCTGTTCTACAACACTTCTTAATTCATCTTTTTTGTTGAGCATCTCGGATTTGACTCGTTAGTTCTGAATGTAACTCTATTCTCATAGCACGAACTCGTAATGGCTTAATTCTTTCCTTTCTACTCAAGGCATCTGCCATTACATTTGCTTTACCAGGGTGATACTTGATTTCATAATCATAATCTCTCAGTAACTCTACCCATCTTCTCTGCCTCATATTCAACATCTTTTGGTCGAATATATGTTGCAAACTTTTATGATCCATATAAATTATGCATTTAGTTCCATACAGATAATGTCTCCAAACCTTAAGTGCAAATACTACTGCTCCTAGTTCTAAATCATGAGTAGTATAATTTCTTTCACTTCCTCTGAGTTATCGAGATGCGTATGCAATTACTTTATTTCGTTGCATAAAAACACATCCGTATCCTTGATGTGATGTGTCACAGTATACTACAAAATCATCAGTGCCTTCTGGTAAAGCTAAAATAGGAGCACTATATAATTTATGTTTCAGAGTCTCAAATGCAGTGTTCTGTTTCTCTCCCCAAACATATGGCTTATCTTTCTGAGTCAATTCTGTCAAAGGTTGGGCTACTCGGGAGAAATTTTCTATAAATCTCCTATAATAACCGGCCAAACCTAGAAATTGACGTATCTCAGTTGGTGTTTTTGGAACTTCCCACTTCTTAATTGCATCAATCTTTGCTGGGTCGACCTGAATTCCATCTTGATTAACCACATGTCTTAAGAATTGTACTTCTCGCTTCCAGAATTCACACTTTGAGAATTTAGCGTACAATTCTTCTTTTTGAAGTAACTCCAAAGTTAGCCTTATATGCTTTTAATGTTCTTCCTTACTTTTAGAATAGATTAATATGTCATCTATAAAGACTATGATAAATTTATCCAAGTAAGGTTTGCATACTCTTTTCATCAGATCCATGAATACAGTTGGTGCATTAGTTAACCCAAATGGCATTATAAGGAACTCATAATGACCATATCGAGTTCTAAATGCAGTTTTAGGTATATCCTCTTCTTGTACCCTTAGCTGATGATATCCTGATCTCAGGTCAATTTTTGAAAAGTAACTCGATCCTTGCAATTGATCAAACAGGTCATCTATTCGGGGGAGGGGGTACCTATTTTTAATAGTTACTTTATTAAGCTCCCTATAATCAATGCACATCCTATAGGTTCCGTCTTTCTTTTTCACGAACAGGACTGGAGCTCCCCATGGTGAAACACTAGGACGTATAAATCCTTTATCCAACAGCTCTTGTAATTGATTCATCAATTCCTTCATTTCCGATGGCGCCAATCGATACGGAGCTTTGGCAATTGGTGCTATTCCTGGTACCAATTCTATTTTGAATTTTACTTGACGCGGGGGTGGCAATCCTGGTAACTCATCAGGAAATACCTTTGGATATTCTCTAACAATAGGAACATCTTCCAAGTTCTGTTTGACTGATTTTGTATCAACTATGTGGGCCAGAAATGCCAAACATTTCTTTTTCAAATATTTTTGAGCTTTCATACAAGAAATTATTCTGATAGGACCTCTAGGTTTCTCACCGTGTATGACAAGAATTCGGTTGTCTTTAGTTAGAGGTATTTGAATCATTCGTTTTACACAAATGATTTTTGCCTGATTCTTACTTAACCAATCCATACCTATTACAATATCAAAACCTCCTAACTCAACAGGGATTAGATCTATGTCAAAACAATGATTTTCTAAATTTAGAATACAGTTAGGAATAATTTCATTAGCTTCTATCATGTTTCCATTAGCTAACTCTATCGTATACTTATTTTTCAGTTTCTCTGCTGTTAATCCAAGTAGGGGTTTGAAATGATTTGAAACAAAACTTCGGGTTGCTCCCGTATCAAATAATACAGTTGCGTATTGATCATTAATAAGGAACGTACCTGTCACCACTTCTGGTTCTTGTCTTGCTTCTTCAGCTTGAAGCATAAATGCTCAACCATGTACGTTGTTGAGACTCTTTGGAGCTTTCCCTTTCAGTTCCGGGCATCTATTGCGTAGATGGTCTTCTTTTCCACACTAGGAACATATTGGCTTGGAATTTGTAGGCCCTTTACATTCTCTGGAGGTATGCCCCTTCTTCTTGCAATTATAACATATTACCAGCATACATTTCCCAACATGATGCCTTCTGCATGTATTGCACCAAGATTGACTTTCCGTCCATGGTCTTTCTTCCTGTGCGATTCCTATATAATTTCTTTCTGGGTTTCTGTTGACCTTCTTGTTCCAGTTTCGTCCAAAATTCCTTCCTGGGTTGTTGTTCCATTTCCTTTTCTCTCCTATCTTGGTTGTAGTTAACGATCCGTTCCTAATCATCTCATCTGTCAAACTTCCTGCTAAAGCCACAACATCCTGAAAAGTCTTTAGCATTGCAGATTTCACTATTCCTCTTATCTGTGGTACTAAACCCCAGAGGTATCTCCCTATCCTTTTTGTTTCAGGAGTCACTAAATATGGCACTAATCTAGAAAATTCATTGTATTTCTCAGTATATTCCTAAATAGCAGCACCCTTCATTTCTAGGGCTAAAAATTATACTCTATCCTTTCTAACTCATTATAGGGACCATATTTTTCAATCATCAGTTTTCTAAATTCCTCCCAACTTAATTCATTCATAATATTCCTTCCTCTTGTTTGGGTTTCAATTTTACACCACGACTGTGCTTCTCCTTTAAGAGAATGCGAAGCAAACCTGGTTTTGAGTTATCAGCGCAATCACTGATGTCTAATACTGACTCCATTTCCTCTAACCAGCGTAAAGCTTGCACTGCTCTACATTTTCCATCAAAGTCTCGGGGTTTACAAGACATAAAAGCCTTATAAGAGCATCCTTTTCTAGCTTCATTTATAGTTTCCCCTTCGTGGTTCTCCACTTCGTTAATGTGTGCTGGTCCATTATCCCCAGGTGGTACTCTTTCAGAATTAAGAGTTTGTTGGAGCTGAGTCACTAATGTGGGTATTGCAGCTTCCAGCTATTGAGTTACTATTCGAGAAATCCTCTCGTCCTTAGTTGTGGCAGTATTTACTGGCGGGACTTCTTCTACAAATCTAGTTCTTGGTCGCCCGACACGTGAAGTTCTTTGAGTGTCTCTCCTTGGCGGCATTTTTTACTACATATCAATTATATTAATATTACATAATTTTACTCATACTATATCATAATATTAAATAGTCATAAGCAAAATATTCCATTATATCATTATTTTATATATTAAAACAGTCATATATAACATATAAAGTTTTTCTATCCTTTTAATTTCTCCAAATCTAGTTCCATATCCTAGTGAAGATACTTTTGTTTTCTTTCTTCACTTCCTTGACATCTTCTTGAAGAATTCAAATTTCTTGTTGTATCCTCTTAACCTTTTTAAGAATCTGCTTAGTAGTCTTCATTTGACATTCCTCCAACCTTTGTCTCTTTACTCCTTTTTTTTAGTTTTGGAATTATCAGGTTGGATTACAGGTGTTATATCAAATGTCGGTGAAAGGTTTTCTGGATCTTTGTTTCCTTGCTCCTTGATTTCCTTAGTTGAAAACTTCTTACCATTCCATATCCTTTTTCTTGGTGTCATGATTGTATAACCTCTCATGGTTACTGGTGCACGTCGGACGTAAAATTTTGGCGCTGTCTTGGTCCGGGTCTCAAGTTGAGGTGTTTCTATTTTGTTCTGAGGCTCTATCTCAGGTGTTGTTTCTCTATGGTTGCTATGATCCGAAAGATCAATTTCACTAGGATAGCTATCAGAATTACCAGAACTCATACTGCAAAAATTCTTACAAATTTAACTTATGTAAATAATATAAAATTCATTAAATTTCACATATGAATTATACATATCTCAAGTTTCTTTCTTGTCTAAGCATGAATATGATCACATAAATTCATATAAAGAAACAAACATAAGCTATTATCACATTAGATAATCTGTCATCATACGAGCTTATGGTTATAGTCTAGACATTTACTAACATACCTTAATTTTTAGGGTTGTCACAACATACACCCGCAGCCACACATACATATATATATATATATATATATATATATATATATATATATATATATATATATATATATATATATATATATATATATATATATATATATATATATATATATATATATATACACGCACCTACAACGCGAACACACACATATTATATATATATATATATATATATGCCCACACTTGCAACACACACACACATTATATACATACACCCGTTGCATATATACACGCATACCATAAGACACACACACACACAATATATATATACTTACACACACTTGCATTGCACATATACACTCACAGCAGTAGTCGAAGGCTGTTGTGTGGTGTCTCTCATCCCAACACACACCAACACACACTACCACACACCGCCATATGAGACCGAAACAAAACAAATCGGAAATACAAAACCAAACTCCGCAAAAATAAACGAAACGAAGTCTAAATGAGTCGAGTACCTGCGGAAAAGCTAAACGGCTAGACGGCGGCAACCAACGGCGGCTAACGACAACCGGAAGAGGCTGTTTCGGTGGTGTAGCGGCGGAAGATTCACGGTGGGGGGGGTTTGCGCTATTAGGGTTTACCGAGGGTATTAAAATATATACATATTATATTAATATTTACACTTAAGACACTTGACTTTAGATTAATTATTCCCTTAATTTTAGATAATTTACAATTTAAACCCTAAACTTAATAATAATAATAATAATAATAATAATAATAATAATAATAATAATAATAATAATAATAATAATGATAAAAATTTTAATTATACTATTAATGGTTAACGTTAATATTATTATTTATATAATATTTGTCTAATTCATCTTATTATAATATTAGGGTTAACAAGCAAAGCAAATACGACAAGTTTTGATTCGAAAAATGAATTAATTATGCAAGATAATAAGTGCACGATGAGAGTTAACGAACTTTGAGTTAATTAACGGATCTGATAGTGACGGATGTCACAGTTTACTCCAGTTGAGAGAATTTCGTCCCAAAATTCAGCTGGAGTTAGATCCTGAAGCTCTACCCGCGAACAAGTGCGGATATTTGAGTTTCATCTTGTCTTCCCCTTCCCACGTAAATTCTGGCCCATAGAGTTCCATCTTATTCTGACAATTGGGATCTTGCTGGGCTTCAATCGCTTAACTTCCCAATCCATAATTTCTATCGGTTCTTCTACAAAATGGAGTTTCTCATCATTCTTGATTTCCTCAATCGGCACATGAAGGGAACTATCGCCTAAACATTTCTCAAGGTTTGATACATGGAAGGTATCATGCACACCGCTAAGCTCTTGGGGTAGCTTTAACCGATACGTAAAAGGACCAATTCTTTCAACGATCTCGAATGGTCCCATATACCTTGGAGCTAATTTCCCTTTTTTCCAAACCGTACAATACCCTTCCATGGAGAGTCTTTCAATAAGACTCGATCACCCAATCTAAATTCTAGGGGTTTTTGACGGTTATTGGCGTAACTTTTCTAACGGTCTTTAGCTGCCTTAAGTCTATCCTTGATTTGAAATATATTATCAGTTGTTTCTTAAATAATCTCCGGACCTATCAATTGACTTTCACCTACCTCCGCCCAACATAGTGGAGACCTATACTTCCTTCCACACAACGCTTCAAACGGAGCACATCCAATGCTCATATGGTAACTATTATTATAAGAGAATTCGATTAATGATAAATGAGTATCCCAACTACTACCAGAGTCGATCAGACATGCCCTAAGCATGTCTTCTAGATTCTGTATCGTACGTTCAGTTTGACCATCTGTTTATGGAAAATAGGCAGTACTTAAATCCAATCGAGTACCTATTGCCTTCTATAGAGTCTGCCAAAACCGCGATGTAAATCGACTATCACGATCTGATATCATTAACATAGGCACCCAATGCCTAGACACAATCTCATTTACATATAATCTCGCTAACTTTTTATCTTATAATCCTCGCAAATCAGTAAGAAGTGAGCGGATTTTGTCATTCGATCCACAATAACCCAAATCGTATCATGCCCGTTACTTGTTCGAGGCAACTTAGTGATGAAGTCCATCGTTATATTTTCTGTTGGACTATTTAAAGATGATACTTACCAAAACCTAAGTGTCGAATCTCATGATGATTACCAAAACCTAAGTGCCGAATCTCATGATGATTACAAAAACTGACACGGTGAAGCTATGCTGAAATCAAAATGAAGAAAAATTGACCAAAGTCAAACTTGGTTAACCGTGGTCAAAGTCAACAGTCAACATCAGCGCTCGTCCTGAATGACGTCAGCACCCCGCAGTCACGCATCAGCAACAGAGAATTTATCAGACTTAGAACAATATTTGTGTAATCGTTAGGGCTTAAATGTAATTTTGTTTTATTTTTGTAAAGAGTATAAATAGATTAAGTGTAGTTATTTATACTCTAACAATCTAAGCTAGAAAGGAATCATTCAAACACACAGATTTTAAGGGTCTAGAGAGAGAAACTCAAGGTTGAGTGTGTGTGAGAGAGAGTATTCTTGCAAACTCCCTTGTAATCCTCTAGCAAACATACAAATGAATGAATGAAATTTTTATGATTATGTGTTATTCCTCCACCTTACAATGATAACTACATAGAAATGCCAACTTTAATGACAAGTCCAGTCAAAGAAGATTCAAATATGTATGATCATCATCAAACAGACAAACCATCCACTATCACTCAAATCACTTCTCTTGAAATAGCACCAAAGCTGTACCTCAAACTAGAATCATAACAGAATGAAACCTTTCATTCTTGTGATGATCAAGATGGAGATTCTGTAAGTAATGACAGTGATGAAGAAATCAACCAACCAAAGAAACAAACATTGACTTGTATTAATCATGTCATTGAAGCAATCATTCTAAAACAAACGCAACCACGGAAATCCAAAGCAGCAAAGCCTGACAACAAACAAAAGGCAATGGTTCTATATAAGAAATATAAACCAACAGGATTTCTTGAACCAGAATTGCCTAAGGCTGAACTGAAGACAAAGATCAAGATGGAGTTAAAGAACAAATAGAAGCCTGAGGTACAAGAAATCAAAGAACAAGTCAAGAGGGAGAAGACTCGATCTAAAAGAAAGAAGAAAAGTCAAACCAAGTCTTCTACAACTGATCCAAACCAACCATCAACCTCAAAGGCTACATTAGAAACTCCAAAACAACAACCAATTCTCTATGAGACATGTAATTCAGATTCACACAACATTTCTGAGTGTAAAAACACTGAGAGTGATACATATATATGTCCTCATAAGAGAAAACAACAAAAACAATCAAGACAAAAGGCTATGAAGTTCCAAGCAAATCCAACTTCATCATTCAAGCCTAAGGGAAGAAGATCAAGACCTACTCCTTACTGCTTAAATTGTGACATGGAGAATCATACCACTTCCGAGTGTTCATACAACAACTCTCCCACATTACAATACAGAAGAGGTCAAAGATCTTATCAAACATCAGAGTCATACTCACCAAGATCGAAGCATGAGTACTACAACAGACATCATAGCTACTCTTCTCCTCGATCACAACGGCATGGGTATGATTTCAAACATTATGATATTCATGATTATTGGGCACCAAGATATTATCCTAGGTCATACACATAACATAAGTATGACAGATATAGAAATAATACTTGGTATAATAGATATCATAGAAGATCATATCCATCAAATTATTATAATCATAATTATAATTCTTATGATGAATATGATCACATGCCTAGAAGAAACAAACATGATCAAGGACAAAGATCCTTGGCTACACCTCCACAAAACACTCAAAAGAAATATAAATTTTCTAAAATAACCAAAAGATTTTCAAAAGCCAAACAAACTCCTTTTGTTAAACAAGCTAAAGTTGAGTCTGCTGGTTTAAAATCAAAACAATGTTGGAGAAAGAAAACAATTTCAGGAGGTGAATCTGATATATCATCAGATAAAGCAAAACCATACACATACGAGCAAGTCACATATAAAATTGCAAATGGACAGCTCAGGACAGTAATGACCTAGGTTGAAACATCTAACTGATTTGCTAGTGTGATAGGGATAGTTATGGAGGCCTACCAACCCAAGAAAAGTTAGAAGTGGCTGATATCTTCTCATGACAGGAACGTTCTTCCTGCTTATGATGTTATGATACAACTAAGCCAAATGGATCAGAAATTAACCATAATTCAATGCAGGACATAAATCATTTATAGAAACTATGATGGCAATGCAAGAAACAATCGATGTTTCATTCCATCTGCTTAGTCTAATTACATTGCTATATGGACTAACTGTTGATGATCTCTATTGAATTGATAACACATATTCCATTTTTTTATTTTCTCAAAAACAAAAATCCTAAAAAATGGAAAATCAAGAAAAATCCAAAAATATTTATATTGAATTTTCCTGCATTTTTTTGAGAAATGATAGTACACTCATCTAATATCTTCTGTATCTATTTTTCAAATCAACAAAGACTGACAAGACTTTGTTTGATATGTCAGTAGGCTGAGCTTGGATTCAAGATAAGCATATTTGTGATGAACTAAATCAATATGTATTGTGGACCAAAACCATCTTAGGGTATTGGTAAGCAATGTTTTTTCCAAGTGTTTGCTTGTGTGGTCACCTAAACACACCATGTGAAAATAGTTTATAAACTTCTCATTGATAAAAGCATCTGTTTCTCCTTTGTTGTATGTAAATACAGACCTGGAGTAAACGTAAGGACAATTCTGTTATGCTGAGCTCAGACCTAGTTAACCTTGCACTAAAAGGTAATGATGCATGCCAAAAAGGCAAAAAAAGAATCCTAATGTGGATCAAAGCTAAAAGAATCCCAATGAGGATCAACTTCCAAAGTGAAGTATAAAAGAATCTCAATACGGATCAAATATAAAAGAATCCCAAAGTGGATCATATCATAAGAATTTATACTCTAAATAGCCTGGTTCAAGTTGTAATAAAGTGCCACATTGCATTTCATGAGAAGGGTTATTCTTCCATGCTTCTGAGTGTGGGGTACTCAATTAGCATATCTAATCAAACCTAAACATGATAAATATCACAAAGTGTTGAAAATAGATCCTTGCACGAGTTTAAGTGGACAAACATACTTACAATCAACTTTGTTCTTTGTCTATGTCCATTCCAAACTTTAAACATTATTAGATGTAGAGGATTTTGGATTAGTATGATCCCATTGTAGTTGAAGGATTCATGATTGTAAATATCATAATTTTGAAAAATCCAAAATTCTAAAAAGATTTGTCATTTTTTTTGTATTTTTTTAGTTTTAGCAGATTTACATGTGTTATTGATTTAGGAGTGAAACTTCCATGCAATACCTCTACCGAGAGGATTTAGACTTTTGCAGGTGATGAATTGCATAACATGCCTGAGTTTCTTATTCAGTTCAAGATGTCAAGTGAACACTCCTGCTTCCTTCAAATATCTCATGCCAGTTGTTGAGAACTAAGAATCCTCCTCTTTGTGTCTCATACACAAAAGTTCCTCACCCTCCAAAGCTTTTGTTGAGGGAGAGTATATGTTAAGTCTGAAGAATTTCTGATGCTTCTCTTTCACTTTTAAAGTTGAGATAAAGCTGTTGATATTGCTACATGTGCAATCCATAGTGTTTGCAAATGGGTGTCTTTTCAAGTCTTCAAAATAAGACTAGAAGATCAAGCTGATGAAACAGCCATCAAGTGCCGAACCAAAGTCTTTATGTGCTGAAACAAAGTTCTTTTCTCAATGCCTTTTTATGAAGCTTCTAAGAAGATGCTACCAAAAAGGGGGAGAAGACTGCACTTCAAGATTGCACATCAATCAACATCGAAGGTTTTGATAATCATAAGGTTTTGGCAGCATCATCTTAGAGGGAGTATTGTTGGACTATTTGAAGATGATACTTACCAAAATCTAAGTGCAGAATCTTATGATGATTACCAAAACCGACACGATAAAGCTATGCTGAAAATATGATCAAAACAAAGAAAAATTAACCAAAGTCAAACTTGGTCAAACTTGGTCTACCATGGTCATAGTCAACATCAGTGGTCATCCTGAATGACGTCAGCACCCGGCAGTCACGCATCAGCAACTGAGAATTTATCAGACTTAGAACAATATTTGTGTAATCATTAGGGCTTAAATGTAATTTTGTTTTATTTTTATAAAGAGTATAAATAGATTGACTGTAGTCATTTATACTCTAACAATCTAAGCTAGAAAGGAATCATTCAATCATACAGATTTTGAGGGTCTAGAGAGAGAAAGTCAAGGTTGAGTGTGTGTGAGAGAGTGTTCTTGCAAACTTCCTTGTAATCCTCTAGCAAACATACACATGAATGAATGAAATTTTTATGATTATGTGTTCTTGAATCGTTCGTCATTTATTCATTATCATAAATTTCATCTTGCAATAGATCTTCACTTAAAATCATCAACGGGTTTGTGAGATTCCGCATCACAGATTCGATAAACGACAACAAAACGATTGAAATATTCGATCCACTAGTGGAATCAGCTGGGTTTCCATATTTTCCCATTTCTATTCGGGAATTTCCGGTTGCTGTAACAGTCCTGACGGTTTCTGATGTTCAGCTTTGACTTTTGAACAAGTCAAGCATTTACTTACATACATTGCAATGTCCTTCTTCATACCTGGCCACCAATACAACTCTATAAGATCTTAGTACATCTTGTCTGCACTAGGATGAACAAAATACTTGGACTTGTGCTCTTTGTTCATAACTAGGGTTCAAACATCTCTCCACTTAGGTTCCTATATACGATCCACAAAGTACCGCACACCATCCTCCTTATAGTTCATCTGTTTATCCAAACCTCGAAATTCCTCACTTGCAATGTTGTCTTCCTTTGGTGCTTCACCCTGTGCCGTCAGGATTTGAGTTTTCAGATTAGATTGAATAGTCATTCCCAAAGCTCGTGCGCGTAAGGGTTTAACACATTCTTTCCTACTCAAGGCGTCAGCCACTACATTCGTCTTTCTAGAATGATATCTGATTTTACAATCGTAATCACTAAGAAGTTCCACCCATCATAGCTGAGGCATGTTTAATTTCTTTTGATAAAAAATATGTTGAAGACTCTTATGATTGGTATAAATAACACATTTGGTTCCATATAAATAGTGCCTCCAAATCTTAAGAGCAAACACTACCGCACCCAATTCCAAATCATGTGTCGTATAGTTCTTCTCGTGGACCTTAAGTTGTCGTGATGCATAGGCAATTACCTTATCCTTCTGCATTAGCACACATCCTAACACTTGGTGTGAAGCACGCAAAACACCACAAAGTCGTTGGATCCATCAAGAAGAGTCAATATTGGAGCACTGTACAATCTTTCCATCAACGTCCGAAAGGCCTCTACTTGCTTATGACCCCAAGCAAACTTCTTATCTTTCTGTGTTAACATTGTCAATGGTTGAGCGATTTTGGAAAAATTTGCAATGAATCGGCGATAATAACCGGCCCATCCTAAGAATTGCCGAATCTCCTAGGGTGTCTTAGGTGTGTCCCATTTCTTTACTGCTTCGATCTTTCTAGGGTCGACATGAATTCCTTTATCATTAACCACGTGCCCTAGAAATTTCACCTCACGCAACCTGAACTCACACTTGGAGTATTTGGCTTAAAGCTTTTCTTCTCCTAGTAGCTTCAGTATTGCCCGTAGATGCTGTTCATGCACCTCTTTTGACCATGATTAGATGAGGATTTAATCGATAAATACAATCACAAATTTGTCTAGATACGACCCACATACCCGGTTCATCAAATCCATAAACACTATCGGAGCATTTTTCAATCCAAATGGCCTCACCACGAACTCATAATGCCCGTAACGAGTCCGGAATGTTGTCTTTGGTATATCCTCTTCGTGAACTCTCAGCTGATTATATTTAGTTATATACATATTAATAAGCTTTCAACTCAATTAGTAACTAAGTATGAGTATACATATATATGATTATTTCACACGCTCTTATTTACGTCATCATTATATTGGTTTATATATATAGTTACATATTAACACCTCAATAGACACGGACCCACTAATATAACACACTCAAAATACACACCCGATACACACATTCCCCACTCACACTTGTACACACTCTATGCAAGAGACACCCACTCAAACCCATATCATCCACACTACAAATCATGTTTCAATAGAGACATACTCATATTCATAATCTAAACACACACTGGATAACACATTGATTCATGTACATACCCAACGCACACTGGAACACACACCTAAACACACAGTGTAGGACACATACACTTACTCATAATATCAATAACACACTCACGGTTTATACATATATATACACACCTGTACACGTACACACATTCAAAAATATATATACATTCAACACACACATATATACATACACAATGTCAAGAAAACACAATACACGTGCACACACACTCACGATTTACACTCACACTCACTCTAACCCCCCCCCCCCCTCACGGTTTATACACACAGACACACTGTAACACAACACATACACAGCCTTAAAATCACTAAAATTCCCCTGAATAGTGTTCATCAAGTTGGTAATTTCATATATAGGATAATGCTATTGTAACAAAACATTTTTATACGGGGGGACGGTAGAAAAAAAAAGTCTAATTTCTTATAAATTTTATAAATTTATCACGCAATAACGAATACGTATGACTAGAGTTATTATGTAATGGGGTAAAATTATCATGTAAGGATGATTACGTGGTGAAGCGACGACAACAACAAACGATAGCGAGTTTTCAAAACTCAACATCAAGAGAGAAGATGAAGATCCAAGGTTAGGGTTGTTGTTTCTGAAGATGAAACAATGAGAAAAAACCCGTTTTGAACTTGTTTTTCAAATGGCGGAATCTAAATCTGATTCGTCGCTTAACAGCTTGGTATGTTTCATCAATTCTAATTTTATAGTGTGTTATCCAGTCTTTACATCAATATATAATTGGATGAAATTTAATATTTAAGAACCCCAAAATCCCCCATGTGATGAACTGATGATACCCGAGAATTAATTTAAGAATTTTGATTTTAAAGCTCATCACAAGGTTGCTACTGAAGGTACAAAACAAAAAAAAAAATATTTGCTATTTTTCGTATTTGTTACAGCCTGTGTAACAGAATATAAGTTGGCTCATGCATGCTCCTTTTTACCATTCACTTACACTCACACAAACACATGGGGTATCTAAATTTTTATAATTAATCTATTATAAATTACATTAATGGCCCATATATACCTCAATTGTTTAATGTTAAATTTTAGCCCATCTATTTTAAAATGCACTTTATCAGTACAAATAATAAAGGATAAATCCTTTAAGGTGGAGATATGTTAAGGGTAACATATGCTTTGATAGTTGTATCATGAGAGTGATTGTATCCCAGAATGACTGACGATACCCGTGTAGATTGTTTGGCTGTTGCAGATGAATAGTTGGGTGAAGAGAGAAAGATTTTGCCTTTTCTACTCATGAAGATGTGTTAAAAGATTAGTAGATTATAGAGATGTTTTAAAGCTGCTAATGTTGTACACGTGATGTTGTTGTAGATATTTTGAATATGATAAAATCAAGTGTTTGTGATATTTTTGTGTTTAGCATTTGGGATTCTTATTTTTTGTGATTCGGTATATTACTAGTATTAAGGCCCTTGTGTTGCGGGGAGGCATAAAACTATGCCAAGTAACACCAATAATGTCATATCACTGTTAGCGACCACCAACACCGAAAGAGCTAGCATTAAAAAAAAAAAAATCGAACGAAAAATAGACGTAAAAGAATTGAACCACACACGCAAAACGTTAAACATTAAAAATATGAACAAAATCGATCAGGGACCGCACGTTGCGATGGAGCTGTTAAATGGAAATTAATAGGCATATTAAAGTTGAACCACACACACATGTTATGACGTATTAACTCTCAAAATTTAGATTGGAATGTAAAATGAAAAACTATAAAAGATAAAAAGTATAGATGAACAAAATTAAAGGTAAAAAATAAACTTTCTGGTGGAAATACGTCATCGAATTGTAAAAACAATCAAAATAGTCTCTTTTGGTAAGGGTTAATATATTGGATTTAATATAAAATTAAAAGAAAGAAATAAAAGCATGTACAACCTTCAATATTTATTGTACCACAATAAATGCAACTTTTGGGTGGTATTTAGTAATATTCAAATTTGTATTAATGAAGTTGGTTTGAAAACTACACAATAACTAGTATTAAGCCTCTCGTTGCGTTGCACCGTGTCACACCCCGAACCACAGCGATTTTCCGCGGGGTGCGAACGTCATGGAATCATAGTTACTGGTCGACCACTACATGGTTTTGTAAAACATACATTACCAATACATTGAAAAATACATAATTGTTTTCAGAGTTAAAATTTCGGAAGCAAAGGAACTAATGTATATTGTTTTCAAAACCCGACAATACAGAAATAGATGTCCCAAAAGAGAATGGTCCTAAATTCGATGTGAACCATGCTAGCTTAATTTGATGCAGTTATCAAATACCTGAGAAAACATGCACGAAAAATATATCAACATAAAGTTGGTTAATTCACAGGTTTCAAGTAATAATAATCAGTGTAAGGGACCACAAACCTTTCTATGATTTGATTGTTGTACATACAATGCTACAAATTATATAAGTGTCGCAACCGAAGCTAGACTGTAACTGTAATAAATTGCCCCTACCCATGCCTACCGTAAGCATAGGGGTGAACAGGCTAATAATGCACCTGTTTAGACATCCAGTCAAGGTTAGGGTAATTAACCCGGGTGGGAGTAGTCAAACCCAATAGTACTATCCATGATTACCTCGCTTAGGGAAATAAATTAACGGTCCGGTAAAGGGGACTTCATACGGTAAGTAAACCACTTATATAACATGTGAAATCATTGACAATTAATTGTGTCCCTGAAAATAGTAATTTGCATGTAATCTCCCCCAAAATGGAAACAAGTAAAATGGGGCCGTGAAACTCACCTGTAATGCACGCGTGAATACTAGCAATAGCCCGTACGTATGGTTGGTCTAGGAATCTCCTAAATAAAATCACAATATATTCATAAAGTCATGATTATCAACCCTAGATGGTGATGCATAACTCATCCACAAAGTTAGTTTTGAAAATGTCACTTGACTAGTTAGACACGTCGAGCCGTTAATGTTTTATTTAGATTTTTGTCTCCATAGTTATCTTCTTAAAAATACATATTGTATTGCATGGGTTTTATATTAAGTATAATTCCATTTTACTTTCCATGTGCATGAGTTTCTTTTTACCAAGTACCTCCAAAAGTTTACTTTATATAAATGTAGACATTTGACAGAAACAAGATGATTTTTAGGTCTGGTTGTCATCCCCTTTTCATGGTGAAAAGAATCTTTATAAAATCTGATATTTTTACCACATCTATCGCTATGTCTTAGGTCTCCAAAAAGGTATATCTTGTAATATGTAACTAAGTTTAAGTGCCTCGAAATGGGTCATGAGGCAACAGATGTCAGTTCAGTATTTTCCTGTACATGTCCATGGATTTCACCTTTTTGATGGGTCAAACCTTACTTTTACAGATAGTGCCTATAGTACTTTTAAACCTAACATCTTAAACTAAGTTACTAAAGAAAGAAAAACTCCATTTGATTATTTTAAGCATAACTTATGCCTTAATCTTTCTGCCCTATCCAATCTGCCAAAAACTCAGATTCAACACCCTATTCATATTTGTACGTTTTGGATGGGATATACTTATCTAAAAATTTCAAGGTTATATGCGTTGAAAACTAGACATTCTAAGTTTAATTTTAGGCTCAAGAAACAGTCCATTTGGACGTGTTTAGGTCGAGTTATGGTGTCTAAAACACAGAACATGAATCTGCCAGAATCTGTCTTACATGTTTTGTTACTTTTTAAGCTTTGCTAGAGCATCTTTGAATGAGTTAGTGAACATGGACACATCATGGTGATGTATATAAGATTAGGAACAAGGTGCTAACCTTAAAAAAGCAAGAAGAAGGAGAAGATAATCTTGAAATGCAAAGAAAAAGACTTGATCCCTTAAACTAAGAATCAAGCAAGGAAAAGTGGAGAAGATGTTGTGGGATGCTTGGAAGCTTCAAAAATCACTTGATCTCCACTCAAATGCACTTGAGCACATAAGATTTGTAGAACTCAAGTTTGAAAAATGGTGAAGTGGGGGTGGTGGTGGTTTGGCCGTAAGTTTGGAGGGGGAGGAGAGGTGAGTGTGGTGTGTTGATGTATGAAATGTTTGCATGTTTTATAGGCCTACATCCCTTTTCTTTCATGGGATTTTGAAGTATGAGTGTATCATATCATGGATAAGGGTGAATGAGATGGAGCTCTCTAATTGTAGTAATGATGTTAATCTCCTTTAATCAATACTAAAAGTGCTTCACAATAGATGCAATTCTTGATCTTGGTAAAAGTCAAACATATTTTCAAGAGAGATTGGAAGGAGAATTGAGGGGGGGGGGGGGGGGGAAGGGGACGACCAAAGAGAGGGGAAAGGGGTTTGGTTTTCAAATTTTGTGTAGTATTGGGTATTTGGGTGGTATTTGTTGCACTATAGGTATTTTTACATATTTTTATATTTTTACCTTTTACTTTTTCAAATACATAAAAATATTATAAGAAATTTTAATATTACATATTTTAATATTGATGATATGTTAATGATACCTCGTGTATCTAGTAGTCGTGTTATTACGATTCGTTCCGGGTAAATATCAAGTTACGCGATTAGGTTTATTTATAAGTTTAAATTTTTCCCATGTATTTAATTTGGGATCTAAAATACTTTGAAACACTTTAAAGTATTTATTAGTATGCATATATTAATTATCACCAACATTCGTATGTGCCGGATGTGCCGCGTGTAAAAATGGTAATTACGCCGAATCACAGATGCATGAAATGTCCTTAAATAATTAGAACTCAATTGAAACCCATGTAAAATATGTATGCTTATGACTGAGTCGGGCCGGATATTGACCTGAAATTTGCCGGTTGCCACATACTCCCCATGTTAGAAAGAATTTCGTCCCGAAATTTAGTTAGTGTCTTCTGTAGTCGTTAGGGTTTCGAACAAGAAAGGGTAGTTGAGTTTCATTTGATCTTCACGTTCCCAAGCAAATTTGGGTCCTTGTCTAGAATTCCACTGAACTTTCACTATAGGAATGCGGCTTCGTTTCATTCTCTTTACCTCTCGATCCATGATCTCTACCGGTTTCTCAATAAAATGGAGTTGTTCATCGATCTGAACCTCGTCGAGTGGTATAATTATAGTTTCATCTGACAAGCACTTTATCATGAACACCACTAAGTTCCTGTGGTAGTTTGAGTTTGTAAACTACGGGGACCAATCCTCGCTAGGATCTCGAACGGTCCGATGTATCTAGGGTTTAGCTTACCGCGTTTACCAAAACGAATAACTCCCTTCCAGGGCGAGACTTTTAGTAGCACTTTGTCTCCTACCTGAAATTCCAACGGTTTGCGTCTCACATCAGCTAACTTTTTTGACGGTCACGCGCAGCTTTGAGTCAGTTCCGAATCTGAGCAATCTTTTCAGTCATCTCGTGTATGATTTCCGGACCAGTAAGTTGGCTATCGCCTACTTCTGTCCATCATAGAGGAGATCGACATTTTATACCGTATAGTGCCTCAAACGGTACTGCTTTGATACTAGTGTGATAGCTATTATTGTAAGAAAACTCGACTAGGGGTAGATGAGTATCCCAACGGTTTCCGAAATCTATCACACAAGCTCTAAGCATGTCTTCCAACATTTGAATGGTTCTTTCACTCTGCCCATCTGTTTAGGGGTGGTATGTGGTACTCATATCCAAATGTGTACCCAAGGCTTTTTATAATGATTGCCAAAATCTAGAGGTGAATCGACTATCTCGGTCAGAGATAATGGAGGTTCGCACACCATGTCTTGAGACAACCTCCTTAAGGTAGATCCTGGTCAGCTTTTCCATTTTGTCAGTTTCCTTAATTGGTAAGAAATATGCAGACTTCGTTAGTCGGTCTACGATTACCCAAATCGTATCGCATCCGGTGGATGTCTTGGGTAGTTTCGTTATGAAGTCCATGGAGATTTGTTCTCATTTCCACAGTGGAATTTCTGGTTGGTGCAGCAGTCCTGATGGCTTCTGATATTTTGCCTTAACCTTTGAACATATGAGGCACTTGCTAACATAGGTGGCTATGTCAGCTTTCATGTTGGGCCACCAATATAACTCCTTCAGGTCCCGACACATCTTATCCGAGCCCGGGTGGATGGAGTATCGGGATTTGTGTGCCTCGTTAATCACAAGATCCTTAAAGTTTCCAAAGTTTGGTACCCAAATTCGGTTCATGAAATAGCGAGTTCCATCATACTTGGCCTCAAATTGTTTATCCATGCCGCGAAGAGATTCCTCTTTCAAATTTTGTTCTTTTAGTGCCTCAAGCTGAGCATCGCGAATCTGTGTGGTTAAATTTGTACGGATTGTCATTCCCAACGCTCGTACTTGCATGGTCTTGGTTTGTTCTTTCCTACTCAAGGCATCTGCTACCACATTTGCCTTTCCTGGATGATAACGAATCTCGCAGTCATAGTAATTTAGTAACTTAACCCATCTGCATTGCCTCATGTTCAATTCCTTTTGATCGAAGATGCGTTGAAGGCTTTTATGGTCAGTGAATATAGTACACTTGGTACCATACAAATAATGTCTCCAAATTTTAAGTGCAAAAACGACCGCTCCTAATTCAAGGTCGTGAGTAGTGTAATTTTTCTCATGCACTTTCAATTGCCGAGAAGCGTAAGCAATAACCTTATCGTGTTGCATCAGAACACACCCGAGTCCTTGTCGTGATGCGTCACAGTACACCACAAAACCATCGGTTCCCTCCGGTAGGGATAGAATAGGTGCACAATATAGTTTTTGCTTCAATAATTGAAACGCTGCTTCCTGCTTATCACCCCAATCAAACTTCTTATCCTTTTGGGTCAGGATTGTCAATGGTTGGGCTATTTTGGAGAAATTTTCAATAAAACGTCGATAATAACCTGCAAGACCCAGGAATTGTCGTACCGCGGTTGGAGTTCTTGGTGCTTCCCAGTTCTTAATGGCCTCTATCTTGGATGGGTCAACATGTATTCCCTTCTCGTTGACCACATGCCCAAGAAATTGCACTTCTCGAATCCAGAAGTCGCATTTTGAAAATTTTGCGTACAATTTCTCGTTCTTGAGTAGTTCCAAGATTAATCTTAAATGTTGTTCATGCTCATCCTTGGTTCGTGAATATATCAAGATGTCATCGATGAAGACGATCACAAATTTATCCAAATAGGGTTTGCACACTCTGTTCATTAGATCCATGAATATGGTTGGTGCATTGGTTAACCCAAATGGCATGACCATGAACTCGTAATGACCATAACGAGTTCGAAAAGCGGTCTTAGGGACATCCTCCTCTTGGATTCGTAATTGGTGGTATCCCGAACGTAAATCAATTTTCGATTAATAACTAGAACCTTGAAGTTGATCAAATAAGTCATCGATTCATGGAAGTGGATACCGATTCTTGATAGTGAGCTTGTTTAACTCCCGGTAGTCAATGCACATTCAAAATGATCCATCCTTCTTCTTGACAAACAAGACTGGAGCTCCCCAGGGTGAGAAACTCGGCCTTATGAATCCCTTATCTAACAATTTCTATAATTGATTAGACAACTCTTGCATCTCTGATGGTGCTAGTCGGTATGGTGATCGTGCTACCGGAGAAGCTCCAGGTACTAAGTCAATGCGAAATTCGACTTGTCTTTGGGGTGGAAGTCCGGGCAGGTCCTTGGGAAAGACTTCCGGGTAGTCTTGCATGATGGGTATATCCTCGATTCTATTCTCATCTGTTTGCTTCTTTATCACGTGTGCCAATATTGCATGATAACCCTTTCGTAAGTACTTTCGGGCCTTCATGCATGAAATGATCCTTAGTACCGCACCGCACCTTTCTCCTTGTACTTTCGGGCCTTCATGCATGAAATGATCCTTAGTACCGCACCGCACCTTTCTCCTTGTATCGATATCGTCTCTCCACTCGGGAGTGGAATGCGAACAATCTTCTCTTGACAAACGATTTCTGCTTGATTTTTCGACAACCAATCCATGCCCACGACGATATCGAAACTTCCTAAGGTTATAGGTAGCAAATCTCTGTCGAATGCGTGTTCCGCCAAGCTCAAGGTGCATCCATGTATGATTTTGACAGTTTCAATTAATTTACCATCGGCTAACTCTATTGCATACTTAGAAGTCAATTGCGTAGGAGTAATTCCAAGCAATGAACTAAATTCACTAGACACGAAACTCCTATCTGCACCTGTATCAAATAAGATAGAAGCATAGTGATTGTTTACAAGAAACGTACCCATGATAATGTTCAGGTCCTGTCGAGCTTCTCCAGCTCCAATCACAAAAGCTCGACCACGTGCGTTGTTCCCACCAGTCTGCTTCAGGTTCGGGCAATCCTTACGAAAATGTCCAACAACACCACATTCAAAACATCCTCGATTTTTTCCTGTTTTGGGGGCAGGGTTCACCTTGCGACAATCCTTAGTCACATGACCAAAATGCTTACATTTCTGAACATAGAATCCACACATGCACCAAGGTGATGAAAGTTGCATTTGTTTGGGTAGGTTTCCAGCATATCCACCTTTTGCTTTCTTCTCTGATGGGCCGGCAGTAAAAACCCTAACCACTTCCTGTTTATGTTGAGCTTGAGATGGTGTGTTTCTGCCATGATTGTTGTCCCACTTTCTCTTGTTGTCATAGTTCCTTTCCACCACTGCCTTCTTTACAAATACCCCTTGACGCACAGCCTGATCGGTCAAGTCATGAGCTATTCTGACAGCTTCTTGAATAGTGACTGGCTTGGATGAGGTCACCATGATCTTGATTTGGGGTGCAATGCCCCAAATATACCTTTCAATCCGTTTGAATTCTGGGTTAACCATGTGAGGGCATAAACGAGCAAGATCATGAAATAGAGTAGTGTAACCGGTCACATCCGCGCCTTTCATGGTGTGATTCCAAAATTCTACCTCAAGCTTTTGTAATTCATTTCGGGGCAGTACTCATCAGTCAGTATCTGTTTCAACTCATCCTATGTGATTTGATAAGCAGCATCAATACCCAAGGTCTGAGCATGAGCATTCCACCAAGTGAGTGCCTGACCCTCAAAGGTACACGTCGCAAATTTCATCTTGTTCTCCTCGGCACAGTTGCTGATTCGTTGAACTGACTCCATCTTCTCAATCCAACGAACCAATCCGACAGCTCCTTCGTTACCGCGAAAGTTAAGCGGTTTGCAGTTCAGGAAAGTTTTGTAGGAGCATCCTTTTGCGTTGGCATCGGATCCTGTGTCATAAGTTTACTCAGATTAGTAAAAATTAAGCGTTAGCAATGACCCTTATATCTCGAGACTCAAGTTACGCCAGATTTTATTATACCTCCCGCGCCACTTCCATTGCTTCTATTCACCTCGGATCCTCCTGCGTTGCGGTTCGCTTCATGATGTGCAATGGCATCTGCTACTCGTTGTGCCACTAGCTGCTCAATGGCCTCAGCTGTCATGGGAGCATTGTTTCCCATGTTGGTTCGGACGTTTCCCCTTCGTGGTGGCATGTTTCTTCAAATCATAATGATAAGTAAGACGAGACAATATATAACAATGTCAAACACATATGCACAAAAAATAAACATTCATAACAACCACACAATCACGCAATATAAAAGATAACATAACTTGAAATAAATTGTACGAGTTACAAAGTATTTTAAGAGTACACGCTCTTACAACCAAGTTAATATCCGAATATTACGTGAGCACAGCCTGCTCACGATAGGCAATCAAGGAAATGAACGAGTAAATACGCCCATTTGCACTGCTGCCATAACGATCAGTACACATACAGCTGCTAGGGTGGTGGATGACTCCAGGCGTCCCTCTAGTGTAATCACCCTCTGTTCTGCCTCCGCTGCGCGCTGCTGGGCCATCATCGCTCTCTGCTCTGTAGCATCCATCCTCTGAGTTAACTCCACCATCTTACGCTGCACGCTAGTAATCCTGTCATGCATCGTGTGTAATTCCTGGTCATCCAGGTACCTGTCCTCCTCAATAGCTAGCAATCGACCCTCAATCTCCTCCATACCTGTAGTCTGTGGAAGTCCAGCAATCTCCTCCTGTAACTCCCGGATCTGGTGGTCGTGCATCGCAACACGTGCCACAAGCAACGGTACTATGCGCTCCACAGGCTCTCGGGTGAGGGATGTCGGGTGTGGGGCATTGGATGACTCACCTACCTCGTAGGTGGAAGGTATTCCCTCCATGTCCCGCCACTCACTCAGGCAGCTGGGCATCCAGTCCCATCGACGACTATCAACTTTGCGCCTTTTAGGCGCAGGCTGGGGGGTACGATCACGAATAGGTGTATTAGGGCGGATCGGGACGCGAACCCGCTTCCTAGGTGTGTGTGTACGAAGTGTACCGCCAGGATGGGTCTGATATCTGGGGTATGATGGTGGTGGTAACGTTAGAGTGACGTCACGATGGGTATCTATAGCCACTTTCTCGGGAATAGCGAATACAGGGGCAATATCAGTAGGATCAGAGGTGGGGTCAAGAATATCAGCGTTGACAGGTGGGGGAGTGGGATCAACGGACTGGTTAGCAGCCTGGGGAATAGGATCAGTAGGCTGGGGGTAGAGTCAGCAAGCTTCGAGTTGGGACCTACAGGCTCGGTATCAGTGGTCTGGGAGACGGAGTCGATGGACTCAGAATCCAAATCCACTCGCTCAGTGTCGTCGGACAACAGGACAGGATCAACAGGCTCGGGAGTAGGGTCTACTGGCTCGGGAAGAGGGTCAGCTGGCTGTGGATCAGTGGTGGTATGACAGGGTCCAACTATCGTACCTAGGTAGTAATGAGCCTCGCTCGCTGGGATGGTCATCGGCATGTCGGGGCCAATACGACGAACACACCCTGGAATAAGCTCATAAGGTAGTGCGGCGTGGGGCGAATCACCAAATCATGCCCGAAGGAGGAGGGAGTAATCCATAGTCATGGTCTTCAAGCAAGCCTCCTGTGGTATCGGGAGCAGGGATATGGATAGGGTCAGAGGGAGCGGGGTGAGGAATAGGAGTAGGAGTCTTTACTGTGGTGGGAATAGTCGGCTGGGGCAAATCGTCGTGCGTAAGGATTAGAGGTGTAGATGTTGATCCTGCGGATGATGCTGGTGATGTGGTCTCGTACTCCTCATCAGAGTCGAATACGTAAATAGGTTGGGATGCGGATGACATATCTATGACAAGACAACACACATATATAATTATCATAAGTTACGTGAATGTATAAAATGCTAAGGTGATGCAATGAACCACGGTTATAGTCTAGGTCCACTAGATGCAACCTAATTTCCTATAACCAATGGCTCTAATACCAATCTGTCACACCCCGAACCACAACGATTTCCCGTGGGGTGCGAACGTCATGAAATCATAGTCACTGGTCGACCACTACATGGTTTTGTAAAACATACATTACCAATACATTGAAAAATACATAATTGTTTTCAGAGTTAAAATTTCGGAAGCAAAGGAACTAATGTATATTGTTTTCAAAACTCGACAATAAAGAAATCGATGTCCCAAAAGAGAATGGTCCTAAATGCGATGTGAACCCTGCTAGCTTAACTTGATGCAGTTATCAAATACCTGAGAAAACATGCACGAAAAATATGTCAACATAAAGTTGGTGATTTCACAGGTTTTAAGTAATAAGTTACTAAAGAAAGAAAAACTCCATTTGATTACTTTAAGCATAACTTATGCCTTAATCTTTCTGCCCTATCTAATCTGCCAAAAACTCAGATTCAACACCCTATTCATATTTGTACGTTTTGGATAGGATATACTTATCTAAAAATTTCAAGTTTAGATGCGTTGAAAACTAGACATTCTAAGGTTAATTTTAGGCTCAAGAAAAAGTCCATTTGGATGTGTTTAGGTCGAGTTATGGTGTCTAAAACACAGAACATGAATTTGCCAGAATCTGTCTTACATGTTTTGTTACTTTTTAAGCTTTGCTAGAGCACCTTTGGATGAGTTAGTAAACATGGACATATCATGGTGATGTATAGAAGATTAGGAACAAGGTGCTAACCTTAAACAAGCAAGGAGAAGGAGAAGATAATCTTGAAATGCAAAGAAAAAGACTTGATCCCTTGAACTAAGAATCAAGCAAGGAAAAGTGGAGAAGATATTGTAGGATGCTTGGAAGCTTCAAAAATCACTTGATCTCCACTCAAATGCACTTGAACACATAAGATTTGTAGAACTCAATTATGAAAAATGGTGAAGTGGGGGTGGTGGTGGTTTGGCCGTAAGTTTGGAGGGGGAGGAGAGGTGAGTGTGGTGTGTTGATGTATGAAATGTT
Organism: Flaveria sonorensis; assembly: GCA_025506505.1. Lineage (NCBI taxonomy): Eukaryota > Viridiplantae > Streptophyta > Magnoliopsida > Asterales > Asteraceae > Flaveria > Flaveria sonorensis. The sequence goes on along the minus strand of CM046430.1, from coordinate 44,651,839 downwards.
TGTATGTTTTATAGGCCTACATCCCTTTTCTTGCATGGGATTTTGAAGTATGAGTGTATCATCTCATAGATAAGGGTGAATGAGATGGAGCTCTCTAATTGTAGTAATGAGGTTAATCTTTTTTAATCAATACTAAAAGTGCTTCACAAAAGAAGCAATTCTTGATCTTGGTAAAAGTCAAACATATTTCCAAGAGAGATTGGAAGGAGAATTGAGGAGGGGGGGGGGGGGGGGGGGGGGGGGGAAGGGGACGGCCAAAGGGAGGGAAATGGGGTTTGGTTTTCAAATTTTGTGTAGCATTGGGTATTTGGGTGGTATTTGTTGCACTTTAGGTATTTTTACATATTTTTATATTTTTACTTTTTACTTTTTCAAATACATAAAAATAGTATAAGAACTTTTAATATTACATATTTTAATATTGATGATATGTTAATGATACCTCGGGTATCTAGTAGTCTCGTTATTACGATTCGTTCCGCGTAAATATCAAGTTACGCGATTAGGTTTATTTATAAGTTTAAATTTTTTCCATGTATTTAATTTGGGATCTAAAATACTTTGAAACACTTTAAAGTATTTATTAGTATGCATATATTAATTATCACCAACGTTCGTATGTGCCGGATGTGCTGCGTGTAAAAATGGTAATTACGTCGAATCACAGATGCATGAAATATTATGCATGAAATGTCCTTAAATAATTAGAACTCAATTGAAACTCATGTAAAATATGTATGCTTATGACTGAGTCGGGCTGGGTATTGACCTTAAATTTGCCGGTTGTCACACACCGGAAGGCGTAAAACCATGCCAAGTATTATCAATGGCACACTATCAATGGTGACCATAAACACATAAAAACTTGTATTAAAAACAAATAAAAAACAAAAAAATACAACCGAACAAAAAGTAGACGTCAACACGTTGAATTATACATATATAACATATAAGTAAGTCAAAGAACTAGCGCGTTGTGATGGGGTAGTTAAACGGAGGAAATTAGCGTAAAACATTAAACCACACATGCACGCACTCTGCGACATATTAACCCGTAAAATTTAAAGCGAAACATAAAACGAAAAATTTGTAAATTATGAAAAGTATAAAGACCAAAGTTGAAAATAAAAATATTGGGTCTAAATAATAAAATATATAAATATATCGAGTTAAAATAAACAAATTAAATATTAAAGAAAGAGCACAAAATGTGGGTACGACTCACTAATGTATATGGTACAATTCATAATACATAAAAAAGTTGATAATTATTATATACTAGAATTAAGCTCCTCACGTTACAGGGGACGTAAAACCGTACAAAATAACACTAATGTCACATTATCATTAATTACCATCAACATTGAAATTATGGTGTGGTATATGGGTTTCTAAACTAGTAAGAAGTAAGTCAATACTTAGGAGTGATGGAGGTGATGACCATGTGACAATGTTTATGTGGTGCCTAAGTGTACAAGCTAGTAAGAAATAAGGTTGTTCAAACCGCTCGTCACACTTTCGGAATTTGCTCGAAAAATGCTCGTTTGAATTTTTGTTCAATTGTAAATGAGCCGATCAGCTCGGATTGGTTGTAAACGAGCCAAGCATGAGTGAAAATTCGTTCGGCTTGAATTTATATACATATACATACATACATATATATATATACATATACATACATACATATATATATATATATATATATATATATATATATATATATATATATATATATATAGTTTATACATAGCACTCTAGTAGATTTGACCAACTATATAAAAATATATAATTTTATTTATGTATACTTGATCAATCAACCTAATAAAAAATTTTAAACTAATCACAAAAGTGAAATCCTAATCCACTAAGAGAGAGTTTTTGTCGATCATCTTCCTCTATCACCGTTATCATTCTCTGCAATATGATCTACGCCTTATTGGCTAAATCTTAGTCTCATCGTGAGTCACAACGTATTGTCATCCATAAAAACGTTATGTTATGAAATGTGCTGTTTTTTAAGTCGTTAACATATGTTCGCCGCAATATAAATCGTATGACACACAAGATAGTTGGGTTGTAGAAGTTTTTCGATGCTCGTTTGCGCTAGCTCGAAAAATTAACGCTTGAAAATTGATCGTTCGATTTTCCGCTTGATTGTAAACGAGCCAATTGGCTCGGTTAGGTTTGGAAACAAGCTAAGCGCGAGCAAAGGTCCGCTTGGTTCGGATCGGCTACGACCCTAGTAAGAAACCATGTGAACAAAACATTATATATATATTTTATTATAAGTTATAGATTTATTACATCGGTTTATACAGTGAATTTAGTAATTTTTTATTCACTGTAGAGCTTATATTATGTATATTGACTGAATCTATAGGCAAACGTCAGAGACCACTTAAGTTCTATGTTTAGAAACCCACCACGAATTAATTTTTAAAATTTTCCCTACTATCACTTCTGTATTTATTTCAAGCAACGCAGTACAAAAAGAATAGTTACTGTTTTTAAAAGGAAAAATAGATATGTTTTTATTTATTTACGATTATAGAAACTTTTAAATAATGTATATATTGAAAATAAGGTGTATATTACGTTCATATCTATAAATCTTAATTAAACATGAGTGGTTTGTTTGAAGCATTGTATATTGCGTTTATGTCAACATAAATGTTATAAACTTTTTTTATTTTGATGTTGTGACGTGTTTATTATATCAATGTTTGACATTAGTTTTTTTAACGGATTCGTTTTTATATAAAATTCCTAATATTATCGACGGCTCTGTTGCAACACACAGATTGTGATGACTCTTTCGTTATTTACCGGTCTTTTTAGTTGCGGGAGCACATTGATGATAATTCTGTAGAAAAATCAGACCCAAAAGAGACTTGCGACAACTCATGGTCTCAAGCATGGTCTCAAATTCTTGTTGAAAGTAAATTATAATTAGAGAAAATTACATAGATGGTCCCCATGACTTAACCAGATTGTATGTTTGGTTTTCAAATTTTAAAAATTATAAAGTTAATTCAAACTTTTGTGTAATCTTTGCATTTTTCATTTCTGACATTGAATTCATTTAGTTTTTATGTGTAATATAAAGTTTGAACTAACTTTAAAATTTAACTTCAGGAACCAAATGTGAAACGTCCATATAAAAGTTTGGACTAGCTTTGCAATTTTTGAAATTTGGGAGCCAAACTTGCAAAGGCTACACAAAAAGTTAGACTAACTTTGCAATCAAAGTCTAGAGACCAAACTCGCAAGTTCAAACCACATGGATCATTTATGCAGTTTTCTCTTATAATTATAAATTTTTTAAGGCAAACCAACACTAGCAACCGATCCTTTCTGGGCAAATGTGAGTGGTGTCATCAAAGGGGGCATTCACTTACCAACTTCTCTATTTTCAAAATGGTACATCCTAATGTTGTTATACCTTCTTTCAATCAATTCATGTAGGTCAAAGAAGCTCGGGTACACATGACAAACACCTCCAAGATGTCTACAAACGTTGTTATACATTCTTTCAATCAACTCCTCAATTTGATAGTGGAGCCTCACACCACGTCACAAATGATCTCAACAACCTTTCCTTCCGTGCACCATATGCATGGAACTGATGAATTGGTTATCAGTGATGGTTCGTCTCTACAAATCACTCATATGGGTTTTGCTATTCTTTGAACTTCCACTACATCTCTTCTTCTTAAAAATGTTTTATATGTACCATCTTTCTCCTGCAATATTATCTCTATCTCTAGTTTGTGCTCCGATAACAATTTTCAAACTGAATTCTATTCTTTTGTTTTTGTCATTAAGGATGAGGACTCGCACACCCCTCTTCTTCGAGGAATAGCAACTCAGGGAATATATAAGTTGCGGCCCTCTCGACCTCAACCAGTTTCATGCTTCAAAAGACTACATAGATGACTTGGCACCATAGGCTCGACCATCCACACTATAAAGTCTACAAGCACCTATCTTCTTTAATTTCTTTCACTTCTCATTTTCATGAACATTGTAATTCTTGTCGGGTTAATAAAATCCATCGTTTCCATTTCTATACATCGTCACTTATTTCTCATGCTCCCCTTGATCTTATTTTTATGATGTATGGTGCTCATGAATTAAATCTTATGACAATTATAAATACTATATTATATTTATTGATTATTATGCCAGATACACATGGCTATATCCGTTAACAAAGAAAGTCATACTCACTTTCCATTTTCATTCGTTTTCAAAAACTTGTTAAGAACTACTTTCAACGATTAAATAACTTTTCTTGGATAATGGCGGAGAGTATATCAAACTAATATCTTATCTCTCTTCCTATGGCATCTTTCATTTGATCTCGCCCACCCCATATCCGGAACACAATGGCTATGTCGAGATACAACATTGGCATATTGTTGAAACAGGGTTATCACTGCTTTCCCATGCCAACATGCCCCCATATTTTGGCCTTATGCCTTCATGGCCGCCGCCTACCTCATCAACTGACTACCCATTAAAACCCTTCACAATTCCTCTTCCCACCTTACTCTTTTCAACAAACTCCTCAACTATTCCAAGCTCCGAAGCTTTGGGTGTCTTTGTTATTCATGGCTTCGACCATATTTCCCAACAAACTCCTCCACTCGCTTTCCACACCTTATGTCTTTGTTGGTTATTCTCCATCATAGAGTGCCTACCATTGCTTTGATACCACCACATATAAAACATATTTCTCTCTCCATATTGAATTCATTGAACATTAATTCCCTTTTATTAAACTCATAGACTATACCGTCTCTCCATCTCAATCACTCTCTGATTAGTTACCCATTACCATCCTATTCACCATTCCAATCTCTCCAACTCATCATTCATTTCACCACACACATAACTTGTTAACTCACAACCATACTTTACACCCTCCTATACTAACCCATCGCCACCCTCACCATCTTTACCTTCCTTTTCCCATCTCATCGAGAATACAACCAATTCCACCTCCTCTCATCCGTCCATACTTGTTTTTGCCCTACAGCCTCCAAATCCTCCACACGTCCTAACCCCAAACCTAATTCTAAATACTTCAACTCTTAATTCCATACTAACATAACCACCGTATCTTCCCTTATTTGACCTCCAAATATTGCCTATACACGAAAGCACCCTTCATGGTGCAAATCCATGACAAAGGATTTTGAAGCCTTAGAATGCAATCACACTTGGACTTTAGTCGCTTCTTCACTGTACCGAATCTAGTCATATGTAAATGGGTTTTTCAAACTAAATACAAACACAATGGTTTTGTTTATTGTTTAAAAGCCCATTTAGTAGCAAATGGGTTTCATCAATGGCCTTGTTTAAAGGCATTCTTTTCTCCCAAAATAAATATATAAGGAATACACTTAAAGGCTGATGCAACCAAAGAACAATCAAAGAACTCTCAGCATGCATATGTGAAGTACTAGGAAATTACTTTGGAAGATTTGATATAACTTAGTGAATTATGCTAAGTATCAAATCTTACGAAGCCAAAAGACCAATTCTTCCGAACCCAAAGATGAAGTCTTCCAACGCTTCAAGGACAAAGTCTTCCTAAGCCAAAGACTAATTTATTCTGAAAACAGAGAAGACATGCTTTATCTAACTTACTTTTGACAAAAACTGAAACACCTTTCCGCTACCATTTCTAATGACTCACCAACCAGCATGGTTTGGTGAAAAGTCCATGCTTTTGTCAACTTTAGATTAAGGTGTTGAGTCTGTAACTTTCTAACTATGTATTTTTATATTTTTTTTTATATTAGATAAGGATTTAAGCTATGTCATGTCATATTCACTAGTCAAAAGGTAATTCGCCTTTTAACTCTATATTGATCTTATTGTCTAGATTAGGGTTTCCAGCTGGCCTTCAAAGTATGGTCGGCTTTAGGATGTAGTATAAAGTATCTCAAGTACTTGTATTTAGAATTAAGCTTTTTAACACTTGTAAGAACTTAAGATCAATATACAACATTCTTAAAAACCATAATATCTTATTCTTGTTATTGTTCTTTACTTGTGTTCTTTGTTTCATCCTAACCGGTTCCTTATTTGATCTGCTAAGTGTTCTAAATCTCTCCACCTTATGAAACTATTCAAACTGCTCTTCCAAATTCTATATACAGAGACCTCAAAAAGTGCAAAACTACTAAGCAGCTCTGGGACGCACTAAAGCTCATGTACGAGGAGTCTAAGGAAGCCAAGGAGAATAAGAAAGACATTATGAAGTAGTAGTTTGAGAAATTCACCTATAAGACAGGTGAAACCATGACTCAATAATACTTCAGGTATGTTGAGATTATGGATACTTTAATGGATGTTGGATTCAAGCTTGAGAATAGGGACATAGTGAGTAAGTTCATGTTCTCTCTTCGCAAATAATGGAATTACTACTGTGTGGCCATTAAGAGAACTGAGAACCTCTCCACTCTTACTCTCACAGAGCTGTATGGTATCCTTAGTGGTTACCAGATGGATATGAACCTACAAAATCCATCAAGCAACTCTTCAAACAATCAGCAAAGTTCAACTCTTCATGTGGTTGAAAGGGATAGCAGAGAACCATAATATCATCTCACATGCTTCCCTGATAACTCATAAAAGGGTCCTTTTATCATCTTCCCTAAGACACCAAGGGAGAGCTACATCTAAGGAAGCCCGTTCCAAGAGACAAGCTCTGCTCAAGCCTTTGTGTCTGCTGATGAAAGTTATGGAAACTTTCTCTTCACTCTTGAAAACTTGGACTACGTCCATCCAGATGATCTGGAGTACATGGAGATAGTTCAATAGATGGCTCTCTACACTCACAGAGGCAAGAAGTTCTATAAGAGAATAGGAAGGAAGTTCCTAAGTAATGTGGCCAGTGGATAGTTTGGCCAGGATAAAAGTAAGGTGAAGTGTTACAACTGTAACCAAATGGGACACTTTGTTAGAGAGTTCAAGGAACCAAGGAAAAATGGTGGCCAGGCACAATCCAAACCAAACTACACTGATGCAACTCTTAAAACTAAAAATTGAAGATTTAAAGAAAACCATTTCTACTTTTAAGCATGAACATACAAATTATAGGACTCAAACCAAAGATCTTATAACCAAGTTAACTGAATACCATATTGAGCCTGTGATCAGCAAAGCCAAAGTAGAAAATTGTGTTCTTGAGGAAGAAACCTTCAAGAACGTAATATACTCATCCTTGCATGCAAAAGTTTGTTACCAAAATAGATAGGGACTAGGGTCAAGTGAGATAACTCCTCCACACACACTCCTATCTATTAGATCTCCAATGAGTGGAACTTATCAAGACGAGCTGCCTCCTATTGATCCTATCCAAGAGAAGGATGAAGATGTAAAGGAAATAGTGAAGGGTGAACCCAAGGTGAGTGATAAGGGTTATTCTAAAAAGGGACATTATTCTCCAAGAGAGAAGAAAGAATCAGGGATGACCAAGTCTGCAAGGAAGAACTTGATAATAGCAGCCAAAAGAAAGTCAAAGAAAGCCTTAGAGATCAAGCCCATTTTCAACTCCAAGCAAAAGCAAGTTTTCATTTCTGCTGGATTTGAAGTGGTAAAGACTGAAGACTCAACGATAGACTCTAGTACCAGGAGTCCTAGTTCATGTCCAAATCATCCTGGTCAAGAGAAGAAGGCTGATAAAATATGCACCACTACTGTACAGCTTGAACCATCTAGTTCCAAGAGCAAGTCTCATCCCAAGAAGCCAGCTGCATCATCTGAGAAGATAAAGAAGGAAGTGGAAAGTGATCAATCTCAGTCTCCCACTCAAAAGAAGACTCTTAGAAGCATGCCAACCGAATGCATCATGTATGGTAGTTCTTGTCACTTTGCCAAGGATTGCATCTACAATCCCAAAAGTACTATCCATATGATCAAGAAGAAAACTTCTAAGAAGAAGAAAAAGAAGAAGATAAGTGAAAACTTACCTTCGAAAGAAATTTTGGCCTTTGAAAGAAAGAAATGCTTTCGAAGTATTGAAGTCTGTTGCAGTGGATGCAAAAGCTTCCGAATGTCCAGTCTCCAAAACTTTCGAAGTATTGAAGGCCAAGTCTAGTCTTCCAAAGATGGTATGGAAGATGAAGGAAGGCCATGTGACTGAAGTTCTTCATTGATCCTCAAAGCTCATATAGGATTCAGTTCACTTTGACAAACCCCAAGACCAATAAGGCTTAGGTCTTAAATGTAACTAACCATCTCTTTATATGTAAGAATAGCTAATGACCAAAGGGAATGGTATGGATCATTATCACTGGCTGTTCCAGGCACATGATAGGCACTGGATCTTTGCTTTAAAAACTTTAAGAAAAATTGATGTAGGGCCAGTTGCTTTTGGAGGTGGTTACATTACTGGAAGGGGCAGGGTCATAAATGGTAAGCTTAGCATTGAGATGGTAAATTTTGTTAAGGAGCTTGAGTACAATGTCTTGAGTGTATCTCAATTTTATGATCAGAGACACAACATGCTCTTTATTAAGCATAAGCGCATTGTTCTCAAGCACGGGGTGGCCATTCCTCAAGAGCATATCCTGCTCAGAGCCCCCAGGAAAAGAAAGATGTACAAGATGGATTTGCAGGAAACATCCCTTTAGAAGAAGTTTCTCACTTTCTATCTAAAGAAATAGTGACAAGTATTTCATCTGGCATAAAAGAATGTACCATGTAAACTTTAAGAATATAAATAAATTAATTAAGAATGATTTGGTAACTAGAATGCCAAAGAAAGAGTTTACAAATGCTGACCATTGTGTTGCATGCCTGTAAGGGAAGCAACACAAGGTGTCTCACAAGCCAAAGGAAATAAACTCCATCACTACTCCTTACACTTATTACATATGGATCTCTTTGACCCCACTAGTGTAATGAGTATAGGAAAGATCTCTTATTGTTTGGTGATCACAGATGACTTCACAAGATATACTTGGGTCTTCTTCCTTACAACTAAGGATAAGACCCCTAAGATCATAAAGAGTTTCATCCTAAAAATTAAGAATCAATATGATCACAAGGCCAAGATCATAAGATGTGATCAGGTAACTAAATTTAAGAACCAAATCCTTGATGTATTTTGTGACGAAAAGGGTATTACAAGACAATATAGTGCCCCCAGGACTCCTCAGCAAAATGGTAATGCTGAGAGGAGAAACAGAACACTTATTGAAGCTGCAAAAATCATGTTATCTGACTCTAAACTGCCTATCACCTTCTGGGTAGAGGTAGTCAACACTGCTTGCTATGTGCAGAATAGAGTTTTAGTAGTCAAGACTCATAGTAAGACTCCTTATAAACTATGGCATAGAGGGAGACCTTTCGTTGGTTTTCTCAGATCATTTGGATGTCCTTGTACCATCTTGAATACCAAGGATCAAATAGCCAAATTTGCTAAGAATTCAGATGATGAACATTTATTTGATACTCTTCCCAAGCTAAGGCTTATAGAGTATACAATCTTAGAACTAGACTAGTTGAGTAGTCAGCCAATGTGACCTTCAATGAGCACACACTTAGTGTGAAAGGTTCTAGTCCTGATTGGTTATTTGATCTTGACATAGTTACCAACTATTTTAACAAATTTTGTGAAGATGTTTTAGAATCTACATCTACCTTAACAACAGGAGATTCTAATCCAAGATTTGAGCTGAGAACACTAAGTATTCAAACTACTTCAGCTCCAGTGGTAACTAGCCCTGTAGTTGGAAATCTTGTCAGCACAACCAAGACAAATTCTTTAGCGATACATCTGAGATGCCTATAAATTCTAGCACAAAGGTACAGAACTCAAATGAAGGAATTTCCAATGTAAGAGGAAATAGAGGTGGTTAAAGTGATCAAGAATTTCTGAATTTCACTAATTTAGATCTGTCCAACCAACTTGCTATGATTCCTCAACTAAGAATCCTAAGTCACACCCCACCACAAACATCATTGGAAATGTTGAGACAGGGGTGAGAACAAAAGGACAAACCCATGACAAAAATTATTTGTCTTCACTCTTGTTTCTTGTCCTATATTGAGCCTAAGAAGATTGATGAGGCTTTGAAGGATGGAAGTTAGGTTGAAGAAATGCAGGAGGAGCTGCTTTAATTCAAGAGACAAAAAGTTTGGAATTTATGTCCTCTTCCTCAAAGGAAGATACTATAGGTACCAAGTGGGTATTCAGGAATAAGAAAGATGATACAGGACTTGTTATCAAGAACAAGGCAAGATTAGTTATTCAAGGGTATACACAAGAAGAAGGGATTGATTACACAAATGGTTTTGCTTCAAGAGCAAGACTTGAAGCTATTAGGATATTCCTAGCTTTGCTGCATCCAAGAATTTCAAGTCTACCAACTTGATGTTAAGTATGCTTTCTTATATGGGGTGATTGATGAGAAGGTGTATGTCAAACAACCACCTTGCTTTGAAGACCCAGATCATCCTAATTATGTCTGCAAGCTTGACAAGGCTCTTTATGGGTTGTATAAGGCTCTAAGGAAGTAGGATAAGACACTATCATAGTATCTCTGTCTGCATGGATACAAGAGGGTCACTATTAATGGAACACTCTTCATCAAAGGAATAGGAAATGACTTGATGCTAGTTCAAGTTTATGTCGATGATATTATTTTTGGGTCAACTAATCCGAAGCTCTGCAAAGACTTTGAGAAGCTGATAAAGAATAGATTTGAAATGAGTGCCACAAGGGAACTCAATTTCTTTCTAGGAATTCAAATGAAGCAGGTTAACAATGGCATCTTTATAAATCAATCAAAGTATGTGCAAGACATACTCATAATATTTCATCTGATTGAGTGTAAGGTTGCTAAGACACCCATAGATAGAAACCAATCTCTGGGACCAGATATTGAGGGGGAGTGCGTTGATGAACATCTATACAAGGCTATGATTGGGTCTCTTATGTACCTCATAACTAGTAGGCCTGATATCATGTTTGCTATATGTATTTGTGCAAGATATCAAGCCAACCTTGAGATGCACACCTAGTTGCTGTCAAGAGAATTCTCAGATATCTCGAAGGTGCTCCCAAACTAGGACTTTGGTATCCGAATAATTCTGATTTCAATCTGTATGCCTATACATATAGTGATTATGGTGGTTGCAATATGACTGCAAAGTCTACATATAGGGGATGTCAATTTCTTGGTGGAAGGATAGTCTCATGGCAATGCAAGAAACAATCCTTTGTGTCTGCATCAACTACTAAAGCTAAATACATTGCTGCTACAAGCTGTTGTGCTTAAGTGCTTTGGATTCTGAATCAGATGCTGGACTATGGATTTAATTTCAAGGAGACTCCCATCCATATAGACAATAATAATGCTATCACTAAGAGAATACTGTGCAGCACTCAAATACAAAGCACATGAACATCATGTATCATTTGATTTATAAAACTATTTAAAGTTAACACAAATGAACAATATGCTAATCTATTCATAAAAGGTTTTGATGAGCAGAGATATAAGTATCTTGTATTAGCTATTGGGATGGTTAACTTTTAATAGATTTTTCTTAAACTAAACTCGAAAGCAATAAGTCTCGGAAGTTTTATTCTCTCATTGAATAAAAATTTTGATATTTGATATCTTCTGAAGCAAAACTTATCTAGGAAGTAAAAATATTTTTAAGTATTTTTTTTCCGAATCAAATTCTTGAAAAGCTAATGAATATCTTTCGAAGCCAAATTGGCTTCAGAAGTTCTTTCTCAAACCTTCCAAAGACAAATTACCTTCGAATGATTTTAGACTTCCAAGAAAACATCCTTTTTGGGTACTTTTTCAGAGGTGGAACCGATATCTAGATTTTAAAGTTTATCTTTTTGTATTAACTTTGTCTCAGATCCAATCCATATACATATACCTTTAATGGTTTCCCCTCTTTTACTTTTTTCTTTATATGCAAAAGTTCATAATCTAAATTCACCCACAAACTGCCTTTGTTCTTATCTTCTTTCACTTCTAAGCTACTCAAAAAATAGCCAACCCTGATTCCCAAAACCAACCCGATTTTTCCATGCAGTTACACAGGCAACAGAACCAAGTTGCTCTGTTATCATCTGAGAAAGATCTAGGTTTCTCAGAAGTTTTTCGCTTCTTGTCTCTTTCAAACTACCCCACCGCACTTACCATTGACCCTTCATTGTACGAAGATCAACTTTCAAATTTTTGGAGGACTTGCCAAGAGGTCATCTTCGATGGTGAGAAGGCACTGACTGCCATAATGCAGGAGAAGACAATTTTCGTCACTCCAGCGACGATCAACACTTATCTGAGGCTAGATGATAAAGAAGGCGATTTGTCCTTCCTTAAATCTACTATAAACAACTCATTCCTTTGATGGGTTATGAAGATGACTACTCAGTAAGAACCTTTAAAAAGGGTAAGGTTTCCTCAAAATAGAAGTACCTTCTCCATGTGGTCATCCGTTCTTTATCCAACAAACATGGAGGTTAGGACCAAATTCCTGAGGACTTATCTTTTATAGTCCATGGAATGGTTCAAGGGGTCATGTTCAGGTACTCTCAATTTGTTTATACAAACTTTCTTGCTAACTTTGACTCCTTGAAGTATTACATGTTCCCTAGATATGTTCAACACATTCTTAACTGTGAACTGGGCTCACAGTTAAAGAGAATAGGTAACACTCTTAAACTAGGATAGATAAAGCCCAGCATTTTTAAGACAATAAGAAAGTCTACTGTTGGCTTCTTAGGGGTAGAAATAGCCCTGGTCCCAAAAATATTAGAGCTTATTGCTCAAGGTGAAAACTTGGCAACACAAGCCAATGTTGAACCCACACCTTCTACATCTGCACCACCCTTACAGCCACAAATCACCATCACCTACCAATGAAAATCCAAACAAACCCTTGCTCAATCTACTTAGGTTGAGCAGACCCCCAAATCACCAACCATGCAGGAAGAAGTGGACACTAGAGCTCCTACTTCTCCTATAGAGCAGACCACTCCCATTACTTCTATAATTAGTACTGAGGTTCCTCATGCTCAGCCTGATGAGCTCATTACCCCAGCCTTAAGCCTTCACTTTGAGTCTCAAAACTATAGTGATCAACCTTCAGGGGAAAGTTACAATCCCCAACCTTTAGATCTCAACTAACTAATCTCAAACCTTGAATTCTATGATGATAAAGATATAGGCTTTAGTGAGTACCATGAGTCTCTCTTCTCCACCTTTACTCAAGGAGAGATGAGTGCTCCTGAATCACCCATATCTAGCCCATATCATCCATCCACAATTGAGGTGGACGCCCCTGAACATGTTCAGGAGGTCTATATGGAAAAGGCTCTCACTTTTGCAAGTGATTATATTATTAAGATCTCAACCATGGTAACCCAGCTCATTGATACTTCTCTTGAATCTATCATTGCAAGGGAAATCCAGCAGCAAAGAAATTCTAGCTGGTGATGAGGAAGAAGACTTTGGTCCTCTTCTCTCATCCCCTGTGATTCTTCTGATGAAGATGAGGGGAGTCTGCAACTAAAAGTGCAAAAACTATAAAAACATGCACCTATTTAGTTTAAAAGGTGAGTCACCTAGAATCTCAGGTGGCTACCTTACAAAAAAGGGTTAATGACTAGCAACTTGAGATCATTGATCTCAAGGGCAACTTAGTTGAGAGACCCATCCAAAGGACTCAACCAGGCCCATAATAACCTATGGATGTGGTGGACCTAACCCTTAGCTCCCCTGTGCAAGATGGTGATGCTACCAAAAGAAGGAGAAAGTCCTACCTACAATCACAAACCCTAGGAGTTCCTCTTAGAGTATGGACATGGAGGACTCACCACCCTCATTTGCAGTTGTCCATACTCAACAACCTCCTCAGGTCCATATTGATGTGGACTCACTCATTCAAAGCTTGTTTGAGGAGGGTATACCAAGGGCAATGTCTACTCCATCTCACCCTACTGAGAATCTAATAGTGGGATGAAGGTATGATGCAGAAAGGAGAGCCCTGGTAATCTCTAAGTCTTGGGGACAATAAGAAATCTTCAACTTCTACAACCTGAGATACCATGAGAGCACCTGTTTAGTTGACCTCTTACTTGCTAACCCAAGTCAAAATAGGCAAGCTGTAAGGTTAGCTGATAGGATTCAACAAAGGGTGCTTGAAGAGTTCAAGCTGAGATCCAGATTATATAAACAAAGGCTAGCAAGTAAGACTATTGGTAAACTGGATGCTGAAGTGGACCTTAAGATTAGCTTTGAAGGGGATACCTTGGCTGAAGGCCTAGTAGTTGAGCCTGTGAACCTTGAGACAGGAACTGTTTTAACACCTATTACCCTCAGTGAGACACTAGCTGGTGAAAGTGTCTCTCAGCCTCTCTCTTGCCAGAGCTTAAGTGCAGCACCAAGCAATGAAGGCTAAAGCTCTCTCCTACCCGAGTCACACAGGCCTGTGGGAGAAAATGGAAGAGGAAAATGACCTCTAAGGAGATCAAGGAGGAGAAGAGAGAAAGAAAGAGGAAGGTAAGGGGAGAGAGTTCAAATGGAACCCCTGGCTTCATGGAAGCTATAATCAAGACTACCCCTAGGCCAAGCACTCAAGATGATAAGCTAAGGGCAATTAGATTAAACTATCTGGGATCTAGGAACTATAATGTTGATAAACTAATCTCTATCCCCTTGGAAGAACTAAATGAACTGGCTGACATGGAAGTGTCAAAGGAGAGGAGGGAAGCTAAGGATGCAGAATTGCTCCTCAAGATCAAGGAAGAAAGGAGGAGAAAAAGACTTTACAAAGCTCCTACCCTCTCGCCAGTTCAGGAAAGTCCTGAGGCAAAGGTTGTGGTTACTATGCAACAAACTCAAGTAGGTTGGAAATAAAACAGGCAAAGCATGATAACCTACCTGAGTGCCACAGGTCTCTATCAGGTAGCAGACCTTCTTCCTTTACTATATGAATACATTGAGTTTAAATACCTCAAGTATCTTGAGCAACAAGTGCTAAAAGAGAAAAAAGCCGCTAAGAGGAAGATGAGAGAAGAGGTTGTAAGGTCAAGAGCCACCATCAAAGCAAATCTAAAGAAGTATACTGACAGACAAAAGGTGTTGAGCTTCTTGAAGCTGTATGGATTCTTTGGAAGGAGACTTAGTCTAATGTCTCTATCCACTATGGATGAGCATATTAGAGTGATCAAGCATAAGATCAAAAGGGGTGACCAAGTTGACTTGCATTCTCCACCAAGTCAGGCTACACCTGAAGTTGAGGTCAAGGTTAAACCCCACGAGACAACACAACCTGGACCTAGTGTTGCATTACAGCCAGCTTCATTTTCTGAACCACAACAGGGTCCTGATCCTTCACCTTCTGTACCTGTGAAGGACAAGGACCCAACTGAGAAGGACAAACAAGAACAATCTGGTATTGCAGGCCAGTCCTCTCAATTAAAGTACAAAAAGAGGAAAAGGATGGCTATAATAAGGGATAAGAAAAAGAAGAAGAAGTCCAAGGCATCCACCTCTGCACCTCAGGATGGGTCAGAACATCCTGAGGGTGATCAAGAAAAGGCTGCTCAACAAAGTCCACTCATAGTTGAGCCTCTTGCTACTGAGAGACCCATCTTGTATTGGGTGTTTGCTACTAACCCAGACAGATGGTATGTCATTAGAGATCAAGGAGGTCAAGACATGTACTTCTAGCAAAACATTCTTGATCTCCATTGACATGATCTCTATAACATGAGGAGATATTTTGAGAGTCTGAGGAATTCTAACCAACTAATAATGAAGGAAATGGTCATGATTTTGATGAGGACTATTAACACATAAAGATCAAGACTCAAAGGTCTCTTCAGTTTTGGTAGCATCAGCCTAGGGGGAGATTGTAAGGAATACACTTAAAGGTTGATACAACCAAAGAACAATCAAAGAGCTCTCAACA
This sequence comes from Flaveria sonorensis, assembly GCA_025506505.1. Taxonomy (NCBI): domain Eukaryota; kingdom Viridiplantae; phylum Streptophyta; class Magnoliopsida; order Asterales; family Asteraceae; genus Flaveria; species Flaveria sonorensis. Next base: position 44,635,876 of record CM046430.1, on the reverse strand, counting down.
TGCATATGTGAACTACTAGGAAAGTACATTGAAAGAATTTGATATAACTCAGTGAATTATGCTAAGTGTCAAATCTTTCAAAGCCAAAAGGCCAATTCTTCTGAAGCCAAAGATGAAGTCTTCCGAAGCTTGAAGAAAAAGTCTTTCGAAACCAAAGACTAATTTTTTCCGAAGACAGTAAAGACATGCTTTCTCTGACTTACTTTTGACAAAAGCTTAAACATCTTTCTGCTTCCATTTCTAATGACTCACCAACCAATATGGTTTGGTGAAAAGTCCATACTTTTGTCAACTGTAGATTAAAGTGTTGGGTCTGTAACTTTCTAACAATGTACTTATATCCTTTTTTGTATTAGATAAGAATGTGAGCTATGGCATGTCATAGTCACTAGTCAAAAGACAATCTATCTTTTGACTCTATATTGATCTTGTTGTCTAGATTATGGTTTCCAGCTGGCCTTCAAAGTATGGTCGGCAGAAGGATGTAGTATAAAGTATCTCAAGTACTTGTATTTAGAATTAAGCTTTTTAACACTTATAAGAACTTAAGAGCAATATACAATATTCTTGAGAACCATACTATCTTGTTCTTTACTTGTGTTTTTTGTTTCATCCCAACCGGTTCCCTATTTGATCTGCTAAGTGTTTTAAATCTCTTCACCTTGTGAAACTGTTGCATTGACCACCCTTTAACAGTCTTGCAAAATACATTTGTGATAACCTTTCAAAGACTAATATGAGTGAATGTAAACTGATATCAACACTGATAACTACTTCTAAAACCCTTGCATTGCATGATGGGATACATCCTTCTCCATTGGAATATTGTATGTTTGTTGGTGCCCTTTAATACTTGTCTCTCATATGGCTGAATGTCTCTTTTGCTATTAATCGGCTCTCACAGTTCATGCATGCCCCCAGATCTTTGCATTGGATGGCACCGAAACAACTACTACGATATCTTCAAGGCACTTCCCATCATGGTATACTCATCTGAAATGACTCTTCTCTCAAACTACATGCTTTCATCGATGTAGATTGGGCGGGTGACAAAAATACGCATCAAAGCACTATCGATTATGTGTTTTACCTTGGTTCCAATCTAATTCTTGGAGCTCAAAATGACAAACCACGCTACCACATAGCTCCACAGAAGCAAATTTTCACACGGTTGATTCAACTACTACTGAAGTAACATGGTTAAGATCTTTAATGACAAAACTAGGGTTTATATCTTCCACAATTCCTACTATCTATTGTGATAACCTCAATGCTACCACTTATTCAGCTAACTTAGTTTCTCACTCCTACATGAAAGACTTAGCCTTGAATTTTCACTTTGTTTGTAAAAAGATACAGGATGGATCTTTACGAGTCACTCATATTGCAGGCAACGACCAACTTACAAATGTTCTTACAAAGCCACTTCTAAAACCATACTTCAGATTACTACTTTCCAAGATTGGTCTCATCCTTGAATCGTCTATCTTGCGAGGGAATTTTACAGAATAGAGTTTCACCTTATCATCTTATCTTTGTTTAAATTTAAAAAATATTTATAATTTATTGTTAGTTAGCATCTTAGTCAATCATTTTGTTGTATATATCCTAGTCTATAACATAGTTATCCATTGATTGTTCATGTATATCAACCGTAAGTTTTCATTCAATTTGACATACAAGTTTTTGATTTCAATCTTCTTTGTACCTTCATAGTCTCAGCTGCATTTTAAACTCAGTGATTTTTTTGTAAGCTTTTATTATTGATTGTTTTTTTTTTGCTTCTCATATTAAATAAAAAACCAAAATATTTTAGAATTTATTAAATCTAATTTGTAGTTAAAAATTATATTCATCTACTATATAAAATAATAATTAATTAATAGTTTTTATAGGTTAGTTCTCAACATTTTAATTAATTTGTTTTCATACAAGCGCTCTCCTTCTCTAGTACTGTCCTTCTCACATGTCGGTCCACCTCATGTCACAGGCGCCTCTTCTCTAGTACCGCCCTCTCATACATCGGTCCACCTCATGTCACGGACGCCTTATGTATGTCACATTGGAGATAGTAAAGTTTTAATTTTGTTGGTTGTTCTTTCAAGTCTTCCTAAAAGTATCAACCCCCTATATCTCCTAAAAAAGACAAACCAGTAAAATCGATTTATACGTGGGATCCAAAAATCAAGATTGCTAGCAAATTTCAAGAGACCATCGTCACTACAAAGGTTAATTAACTTCTTTCAAAAATCAGAAATAAAAGAAGTTTTCATGCTTTTACCTTAGAAGTAGTAAACAACCATAAAATGGCCAAGATAGAGTAATGAGCAATAAGGAATGAAGTTGTTTGTGCAGTGACAAACACCTAATTTGATCTCAAATTTAAATATTGTTTTCACTGGTTAATTCCTGTTACAATCTCTGGTCATATGTCTAGCGCAAGCTGTGATTTACTTCATCCCATTTGTTAGTATGGTGATGACGAGTCTCGTGAGTTTAGTGGCAACAGGATATTGTAACGGTAAAAAAACATTAAGGAATGACGACATAGTTCATTATTACGCGCTGTCATGGTCCAAAATGACAGGTACAAGGAAAGAAAAGCAGCTCATATTTGAACATGAAATGGTGAGTAGGACACAAGATTTTAAAGAGGAATAATGTCACATCGTACATAATATATAACTTCCATTTATATCCTCCGTTTATGTGACAAATAATTCACTGTGACAAATGCCAAAAGCTTGCATCGTGTTCAATATCATGTGGCTACTGCAAAAGTAGATTAGTACCGTTGGGCTATATGGGTCTATATGTATCGATGGTTTGTCCTTGTTAAAGAAATGGTGGGGATCATGATGTGACAGATCTTAATATTTATAGGAAATACTATGTAATCATTCATGATTATATATTAATTATGCAAGTTGGTGTCTGAAAAAATATTGGCAACAACCACGTGGTTTTCTTTGTACATGATATAAAAGTGATTCGACAGAAAGTTTGCATAAAATTTTATTGATGGATTAAACGTGTAGGTAGTGGGGTTTATTGGTAAGTTTTTTATTAAATTGTTTGTTTAAATAGGTCGGCTAGTTAGAGTAGGAAGATTTCCACAAAGCCAAGTGATTATGTTGTTTTTTCATATATATTCAAATGGGTAGAATCGACTAACAGGGTCTGATCCATCAATTAGTATCAGAGTCATCATCATTTGATTAAGGGTTGACAAATATAGTAAGAATTAAACTAGAGAGTAATCGAGAGAAAAAAAAAGAGTCAACTGGGTTGTTTAACTGGTTTGGTATTCGTAATTAGATAAGTAAGTTAAGAAGTATGATCAACCACTGGCCTTCTAACGAAACTGCTAGTTTGATCGAGATGTGGAGTTTTGATTGAAAGGTGATTGAACAAGAAGAGGCAAGGGAGCTTTGTTGCTGTTACGTGGGAAAAAAGAGGTACAATAACTGATAGATTTAATGGTGATTAATTTGTGTGTTTTAATTTAAGATACATGTTAAGAATATTACTTGTCAATCGAACTTCCAAAAATATATGGTCTCTTTATAAATATAAATGTATTAGGTTAGATTCTCGTGTATTACACGTGTTGATTCATGAAAAAATTACAACAAATAATTATTATTGATTTTAAAGGACTATAATTAGCAGAAAACTTAGTTTTATTAGAGTTTATGAAAGAAAATATCAATCTAAACCTACATTCATTACTGATTTGTAAAAAAAAACACAAAAATATTTTGTTTTATTAGGTTGATATTAATCAAATATTAAATAATGGCAGAACATAGATTTATTTTGATATTAAATTATAAAAAATAATTTAGTTGTCTAAAATAATAGTCTAGGATGTTTAGGTGAAAAAATTTGTGGAGGGGCTCTAGAATTACATCAGAATTACATCACGTGTCAATTAGAATTTTTTGTTAAGTAGTATAGTTATAGATAATAGATTATATGCGTGTGTGTGGCATATGAAATTGTTTTAATGTAAATATAAAACATTTATATAGTAACAATTCATAATATTCTAATGATAAAAAAATTACACATCTGCAGGACCGTGTGAGGGTGTTAACTACAATTAGTTTTATAATAAGGAGAGGTCTTAGATCACTTAATAGTTCAAATAAAGAACTGGATACTTATAGATGATACAAAGAACACAAGTAAATACAGAGATAGAAAAAGAACAAGAACACAAGTATGGTTTTCAAGGAGTGTTGTATATTGCTCTCAAATTCTATTACAAGAGTTTTTCGTATTTCTAAATTACAAGAACCTGAGACTCTTTATACTACATTCTACAATCATCAATACTTAGAAAGATAGTTGGAATTTGATTAATCTAGACAACGAGATCAATCTAAAGTTAAAAGGCAGATTGCCTTTTGACTAGTGACTATGACATGCCATAGCTCACATCCTTTTCTAATATAAAAAGGTTACAGGTACAAAAGTAGGAAGTTACAGATAACGACCTTAATCTACAGTCTACAAAAGCATGGACTTTCACCAACTCATGCAAGTTGGTGAGTCTTCAGAGTTGCAACGGAAAGGTATGTCAGCTTTATGTAAAGTAGATCAGAGAAAGATGTCTTTCTTTGTCTTCCGAAGAAATCAGTCTTCACAGCAAAGTGGCTTCGGAAGACTTTGTCTCTGAAGCTTCGGAAGACTTCATCTTTGGCTTCTGAAGATTTTGGACTTTGGTTTCAGAAGATTTTACACTTGGATTATTTTCAATGTCAAGTGTAAAATTTCCGTAGCAACTTCTTCTGGACTTTGGCTTCGAAGGATTTACACTTAGTATTTTTCTGAGTTAAGTGTAAAACTTCCGCAGCAAAGTCTTCGTTGTACCTTTGGTGCATGCATGCAGGAAGATTGGTTGTTTTGGTATCTTTGGTTGCATCAGCCTTATAATCTTATGATATTTCCTTACAAACTTTGGCTTATGCTACCAAAACAGAGAAAATTCTTCAGATGTTGATAGTTCTCATTAGGATCAGGAGCAGACCTCTCTTCATCAAATAGTCAGGATCCTTCAGACTTTCATAGAATCTTCTCTGGTCATAGAAATCATGTAGAGGGAGAGCAAGCATGTCTTGTGAGAAGTAGACATCTTGACCTCTCTGATCTCTGGTGACATACCATCTATCTGGATTATCAGCAAAACTCCAGGACACAACTTCCAACTACAAGAGGCTCTATATGGATAGGAGCTTATTGAGCATCCTCTTCATGCACTACCTCAAGATGCTCTGACTCATCCTGAGGTGTAGAGGTGGATGTCTTGGCTTTCTTCTTCTTTGAATCACTTTTCTTGGCCATCGTTTTCCTCCTCTTTAAAGTCTTCAACTGAGAGGACTGGTCTTCAATACCAGATTGTTCTATTATGTCTCTCTCAGTTGGGTTCTCTTCTCTCACATGTTCAGAAGGAGAGAGAAGAGGACCCAGCTGTAGATCAGAAGATGAAGTCGGCTGAGATGCAGCTCTAGGTTTAGGTTGTGTTGTCTCAGTGGGTTCAACCTTTACCTCAACTTCAGGTTGAGCTGGACTAGGTGGAGAATGTAAGTCAGCCAGCTCTCCCTTTTTGATCTTTTGGTTGATCACTCGGATATGCTAGTCCATTGTAGATAGAGACATAGGACCAAGCCTTCTTCTGGAGAATCCATACAGCTTCAAGAAGCGCATCATCACTTGTCTATCAGTAGACTTCTTTTGGCTTTTGTGGATGATGGCTCTTGACGTTAAAGCTTCTTCCTTTAACTTCTTTTTAGCAGCTTGTTTTTGTCTTTTGGCTGGTTCCTCAAGCTTCTTGTGATATTCAAACTCAATATATTCATAGGATAAGGGAAGAAGTACAGATGCCTGATAGAGCCCTGTGACACTCAGGTAGTTGATCATTTTGATATTTTCTTCTTCTTTATCTACCTGAGGTTGTTTAGTTGCCACAGCCTCTTTCTCAGGGCTTTCTTGAACTGGGGAGAGGATAGGTGTGTGTTTGTAAAGCCTTTTTAGTTTCCTTTCTTTTTTGACTTTAAGGAGCAATTCTGCATCCTCTGCCTCCCTACTCTCCTTTGACAACTCATTGTTAGCTAGCTCATTCAAAACATCTAAGGGGAGAGAGATGAGTTCATCAATGTTGTAGTTCCTAGTGCCCAGGTAGTTTAGCCCGGCTACCCTCAACTCATCTTTTTGAGAGTTTGGCCTAGGGGCAGCCCGAATAGCAGCTTCCATGAAGCCTGGGGATCCACTTGAACTCTCTCCCCTCAGCTTCTTCTTTCTCTCTCTCTTCTCCTCCTCCATCTCCTCAGGAGTCTATTTCCTTTTCTCTTTGTCAACTACAGACCTTGGTGACTCAGGGTGGATGGAACTTTGGCCTTCATTGCTTAGTTCAGCAGTCAAGCTCTGGACAAAGAGAGGTTATGAAGCACCATCACCAACTCGTGCCTTACTAAGGGTACTAGGTGAAGAAGGAGATCCTGTCTCAAGGTTAACAGGTTCAACCTCTGGGCCTTCAGTCAAGGTTTTCCCTTCGAAGTTAGTCTTAGGGTCCACCTCAACATCCAGTTGACCAAAGATCTCACCTGCTAGCCTCTGTCTATATAATCTTGATCTTATCTTGAATTCTTCTAGCACCCTATCTTGTATCCATTCAGCTAATCTTCCAGCTTGTATATTTTAGCTTGGGTTGACAAGTGGAATATCAATAAGATTTATGCACTCATAGAAACCCAGGGTTGAAAAATTAAAGAGTTCCTGTTGACCCTGAGTTCTATAGATGACAAGAGCCTTTCTTCCAGCATCATACCACCATCCCATGATTGGGTTCTTTGATTGAAGAGATGGGGCAGACATGGCTCTGGGTATACCCTTCTCAAATAAATGTCTCATTAGTAAGTCAAAGTTTATAGAGACTTGAGGAGGTTGCTGAGTATGGACAATTACAAGAGAGGAAACTAGGTAGCATCACCTTCTTACATAGGTGAGTTGGGGGTGTGATCCATCACTTCCACAGGTTCTTATGGACCTGGTTGATCCTCCTTAATGGTCTCTCAGCTAACTGGCCCTTGAGATCAGTGATCTCAAGTTGCTGGTCATTGACCCTTCTTTGTAAGATAGTCACCTAAGATTCCAGGTGACTGATCTTGGAAACTAGGTAGTTGCATGTTTTGGTCAATTGGCGCACCCTGAGTTTCAGACTCCCCTCATCTTCAATAGAAGAATCACTACAAGATGAGAGAATTGGACCAACATCCTCTTCCTCATCACCAACATATTGTTCTTGGCTGCTGGATTTCCCCTACATCATGACAACTTCATGAGAAGTGTCAAGAGGCTGGGTTGCCATGGTTGAGGTCCTAAAGATGTAATCATTTGCTAAAGTGAGAGCCTCTTCCATATGGATCTCCTAAACAGGGTCAGGGAGATCCACCTTAGTGGTAGGTGGATGATGTGGGCTAGACCTGGGTGAGATAGAAGTACTCATCTCTCTTTGAGCAAGGGTGGAGAAGAGAGACTTATTGTACTCACTAAGACCCAAGTCTTCATCATCATAAAAGTCTAGGCTGTGAATTGGTTGGTTTAGATCCAGCGGTTAGGGGTGGTAACTGTCCCCAGAAGTTTGTTCACTAGAGTGTTGAGACTCAGAGTGAGGGCTTAAGGCTGTTGGGATTATGAACTCATCAGGTTGAGCATGAGGAACCTCAGCACTAATCATTTGAGAGATGGGAGTGGTTTGCTCCTCAAGGGAAGTAGGAGCTTGAGTATCCACTTCCTCCTATAAAGGTGGTGATATAGGGGCCTGCACAGATTGAGTAACATATGCAGGGGTTTGTTTGGTTTTTCTTTGGTAAGGGATAGTAATTGTAGGTTGTGTATGTGATTAAGAGGTAGAAGGTGTGGGTTCAACACTAGCTGGTGCTGCTAGGTTGTCACCTTGAGTAATGAGCTCAAATATTTTTAGGACTAGGGCTGTTTCTACCCCTGAGAAGCCAACAGTTGGCTTCCTCATGACTTTGAAGATGTCGGGCTTCATCTGTCCCAATTTAAGAATGTTACCTGTTCCCCTCAACTGTGAGTCCAGTTCACAGTTGAGAATGTGCAGGACATATCTAGGGAACATGTAATATTCTAGGGAGTCTAAGTTAGCAAGTAAATTTGTATAGACGAATTATGAATACATGAACTTGACCCCCTGAATCATTTCATGAACTATAAAGGAGAGGTTCTTTGGAATTTGATCACATCCTCCATGCTTGTTGGATAGACTGTGTATGATGACATGGAGGAGGTATTTCTATTGAGATGAGACCTTCCCCTTCCGGAAGGTTTTGACTGAGAAGTCACTTTCATAGCCCATCTGCTTAAAAGAATGGTTGATAGCAGCTTTGGGAAAGGACAAATCACCTTCTGCATCATCCAGCTGAAGATGAGTGCTTATGATGGCCGGAGTGATGAAGATTTTCCTCCCCTACACTGTGGCAGACAATACCTTCTCCCCATCCATGGTGACCTCTTGGTAGGTCCTCTAGAATACGAACAACTGATCCTCATAGAGAGGAGGATCAATGGTGAGAGAGGTGAAGTAGTGAGATGAAGTAAGGTACCGACAAACCTCTGAGAAACCTGGATCTTTCTCATGGTTCAGTAGAGTAATATGGTTATGTTGCCTGTGAAGGTGCATGGAAAAATCAGGTTGGTTTTGTCGGTCAGGGTTGGCCATTGAAGTAGGATTTTTCTATAAAAGAACGCTAATTTTGGGAGTGAATTTTGGTTAGAAAGAAAATTGCAGATGAAGAGTGGTAGTGAGAAGAAAGAGGAACCGTTGAGAGTATATACAAAATAGATTTGAGACAAAGTTAAGACAAAAGAATAAACTTTATAATCCGAAAGTAGGTCCCACTTCTGAAAAGGTGCCCAAAAAGGTAATTATCTTGTATGTTGAAAATCTTCCGAAGGTAATTTTGCTTCGGAAGTTTTAAGAAAAAGCTTCCGAAGGCAATTTGGCTTCGGAAGATATTTCTAAGAGTTGTGAAAATTTGACTTCGGAAGAAAAGTACTTAAACAATTTTTTTTTCTTCCGAAACATATTAGTCTTTTGAGAATTAATTGCTTTTGGAATATATTTGTTCTTCAAATACATGCATGTACTTAGAAGCATATTTAAGCTTTGAAAGATATTCTCAGGATTTCTTCCGAAGGTAAATTTCTTATAAGTAGTTATTTGTCTTGAAGACATAAATTTCTTCCGAAGGCAACTTGAGTTCTTCCGAAAGAAAATGAAAAATTTTCAAAAATCTAAGGAATATCATTAAGGTTTGTTTACTTCCAAAACAACTGGGCTTATGAAGGTGATAAAATAGACAACTTAGGACACACAGTTTTAGAAATAAAGTTGATTTAAATTTTAAGAAAATCTACTCAAAGTTAATCATCCTAATAGCTGATATAAGATATTTAAACCTTTATTCATCAAAGGCTTTAGTAAACAGATCAGCATATTGTTCATTTGTGTTAACTTTGACTAGTTTGATTAAACCCTTCTCAAAGTTATCTCTAATCAAATGATACCTGATGTTGATGTGTTTGGTCTATGAGTGCTGCACAGGATTCTCTGTAATAGAGATAGCACTGTTGTCTATGTGGATTGGAGTCTCTTTAAAGTTGAATGCATAGTCCAGCATCTAATTCTGAATCCAAAGCACTTGAGCACAGCAGCTTGCAGCAGCAATGTATTCAGCTTCAGCAGTTAATGCAGACACACAGGATTGTTTCTTGCATTGCCAAGAGACTATCGTTCTACCAAGGAATTGACATCTCCCAGATGTAGATTTTGCGGTCATGTTGCAGCCACTATAGTCACTATCTGTATAAGCATACAGATTGAAATCAGAATTCTTTAGATATCAAAGGCCTAGCTTTGAAGCACCTTTAAGATATCTAAGAATCCTCTTGATAGCAACCAGGTGTGACATCTTGGGGTCGGCTTGATATCTTGCACATATACATGTAGCAAACATGATATCAGGCCTGCTGGCTGTGAGGTACATAAGAGACCCAATCATAGCCCTGTAGAGATGCTCATCTCCACACTCCCCCTCAAGATCAAGACCAAGGGAGTGGTTTCTGGCTATGGGTGTCTTTGTAGTCTTGCAATCTGTCATGTTGAATCTTGTAAGAATGTCTTGTACATACTTTGACTGACTTATGAAGATGCCATTGTCAACTTGCTTCACTTGAATACCTAGAAAGAAATTAAGTTCCCCTATGGCACTCATTTCAAATCTATTCTTCATCAGCCTCTCAAAGTCTTTGCAGAGCTTTGGATTAGTTGAACCAAAGATAATGTCATCCACATAAACCTAAACCAGCATTAAGTCATTTTCTGTTCCTTTGATGAAGAGAGTTCCATCTATAGTACCCCTCTTGTAATCATGTTGACAGAGATACTTAGATAGTGTCTCATACCACTTTCTTGGAGCTTGTTACAGCCCATAAAGAGCTTTCTCAAGCTTGCAGACATAATCAGGATGATCTGGGTTATTTGCAAAGCTTGCAGACTAGTCTTGCCTTGTTCTTGATGACAAGTCCTCTACCATCCTTTTTATTTTTAAAAACCCACATAGTTCCTATGGCAGTCTTCCTATGAGGAAGAGGACACAGGTTCCAAACCTTCTATCTTTTCAATTGAAACAACTCTTCTTGCATTGTTTCAATCCAGCTTCCATCCTTCAAAGACTCATCAACTTTCTTTGGCTCTATTTGGGACAAAAAATAAGATTGTAGACAAAAATTTTGGTCATGGGTTTGTCCCCTTGTTCTCACCCCAGTATCAACATTTCCAATGATGTTTGTGGTGGGGTGTGACTTGTGGATCCTGAGTTGAGGGGTCATAGCAAGTTGATTGGAGAGATTTAAATTAGAGAAATTTAGATCTGGTAAAGGAGTGTCACCCACCACATCAGCACACTTATCAAGAGAGCCTTGATCCAATGAGTGTGTGACATCATTTATGTTGTCTTCTATGGAGTGATTATCAGCATCAAGAAATTCTTGATCACTATCACCACCTCTATTTCCTCCTATTTGAAGCTCCTTCTCCTGAGTTCTGAACCTCTGAGCTGAAATTTGAAGGCATTTCAGATGAATCAGCTGAATTTGGCATGTTTGTGCTGATAGGATCTTCATTTGCAGGGTTAGTCACCAATGGAGCTGAGGCAGTATTCTTGCTTGGTCTTCTCAGCTCAAATCTTAGGTTAGGATCTCCTGTTGATATGTTATCTGTAGATCCTAAAACATTCTCACAAGACTTGTTAAAACAGTTGGTAACTAAATCAAGATCAAATAGCCAATCTGGACCAAAACCTTTCACACTAGGAGTGTGCTCATTGAAAGTCACATTGGCAAACTCCTCAACTACTCTAGTTCTGAGGTTGTATACTCTATAAGCTTTAGCTTGAGAAGAGTATCCAACAAAGTGTCCATCATCTGATTTCTCAGCAAACTTGGCTACTTGATCTTTGGTATTCAAGACGGTGTAAGGACATCCAAATGACCTGAGAAAACCAATGAATGGTCTTCTTTTGTGCCATAGCTCAAGGAGTCTTACCATGAGTCTTAACTACTAAAACTCTGTTTTGCACATAGCAGGCTGTGTTGACAGCCTCTGCCTAGAAGGTGATGGGCAGTTTAGAGTTAGACAACATGGTTCTTACAGCCTTAATAAGTGTCCTGTATCTCCTTTCAGCAACACCATTTTGCTGAGGAGTCCTGGGAGCACTATATTATCTTGAAATACCCTTTTCAATGCTGAGCTTACTATTTGTGACTCTGCCCCTTCCTGTGATGTAACCACCAGTATCTCCTCCAAAAGCAACTGGTCCTCCATCAATTTTCTCAAACTTTTGAAGCAGAGAACCATTGCTAGTCATATGCCTAGAACAACCACAATCAATGATCCATACATTTTCCTTGGTCTTTAGCTGTTCCTACACAAAAAGAGGTGATTAGTTACACCTAGAAACCCAAGCCTCATTGGTCTTGGGCTTATCAAGTGATCTAAAGACAATGTAACAGTAAGTGATCCTATGTTCAGGCTTTGAGGACCACTAGCTGTTGTTGATAAAGAACTTTTAGTCACATGGTCTTCCTTCATCTTCCACACCATCTTTGGTGGATTGGGCTTGACCTTCAACACTTCGAAAGTTTTGATAACTTCGGAAGTTTTGGAGATAGGTCCTTCGGAAGATCTTGCTTTCACTGCAGCAGACTTCAGTACTTCAGAAGCATGCCTTTATTCGAGACCAAATTTTCTCCCGAAGGCAAGTTTTCACTTGTCTTCTTTTTCACTTTGGATCTTTCGAGAGGAAAAGATTTTCTTTCCGAAGTTATTTTCTCCTTCTTCTTCTCATAATTTTTCTCTTTGATCAAGTTGATAGTACTTTTGGGATTGTAGATGCAATCCTTGGGCAAATGAGTAGTACTACCACACATGATGCAATCCATTTGCTTCCTTCTGAGAGTCTTCTTCTGTGAGCAAGACTAAGCTTGAACACTTTCCTTCTCCATCTTCATCTTCACAGATGATGTAGCAAGCTTTTTAGGGATGGGCTTGCTCTTAGAGCTGGATGGTTCAAGCTGTGTAGCAGTGGTACATAGCTGATCAACCTTCTTCTTCTTGCTGGAAAAAATCTAGGACTAACTAGAACTCCTGGTACTAGAGTTCTTGGTTGAGTCTTCAGCCTTTACCACTTCAAACCTTGCAGAGATAAACACTTGTTTCTGCTTAGAGTTAAAAGTGATCTTGATCTCTTGAGCCTTCTTTGATCTCCTCTTAGCTCTTCTGATCAAGTTCTTTCTTTTGGACTTGGTCATTCCAGACTCTTTCCTCTCCTCAGGAGAATAGTGACCCTTCTTAGGATGACTTTCTTCACTCTTCTCAGAGTCATCCTTTACTATCTCCTCATCAACCTCTTCAATAATGGGGTCTATGAGAGGAAGCTCATCTTCACCAGTTCCACACCTTGTAGATCTTACAGACAATAGAGTGTGTGAAGGAGCTATCTCAGTAGATCCTAGTCCCTGCTTATTCTGATAACAAACTTTTGCATGAAAGGATGAGGATATTATGTTCTTGAAGGTCTCTTCTTCAAGAACACATTTTTATGCCCTGGTTTTGCTGATCACAAGCTCAGCCTAACATTCAGTTAACTTAGTGATGAGTTCTTTGATTTGAGTCCTGTAGTTGGTTTGTTCATGCTTAAGAGTTGAAATGCTTTTCTCTAAATCTTCTATTTTAAGTTTGTAATCATTTTCAGCTCTTTTAAAATCAGCCTTTAAAATATTTAAGGACTCAAGATCAGACCTCATCTCTAAGTTAAAGGACCTGTATCTATTAACTTTAGCAATACATTTAGGTGAGCAAAGATGTTCCAATAGCTTAGCTTCATCATGATCTGTCATCAGTGCTTGGTTTGGAGATGCATCTTCCACCTGAAAGCTCCAGTTAAAGCCTTCTTCTTCTGCAGCAACAACAACTTGTTGCCTTGGCTTCTCATTCTGGTGAGCTCCTTTAGTGTAGTTTGGTCTGGCTTGTGCTTGGCCACCATTTGACTTTGGTGCCTTGCACTCTCTGGCAAAGTGTCCCATTTGGTTACAGTTGTAACACTTCACCTTGCTTTTATCCAGTCCAAACTTTCCACTGGCTGTATTGCTAGGAAACTTCCTCCCAGCCTCTTGTAGAACTTGTTGGCTCTGTGAGTGAGAAGAGCCATCTGCTGGACTATTTCCATATACTCTAGATCATCTGGATGGATACAGTCTAGGTCTTCAAGAGTGAAGAGAAAGTTTCTTGAACTTTCATCAGTAGACAAAAAAGCATGTGAGGAGTTTGTCTCTTGGAATAGGCTTCCTTGGATGTAGCTATCTCTGGGTGTCTCAGGAAAGGTGATGAAAGGACCCTTTTATGTGTTTTCAGGGTAGCAGATGAGATGATGTTGTGGTTCTCTGCAATCCCTTTCAACCACATAAAGGGCTGAACTCTGTTGAGTGTTGGAGTTACTAGATGGATTTTGCATGTTCATCTCCATCTGGTAGCCACTGAGTATACCATACAACTCAGTGAGAGTAAAAGTCTTAAGATTTTCAGTCCTCTTAATAACCACATAGTAGTGTGTCCATTTTCTAGGAAGAGAGGACATGAACTTCCTCATAATATCCCTGTTCTCAAGAGTTACTCCAACATCAATAAGAGTATCCACAATCTCAACATACCTGAAGTAATGTTGAGTCATGGTTTCACCTGTTTTGAAGGTGAAATTTTCAAACTGCTGCTTTAAGAGGTCCTTCTTGTTTTCTTTGGCTTCATTAGATCCCTCATACATCAACTTCAGTGCATTCCATAGCTGTTTGGCAGTCTTGCACTTCTTGAAACCTTTGTAGATGGAGTTAGGAAGAGCAGTTTGAAGGGCGGTCATGGCTTTCTGATCTATATCAATCTTCTTCCAGTTTTCTTCAGAGTAGTCAGCCACTTCCTTGGGTATCATGCCACCTCTAGCAGCAGCTGAAGTAGTGGATGGTACATGTGGTCCATAAACAACAGATCCCCACATCCTAGAGTCTGGAGACTTGATAAAGCCTTCCTTCTTTGGCACCAAGTGTCAAAATCATCAGGAGTGATCAGTGGGGACTTTGTCACAGTACCAGTTTCCATATCATCTTTTGTAATAGCTGCCATTTGAGATGTTAAGTGATTTGTGAAACTAAGAGGATTTAAGATGGTGAGATCTTACAATCAAGAGCCTGAAAAGCTCTGATACCAATTGTAGGACCGTGTGAGGTGTTAACTATAATTAGTTTCACAATGAGAAGAGATCTTAGATCATTTAACAGTTCAAATAGGAAACTGGATACTTATGGATGATACAAAGAACACAAGTAAATACAGAGACAGAACAAAGAACAAGAACACAAGTATGGTTTTCAACGAGTGTTGTATATTGCTCTTAAGTTCTATTACAAGTGTTTTTCGTATATCTAAATTACAAGAACCTAAGACTCTTTATACTACATCCTACAACCGTCAGTACTTAGAAAGAGAGTTGGAATTTGACTAATCTAGACAACAAGATCAATCTAAAGTCAAAAGCAGATTGCCTTTTGACTAGTGACTATGACATGCCATAGCTCACATCCTTTTCTAATATAAAAATGTTACAGGTACAAAAGTAAGAAGTTACAGACAAAGATATTAATCTACAGTCTACAAAAACATGGACTTTCACCAACTCATACAAGTCGGTGAGTCTTCAGAGTTGTAGCGGAAAGGTGTGTCAGCTTTATGTAAAGTAGATCAGAGAAAGCATGTCTTTCTCTGTCTTCTGAAGAAATCAGTCTTCACAGCAAAATGGCTTCGGAAGACTTTGTCTCTGAAGCTTCGGAAGACTTCATCTTTGGCTTTGGAAGATTTTGGACTTTGGCTTCGGAAGATTTTACACTTGGAGTATTTTCAATGTCAAGTGTAAAACTTCCGCAGCAACTTCTTCTGGACTTTGGCTTCGGAAGATTTTACACTTAATATTTTTCTGAGTTAAGTGTAAAACTTCCGCAGCAAAGTCTTACTTGTACCTTTGGTGCATACATGCAGGAAGACTGGTTGTTTTGGTATCTTTGGTTGCATCATCTTTATAATCTTATGATATTTCCTTACAACCTCTAAACCTTATGAATTATAATATTATGATATTTTCTTACAACCTCTAAACCTTATGAATTATAATAAGTTAGTTAAATTTAACTATAAATGATATATTTAAAGAATGAAATTAATGGTCAATCAAAAGTTATTCTACATTTAATGTTTAAAATTCAAAATCATAAAAAAAATGTAATATTTAATCAATTTAAAAGTTTAAAAAAATATATTGAAACATATCATTAAAAATATTTAGAGGGGGGACAAGGATTTAGGTGCTATAAAATGATAACACCTCCCATCTTAAAACATTTATTTATTATAACTGATAATCTATCTTTTTAGGGGGTTTATACAATAATTTTAAAAATCATTTTGCAAAATAGGCATAAACGATACAAAATTTTTTAAATATCTTCTAATTTCAATCAAAGTCTAAAATCTAAATGCATGAAGTTAATGCAATCAAAGTTTAACAACTATAATTCATTTCAAGAAAACGACATTTGTGTAGCGTTAGTACAAAAAGAACAACAAAAGATCAACGTAGCACATATCCCTCTATTGTATATCCACTCTTAGGGTTTATATGTAGGTTATCATTCTTTTATCTAACAAACACATGAATTAATACAACGTTTTTTTTAAACTCTTTGAAGATAGGGTCCAACTACACGTAAATTATGAAATCGAAAGTAAGAAAAACATAGGGTCTTTCAAGTAAAACCCTTTGTATCGTGCCTTGAAACTAGCACGTGAAGTGGATGACAAAAAAACCATAGTTAACTATAATTCGTTTATACATAGGTTATCATTTTAAGTACGTTAAAGATCGTCCAAGCATCATATCTTATAAAAAAAGAAAGATAAATTCTTTTTCTATAAGTAGCATAGTTAATTGTAATTGATAAGATGATGTTTTCTTACAAGTCATGCATGACTATATATGCCATTCATATCGTGGCCGAGGTGAAGACTATGAAATATGATAAAACCTTCATGATACATAAGTATGAGTACATATTTGACTAATCATCAAAACAAGTTTAATTAGCTTTACAAATAAATTATATGTTTGATCCCACTACAAGAATTTAGACCTTTTGCGGCGATATATATCGTCGCAAATGGTTGTTCATGCGTCGTAATATGTTATTTGCGACGAAAACTTCGTCGTTATAAATTCACCGTAAATAACTGGTCGCAAAATGTTTATTGCGACGAACTTTGAGACGAATTTAATGTGGGGTCCACCTGTTATAAAAAAAGGAAAATTCGTTGGAAAAGGTTTTTTTGCGACGAACCTCATCGTCGCAAATGCTTTTTAAATTTCTTTTAATATTAAAACATTATAATTAAATAATTCAATAATATTTTTTGCGGCGATTTGTCACCGCAAAGTTTTTGACCAAAAAACTCTTTTGCGACGAAAAGTCGCCGCAAAAACCCTTATGTTTTTTTTTAATATTTTGCTGCATTTGCAGCAATCCACCTAGGTATTCCTGGGTACCAAACCTGCTGTTCAAAGTCACTAATACCATCACAACTATCAAACCAATCGCAATTAGAAACAATAACATATAAACCAACTATTGTCTAAAGTTAACAAGTCACACAAACAAATGTTTCAAAATGTTTCAAAATATTCATAACAAGCATCAAATCAAAATCCTATGACGACCTGCCTTCATCATCTTCATCATCTTCATCACTTTTTGAGAATGACCACTTCTCTTCAAGGGGCTCTAAACACGAGTTTGGATCTGACTCTGCATTTATGCCATCATATTAGCCATCATCTGAGACTGCCATTGTTCTTGCTCACTTGCCGGTCTCGCTGCTATCATCTCCTCAACCTCAGTCTGTGAGAACATCCGCTGATCTGTTCTATGAGATGGAGGTGGGGGTTGTGAATGCACGCTCGGTATTGGCCTGATGCCACGTTCCCACCCGAGCCGCTCCCCCAAGACCTGCCGCATGATCTGCTTCTCTGGCATTTCAGGATGTTGTTGTTAAAGCTTGACCATTTGCTCCTATATAGTTTACAAAAAAAAATAACCAATGTTATATATATGGGCATGTTATATATTACTTTTTTTTATAAGATTGTAAGGTGTGTACATCACTTACATAGTATGCAGCGGGTTCAGGTTGATAGAAATTACCGCGTGAATTGGTA
Source organism: Flaveria sonorensis (assembly GCA_025506505.1). Lineage (NCBI taxonomy): Eukaryota > Viridiplantae > Streptophyta > Magnoliopsida > Asterales > Asteraceae > Flaveria > Flaveria sonorensis. The sequence continues at coordinate 44,617,982 of CM046430.1, read as the reverse complement.
TAAAAGCGGCGGTATGCTAATATGGCACTACCAGGTTCACCAGAACCCTCTTCCCGCTGTAAACACATTAGATAGATATATAATCATATAATAGTAACTTACAAACACATAAAGGAATTTATAAACACATTAGATTAAAACAACTTACAAACATATAACGACACTGGGCTAGAGATGTCCGGCCGCCATGTCCCTTAATTGTCTCCTTCCCTTTGTTGGACTTGTTGGTTGCAGACCGAGCCTTAACTTCAGGAGAAGTGTAGTAATCCGCATAGCCTTTCCGCTCAGATTCTTGCATGTCAGGTGGCATAACATCGGAAATATCAACCATGTCCTCCCCACCTATTTTACTAAAATACTTTTTTCTTGAACCGTTATTTGTGACCTTTATACCAGTTTACAGCATATTTCTCAATGCCTGCCTCATGCCTTCGTGGGGAGTCATATCAAAATACATCTGCAAATTATGAAAACAAATAACTTAGTGTATATATATTTAATCACTGAATTTAATTATCAAAAACTTAACCTTTAAGTCTGGCTAGATAGTTGCCTTCAACTCTGCAGGTATTTTTCTCCAACTCTTGTAGTTTTGAGGAAATTTGTCAACGAGGGTGCCAACCAATGAAGCAAAAGTCACTTGATTGGCACCTATAGGTTTATAGGTGTCATGCGTACCTTGCTCAAATTCAATTGTGAGCAAATTTCCTTGAGGACTTCTCTTGCGCATAGCCTGAAGTGTGGTCTTCCCACGCTTGCTTTGTCCTGCAAATTCAAGCGAAAAAAAACACAAGTAAATCAAAATTCAACAAATATAGCAACAAGTCTAAAATGCAGCACAAATTACTAACTTACATTCTAACTTCTATGTTAATTATATATTTTCATTTTAAAAGATAATAGTATAAAAATTCATCATAGCTCTTCCGTTACCGCTGCCGCTGTCGGAGTCATCACTGAACTCGCACTGTCGTGGCGGCTGCCACGATCGATCTTCACTGGGAGGACCACCACCAGGTGGACCACGACCATAGGAATCCCCATCGTGACCTCGTGCCACGTCTGTCATCTGTAAAAAAAGATTATACGAGTATACAAATATACCACAAATAGCATTAATATTTGCTTATAATATTTTGAATCATTAGCTAAACACACACAATTGAAAAAACAATTCAATAAACATAATAATTCAAACATAATAAATGATTCAATTAAAATTAAAAATTAAAATCAATTGGATTCATCGGTGAGATAAGAATCTACTCCACAATCATTATTAGATTCGTCTAAATCATCATCAAAATTATCAGAAACATCAATTGCGTTGTCTGCATTGTTGTCTTTACCATCATCTGTATCTTCATATGCCTCGTCCTCTACATTGACATGTTCAAGGGAAACATCGACTTCTGTTGCTTCATCTCTACTCAAACCATCATAAGTCAAATTATCCAAGTCAGCAGACAATAAAAGGTCAGATGAAGTGCTGCCATGTATTAAATCTGCTTCGTTATTTTCCATGATAATATCTCGGTCCCAAATATTCCAATGATTCACCTATTGGACGACCTTCCTATGTCTGTTTGATTGAACTCTTTGACCAGCTTTAGACGGTTCATCAAGATAAAAGACTTGATCTGCTTGTATTACAAGAATGTATTGGTCATTTGTAAACCATTCAGTTTGAGTAGAAATACTGGTTATGTTATTCTTAATAACACAAAGTTTGTTGTTATTAGTTTTAAACCATTTACATCGAAACAACACAACCTTGCAACGATCTTGATAGCCTAGCTCCAGAATCTCTTCCAACAAACCGTAATACTTTGTTCCGTCTTGCCCAATTGTTGAGATGTTGTTGTTTTGAGTTGTACGGCATAAGTCTAGGCTATGAACCACAAACCTCACACCGTTAACTATACAAGCGGTGTAAGAGTTTGCATATCGTGGTCCATTTGCCAAAGCAAATAACTGAGGACTAACACTAGATTCATCATTTACTCACCAACGTTTATTCTATATGAAATAAGAGAAAATTAGAATGATTATGATATTATTAGTTTGTATAATTGGTTTTACATACAAATGAGTTTACCTTCTGTTTAAACCAGTTAGGAAAATTTGCTTGCAAGTCAGTCCCATACGGCATTTGAGTAATAAATTCACTATAAATAATGTTACTTGCGTTAATAATAATCATCTAAAAGATAACATACGAAAAGACAACCAGAAATAAAAAGTACTTACTCCTTGTATTCTTCGATCTCGAAGCTGTTGTTAAGGACAAACCAATTTACTTTTGCCCAAAGCACACCATCCATTTTTTATCAACCCCCTTGATGATAGGTGTGCATAGTGATTGGAAGACATAAAACTCACATGTGGGAATTGGGGCGTCTTGATTTCTGTCCAGCCGATTAAATCTCGTTGGTACACCGTCAAGATACCTTGAAAAGAAAGTTAAGGCTTCATCTGCGACATACCCCTCCTCAATAGAACCTTCGGGCCTAGCCTTATTTCTAACATAAATTTTTAGTTTTTTCATGTATCTTTCAAATGGATACATGCACCTCATGTAAACAGGACCACCTTGAATGGCCTCCTCAGGCAAATGCATAACCAAATGAATCATTATGTCAAAAAATGACGGAGGAAATATTTGCTCAAAAGAACACAAAATTTTAATCAACTTCTCCCCAGCATCTTGCATGTCACACGACATCAAGTTCTGAGCACAAAGTTGTTTAAAGAATAAGCACATCTCAATTATTGGTGTTGAAATGTTTTTATCCAAGTACGCTTGAGCACCAATCGGAAGCAACCGTTGCATCATTATATGATGATCATATGACTTCATCCCCGTTAATTGGGTATCATTATCGGTTACCTTATGTTTAAAGTTGGAGCCAAAGCTATCAGGTAGTTTTACTCCGTTAATGAATAGACAAAAAAGACTCCTTTCGGCATTTGAGAAAGAGAACTTGGGATGAGGCTTTGAGAGCTTACCACGACCGTTATCTACAAGCCCCAAGTCACGTCAAATGTTCCATTATTCTAACACCATTCTTGCCTTATCAATGTCTTTGGATTTTTCCTTGTTCATCATCAACGTATTCAACAAACTCCCACACATATTTTTTTCGATATGCATGACATCCAAATTATTTTTTGGTTGAATTGAAGACCAATATTCAAGCTCGAAGAAAATAGAACACTTGGTCCAATTCAATTCAACATTAATCACGTTTTCTCTTCTTACCACCAAACTGAACATGTTTCCTAGAAATACGGGGCGGCAAATTATTAAGTTGTTGCAAAATCTGATCATTAGTTTTCCTATTAGGAGGACGTCTAATCTTGTTCTTACCATTGAATGACGTGTCCTTCCTCCATTTATGATTCGTAGGTAACCATCTCCTATGCCTAACATAAGCAGTTTTTCCCAATACATGAACAGATGGAGTGTCTTCCTTACATGTTGGGTATGCAAAGTAACCTTGCCCACTCCAACCAAACAAGCTACTACGAGCAGGGAAATCATTGATGGTCCATAAAAGCATTGCACGCATTGTGAAGAAAGTGTCTGTAACAGCATCTTTTGTCACGACTCTATCCGACCAAAGAGTTTTCAAGTCATCAACCAATGGTCTCAAAAAAACATCAATGTCCTTCCCAGGTGATTTAGGGCCAGGGATTAATAACGTTAGCATGAATGAAGACTCTTTCATACATAACCATGGCGGCGTATTGTATGTTGTCAATCCGGCCACATGCTATAGGACGTACTAATATTGCCAAATGGATTGAAACCATCAGCAGCCAACCCTAATCTAACATTTCTAGGTTCTTCAGCAAAAGCACGATACATTGAATCAAAGTATTTCCATGATATCCACTGGGTGACGTAATTTACCATCTTCCATGCAACGTCCAGAATCATGCCATGTCATATGCTTTGCAGTGTGTCTTGAGCTATAAATACGCTTTAGTCTAGGAATTAATAGAAAGTAACGCATAACCTTGTTGGCAACTTTCAACTTTCTTCCTATTAGTGTTTGCGTCTTTCCATCTACTTTCAGAACATATTGGACATTTTTGTAAATCTATGTTATCCTTTCCCCAAAATAAACAACAGTCATTCTTACGAATGTGGATCGATTCATATCCTAACCCAACCTTTTTCATTATCTTCTTAGCTTCATAGTTTGACGGTGGGATTTTATCAAGCAGAAATGCAGTTCTAAGAAATTCTAGCAATTGGTCAAACGATGTATCGGTCCATTTATTGATGGCCTTCATGTGACTCAGTTTTGCCAAGAAATCCAATGAAGACATCCCGTCACAACCAGGGTATAGTTCGGTGTCAGCAAGTTTTAGTAATTCAGCAAGTTCATCATTTGTATCACTTGGTTTATCTGTTGTGTTCATTGGCTCATCATCGTCGTTGTCCTCTTGTGGGACATTCTCCTAATGAACATCGTTGATAAAATCATGTATTGGGTCTGTCGTTTGAGGTATGACTGGAACTACCGGTGACTGAACATATGATTCACCGTGATGCGTCCACGTTTTATAAAATCGGCAAAAACCATTATTATGTATGTGACGCTCTATTGTTGGAAGAGGAAACCAATAACAGTTATTGTAATTATTACATGGATATCAAGTTTTATTTTGGCTATTCGTATACTTCTTACACCTTTCCATGAATGCTTTAAGACCAATTAGATATTGTTTGCAATTTTATTTTCTAAAGTAGTCCAACTCTTATCAATCGTTATAACTGTGTCTACAAACAAATATTAATTATCTTAACATATTTAAAACTAGGGAAATACCACAAATCATATTAATCAACAACTTTTATACTAAATAATTACGAATGGATTGATAAACGTCCGGTTTGTAGCAAGGTGGCCATCCTAACCCATTTTTTGAATATTTTTTCTCATATATGAATGAGTACAACTGATTTATTATTTAAGAAAAATTCGGCGATATTTCCCCTTAGCTCCCAAATATGTGTATTAAACACATATTCGTGGGAGCAAAGGTAATATGCTGCTGAATTTTTCTTAAATAATAAACCAGTTATACACATTTATATCCTAAATGAGACAAAACATTCAAAAAACAGTCCCAATCTGGGGACTGTTCGAAATTAAATTCTATTATTTTAATTTTAGACGGGTGACCTATGGTATAAAACGAGGGAGAATTATACACACATGTTAAAAAAACTAAACATTTTATACAATTCCAATCCTAATCCACATCAAGATACCAAAGTCACAGTCCAACCAAACCACATTCTAATGCCCTCGTAACAATACATACACACCTAACAACAAATACATACATTCTCATATTTTTTCATGTCAACTAACAACAAAATCACTAAATATATACATTGTCATGTTTTTTCATCTTAATTTAACATACATACACATATACATACATACATTAATTAACATAAGAATTAACATAATAAATACATACATACACAAATACACACATGTTTTTTCATCTCAACTAATTTAAAGATCCATTTTTTAATAACCCTATAAACTTTCTAACCCTAATTTCAAATAATAACCATATATTAACACAAAAATTAGGAAAAAAGGGTTATTACCTGAAATTAGAAGTGGTGGTAGTGGCTATGGTGGCAGGGAGCGGCGACGGTGGTGGCTGTGGTGGAGCAGCGCGGTGGTGGAGGTTGTGGGTTTGAAGGGGGCGGCCGGTGGCGGAGTGGTGACCGGTGAGGGTGTGTTCGACAACGGTGGAGCAGCAGCGGTGGTCGGCCTTCGGCTGTGGTGGAGCAGCGCGGTGGTGTCAGGGAGCGGTGGGGTGGGGTTGACGGTGGTGGAGCAGCCCGATGATGGAGGTTGTGGGTTTGAAGGGGCGGTGGCGTAGTGGGGTGGGGTCGAAGGCGGATGGCGGTGGTGGTGACAGGTTATGGCGGTAGCGGCGGTGGTGGGAAGGGGTAGAGGGGTTGTGGTGTGGTAGGGGAGTGGGTTTCAAAATGGGGAACCAGATCTGAGATTCCCGTCTTGTATTATCTGGAACCTTTTTTGCGGCGATATGTCACCGCAAATAACATATTGTGACGATAAATTTTAACCGATTAAAAATTAATTAAATTTTTTAAAATCTTTTTGCGACGACACTATCGTTGCAAAAATCTACACAAAAAATAAAATAAAAAAGGGAAATATAAAAGATAATATTCATTATTTGCGGCGATATTTTCGTCCCTTCTAATATGCAACCCCTTCGAAATTCAATTATGCTCTCTGTCCCTTCTTTCACAGAAAATGGAGAGTCGAATTGATGTACTTATTGGATCCGTCGGGACTGACGGGGCTCGAACCCGCAACGTTTGCCTTGACAGGGCGGTGCTCTTGCCTATTGAACTACAATCCCAGGGAAATAAGAAGAGATCTATCAGAAATTTTGGATTCTTTTTTCTTCTCTCGTATCAGGTATTTCTTAAGAACAAGAGGGTTCTACCATCTGATAGTAGATTGACAAATTGTTGGGCCGAGCTGGATTTGAACCAGCGTAGACATATTGTCAACGAATTTACAGTCCGTCCCCATTAACCACTCGGGCATCGACCCAACGCCTAATTCATTTTAGACGTTCCATAATCAACTTCCTTTTGTCTCCCAGGCAGATTTGACAAATACATATCACTTGATCTAAAATCCAAAGTCCCACTGAGTAGACTATTAGAAGGACTTGACAAATATGGATCACTTGATAGAAAATCCCACTCCTGTAGTCTTGAGTCTTGGTACACCCCTAGAGGGACTTGAACCCTCGTTTTCTCCGTGAAAGAGAGAGGTCGTAACCACTGGACCATAGGGGCCTATGGCCACCTTGATTCATAAATCAACTAAAATAATAGGTCCCGGCCGCCTTTAGGAAATAAAAAAGCACTAGAAATACAATAGGTAATAAGAAAAACACCATAGGGAATTAAACTTAATATAAATATAACTCAGGCCGAGAGCCGCCTTTAGGAGATGAATAGGAGATGAATCAAACCGAAAAACTCGTTAACTATTCTGGAGCTTAATGGTAATCAAACTTTACCATTAAATTACAACCTTGAAACTTGATTTCATTGGTCTTTCTCGTCTTTATCTCTCTCATTCACAAAGGGTTCTGCGTTGGATCCAAGATCCTTTACTCTCCAGTGGATTCAAGGTAAGGTGCTTTACCAAAATATGATTTGACCACTTAAATTATATTGCGCCCTAAGTCATACTGTCAATTGACGACAGGACAGGAGGGCAATATAAAGAAGAGAGAAGACGGAAATATAGATTAGGTATATCCGCGCGTTAAGTTTTAAGTTAATAAATACAACATTCATATATCTGGTATTCAATATTCAAGTAGATTAGAATTTCAATACCGTTATACATTATAATATAAGAAACTGAATAAGAAACTGAATCAGTTTTGATATTATAAAAAAATCCCAAAGCAGAGTAAGCCTAAATGGTATAATTCTGTTTCTAGGACTGTTTTATCAATTCTGTTCCGGTTGCATCTCTTAAAATCAGTTCAGTATCAATTTTGATTTCACCTATCTCATAGATTCCAGTCAAAGATTCATAGAATCGAAATTCCATCATTGCTAGATCTATAGGATTTTCTTTGATAGATAATGAGCCAGCCAAAATGGTATTTCTTTTTTTTTTTTAGAATTCGATATGGATGAATATAAATAACTGACAATTTCAAAATAATCCGGGATAGACGCAATGTCCACAATACCTGGATTTAATCAGATACAATTTGAAGGATTTTGTAGGTTCATTGATCAGGGTTTGGCAGAAGAGCTTTCTAAGTTTCCAAAAATTGAAGATACAAATCAAGAAATTGACTTTGAATTATTTTTGGATAGATATCAATTGGTAGAACCCCTGATAAAGGAAAGAGATGCTGTGTATGAATCACTCACATATTCTTCTGAATTATATGTATCCGCGAGACTCATTTGGAAAAACGATAGGCGTAGATATATCCAAGAACAAACCATTTTGATAGGAAAGATCCCTCTAATGACTTCTCTGGGAGCTTTTATAGTAAATGGAATCTATAGAATTGTGATCAATCAAATATTGCAAAGTCCCGGTATTTATTACCAGTCAGAATTAAACGATAACGGAATTTCGGTCTATACCGGCACCATAATATCAGATTGGGGAGGAAGATTAGAATTAGAAATTGATAGAAAAGCAAGGATATGGGTTCGTGTGAGTAGGAAACAAAAACTATCTATTCTAGTTCTATTATCAGCAATGGGGTTGAATATAAGAGAAATTCTAGAGAATGTTTGCTATCCTGAACTATTTTTGTCTTTTCTGAATGATAAAAAAAAATAGGGTCAAAAGAAAATGCTATTTTGGAATTTTATCAACAATTTGCTTGTGTAGAGGGAGATCCGGTATTTTCTGAATCCTTATCTAAGGATTTACAAAAAAAATTCTTTCAACAAAGATGTGAATTGGGAGGGATTGGTCGACGAAATATGAATCGGAGACTCAACCTTGATATACCCCAGAACAATACATTTTTGTTACCGCGAGATATATTGGCAGCCGCGGATCGTTTGATTCGAATCAAATTTGGAATGGGTACACTTGACGATATGAATCATTTGCAAAATAAACGTATTCGTTCTGTAGCAGATCTTTTACAAGAGCAATTTGGATTGGCCTTGGTTCGTTTAGAAAATATGGCTCGAGGAAACATATATGCAGCACTTAAACATAACTGGACACCAACTCCTCAGAACTTGGTAAATTCAACTCCATTAACAGATACTTATAAAGTTTTTTTCCGTTTACACCCATTATCTCAAGTTTTGGATCGAACTAATCCATTGACACAAATAGTTCATGGGAGAAAATTGAGTTATTTGGGCTCGGGGGGATTGACTGCGCGAACTGCTACTTTTCCAATACGAGATATTCATCCTAGTCACTATGGGCGTATTTGCCCAATTGACACATCTGAAGGAATCAATGTTGGACTTATTGGATCCTTAGCAATTCATGCGAGGGTTGGCCGTTGGGGGTCTCTAGAAAGTCCGTTTTATAAAATTTCTGAGAGATCAAAAGGGGCACAGATGCTTTATTTATCACCGGGTAGAGATGAATACTATATGGTAGCGGCAGGAAATTCTTTGGCCTTGAATCAGGGTATTCAGGAAGAACAGGTTGTTCCAGCTCGATATCGTCAAGAATTCCTGACTATTGCATGGGAACAGGTTCATCTTCGAAGTATTTTTGCCTTCCAATATTTTTCTATTGGAGCTTCCCTCATTCCTTTTATCAAGCATAATGATGCGAATCGGGCTTTAATGAGTTCTAATATGCAACGCCAAGCAGTCCCTCTTTCTCAGTCCGAGAAGTGCATTGTTGGAACTGGATTGGAAGGCCAAGCGGCTCTAGATTCAGGGGCTCTTGCTATAGCCGAACAAGAAGGAAAGATTTTTTATACCGGAGCAGCGCGGTGGTGGAGGTTGTGGGTTTGAAGGGGGCGGCCGGTGGCGGAGTGGTGACCGGTGAGGGTGTGTTCGACAACGGTGGAGCAGCAGCGGTGGTCGGCCTTCGGCTGTGGTGGAGCAGCGCGGTGGTGTCAGGGAGCGGTGGGGTGGGGTTGACGGTGGTGGAGCAGCCCGATGATGGAGGTTGTGGGTTTGAAGGGGCGGTGGCGTAGTGGGGTGGGGTCGAAGGCGGATGGCGGTGGTGGTGACAGGTTATGGCGGTAGCGGCGGTGGTGGGAAGGGGTAGAGGGGTTGTGGTGTGGTAGGGGAGTGGGTTTCAAAATGGGGAACCAGATCTGAGATTCCCGTCTTGTATTATCTGGAACCTTTTTTGCGGCGATATGTCACCGCAAATAACATATTGTGACGATAAATTTTAACCGATTAAAAATTAATTAAATTTTTTAAAATCTTTTTGCGACGACACTATCGTTGCAAAAATCTACACGAAAAATAAAATAAAAAAGGGAAATATAAAAGATAATATTCATTATTTGCGGCGATATTTTCGTCGCAAATGAGTTAGCGGGAAATTCCCCCCCCCCCCCCCCAAAAAAAAAGAGATTTAGACAATAAAAAAATTTATCTCTATTTTTTGCAACGATACGCTTTCATCACAAAACATATATACGATTTAAAAATTCCAAAATAAATTATATTTTACTATTTGCGACGAGAATGTCGCCGCAAAAAAGAATTTTGACTGGAAAAGTCAAAAAGTAAACTTTTTGGTCGTTTAGTGAGTTTTCTTTGACGAAAAAATGATCGCTGCAAATAACTTAGACACAAAAAACCATTTTTCTTGTAGTGTCCCCACACTAGTCGAACTCAAATTAGATATTTATAGGTAGAGTCATTTCATCTAATCATATAAAAATATTGACCATGAAGCTAGTTGAGAATGTATTTGATTAAGAACCGTATGTAATACGACATTTACGGATCATGTTGCGGTATATCTTCTGGAGACAAAAAACCAACAATCTTACTTGGAGACAACACATCATGCATTATTGATTATACAACTCAAATAAGGATATAATAAAGGAGATAAAGCCAAGCCTATTTTTTTTTTTTTCCAAAGTACTATTTTACCCGTAATTTACAAAAAAAAAAAAAAAGTTATTATATTGTCGTACAACAAATTAATTCTAGCGAAATTTCTCATACTTGTTTACGAAATCACTTCCGCTCCAAAACATTCAATAAAGGATGCTTTGTATACCTATATTAGGGTGCATATTTGATCACATATATAAAAATGCTGATTTTTGGGTATTAGGGTGTGTATTTGATCACATACTTACAATGTTAATTTTTTAGTTTGTGATTGAGTTCAAAATAAGTTTATAAAATTTGTATTTTTACTATCTTATATACAAGAACTGAAATATAACGAAATTTTAAAAAGAATTACTATAAATTTGTATGAGTTTCTTAAATCTCCATTTCACTAACTTCTTATATTGGTGGGGTGTTCATATGCATTAAATGAATGCTATGCCGAAAATTTGGTCGTGGGTATTGATATCCAATGGACTACAGACGGATTACTAATGGAGACCTGTAGTGGTAGATTATCGACGGTTTGTTACCAACGAATTACTAACCTATTACTAATGGTGCCTTTGAATCTTTATCGGCGGTCTCTCTCTTCAATAATATGTGGGTGTTTTTTTAATTAAAAAAAGATTAAATATATTTTGTTTCCTTGAAAATTAAAAGAAATCATAAATTTTGGAAATTAGAAATACATTATGTATACTAGAATTTAAAGTTAAATTACTAAAGTAAAACATTCAAAAATAAACTGACTAGGTTGAAACAATCAATAATGATCAAATATATCAAATGATTTCAGTGATGCTTGTAACAAAAATACAAAGATCAAATATAAAAACAATCATAATTACTCATAATGTTGTATTGTATATTGATATTCAACATTCAACGATACAATATGGGTTTCTGTGTAATTAGGGTTTTCTCAAAGTTTGTGTGTTGGGTAAAGAGGTTTTCAGAGTTGTTATTGTTCTCACAGTTACAAAAATAATAAAAACTTTATTTATTTATAGGTCAGACACTATAATCTATACAATAACTTAAATACTCTAACATACAATCTAGTATACTAATATATAAAGAACATGATAATAGTATCCGCAAAAAAAGTTCTTCACCCGCATTTGTATCTTGTACAACTGCATTTGTTTGCGGGTGTACAAGTCTTGTCCGCATTTGTTGTGTTAGGCATAAGTATTTGTTTTAGTTTACCCATATTAGTTTTTTGTGGATAGACAAATGCACATCCGCATTTGTCTGTTCATCCGCAAACACTAATGCGGCTGAACAATAATTAGCCCATTTCTTCATCCGCATTACTTCACACTTCATCTGCAAAGTTCCACACTTATGTTTTTCCAACCAAAACATAATCCATCACTGCTTGAAATGGTATATATTAGGGATAGAACTCTTGTATAGGTTTAGATGATAGATTACTCTTGTAATCATTCTTGTAATTATGATTTTGATGATATAATATGAATGATTTTGATAATATGTGTGTTCATGAATTAAATAATATAATTTTGCATCTCATTATATATGTTATAAATATATGATATAATGTATTTCATAATGTATGTGTGAATGTGTGCAGAAAACATCAAACTTTATCAATTTGGAAAAATTGACTGTGTTAGAACAAACTGCGGATGAATAAGTGTTCTTCCATATATGTTCTCAAGAAAACTGAAGATTGTACATCCGTAGATCTGCTACGAAAGAACAACATCAGCTGAACAAGATTAAAGAACAAGTGAAGCTACTGAAGAAGAGACTGCTGCTGAAGAACAAGAATAAGAACTCCTACGGAAGCATAATCACTGAACAAGCAATGAACAAAGTATTGCTGCGGAAGACTAGTTACCTGTGGAAGAGTAAATTCCTACGGAAGACTGTTTAACACTTGTATGATTTCACATCATCAAGTAGTCAACAGAAAGTCAACAAGTCAACATGGCAGAACAACAACATTAATAACGGTGGAAGACATATAATTCAAGCAAAGATTCCACGTCACATCAACAATATTATCTGTATTTAATTCATTGTAAATCCCGATTTCCTGTGCCGATAAATATGGCGAGGATTTAGATAACTATAGTTAGCTTAATTATAGCAACATGATAGCGAAAGATCAGCAATGTATTAGGAACATAATAGGATCTCTATATAATACGAGATCAAGAACACATCATAGGAGAATCGATATCAGTATTATCAATAAGATCAGAAACATAGAATCAGTAACAATTACAGCAATACATCAATAGCAGCAGAGACCCTTACGATCAGTTGTTATTGAGCAATCGTGGTTTGATTATTCTTATTATTTGTTTGTTCTTTATACTGTTTGATTGATTTGTAGGTTGTTAACTGATTAAACAGCAAGTGTTGATTGTACCACGATCAATACTTGTTCAAATCAAATCTGATAATTCCTGAATGATCCTAGGATTCAAAGATGGTATCAGAGCTTGGTGCTCATTAATCCAGATCAATTGATCTATCAGTTTTGATTTGTTTAATCGATTCTGCTAAAACAAAATTATTGATATTTAAAATTAATTAACATGAGTAATTCAGTTGTTGGTGCTTATCAACCTCCTAAACTGGAAAACAAATCTGATTTTAAAACATGGAAAATCAGGTTCAGGAATCATGTTAATTATACAGATTTTGACCTATGGGCTTCGATTACCGAAGGACCTTATATTCCACCTGCCTTAGGAGAGGACTATAAGGATAAAAATCAACCCATAAGTCTAAAGAATTTGTCACCTGATGATGCTAAGAAAGTCAAGATTGACATCAAAGCCTATAGTATGCTTACTATGGCTTTGCCTGAAGAACTCTTGATCAGGTGTGAATCATATAAAACAGCTAACTCGTTACGGAAAATCCTGCATACTTTTTGTGAAGGAAGTGACGAGATTAGAAGCATAAAGAAAGATACTCTCTGTGCATAATATGAAACCTTTCATCATATTCTGGGTGAGTTAGTTCCTCAACAATTGCATAAATTCATGCAACTTGTTACAGAGATGAACATCCTTGAGCTTGAGTACAGAAATGAAGAGCTGAACAAGAAGATGCTTCATTCACTGCTTGAAAATTGGACATAGACTGTGTCTATGTTCAAGAATACTATTGACTTAAAAGCAATAGGATTAGACACTCTAGTGGCAAAGGTAGAAGCTCTGGAGCTTGATGAAAAGACCAGAAACAAGAGTGTGAAAGCACCTATAGCACCTTATCAATTCAAAAAATTAAAAAGTGCTGGAAGTGCATTCATATCCAATGAAGATGATGACAACTCTTGTTATGAGAGTGAACATGAAGAAGAGACAAGTTTCTATGCTGCAAAGTCTTCAAGATCAAGTACTTAAAGCAATCAGTAAAGAAAGACCAAAGGAAAATCTAATGAATCCAAAACTAAAAAGAACAACAATCAAACAGAACCAATTACTATGGTTCTGGAGTCTGAAGGACAGAAAGCTGCTTATCTAGGAAGTACTTTGACTCCAGCTCACTTTTTTCAGCAAGATCTAGAAGAACTTTATCCTGATAAGGTAGAAGAGATGGATTTACAATGGCAAATGGTAATGATCGCCTACAGAGCCAAGATGTACATGAAAAGGAACAAAGGACTGTCCGTGGGAGGAAGATCAACAAAAATCGGTGTGGACAAGTCCAAAGTAAGATGCTTTAAATGAAACTTATATGGACACTTTTCGAGGGAGTGCAACAGCAATCAACAACAGTCAACTGACTCAAGACAACCTAGTCAAAGGAACTTCTAACAACCTTAATTAACCAATACATCCCCACCAACAACAAACAACCCAACAGGTATCCCTAATGCTAAAGAAACTGGTCTAATTATTTTGCAGGATGGTACTTGTGACTGGAGCATGTATGAGAAGGATGTACTTGCCGAAAATCAAGCTTTAATGGCCAACATGGAAAACAAAGTTCCTCCAATGGCCACTGAGGTAAGAGAAAGGTTGTGTTCTCCCACTTGCATAGATGAAGTAGAAAGATATAGAATACATGCTCAATAATTGGCTGATAAAGTAAAAGAAACTCTGCTTTTAAATGAATCACATGTTAGAGAACACAAACTTTATCAAGTCAAAATTAATTCTTTACAAAAGGATTTAGATAAATTTGTATCTGAAAATTACAATCTAAAAGCACAAGCTGAGCATCTGACTACATCTTTAACCAAGTGTATGTCAGATCATGCATCTACTGAGGTGAAACTGCAGAAATTCCAATTATCATCACAACAGTATGAGAAACTATTAAACTCTCATATTGAGTCAAAGAACAAATCAGGGTTGGGATTTCATACAGTTGCACCACCAGTAAATAATAACTATACTCCTTTACCTGAGTCAATGACCAACAGTTTATCTAATTACTTTGTGTCTAGTCACATATCTGAGTCAATAGATAAAATTAATGATAAAGTAACTAATGACACTAAATCATCAGAATCAAAACTCTCAAAACATAGTCAATCAGAATTTGATCATGATAACTGTGATAACGTGGATGAGGATAATGAGCCTAATAATGCTGGTTTGGGAAAGGGTAAAACTGATCTAAATGAATATTCAATCCCCAAGGTTTTGAATGAACTCAACCTTCCTTATCCACCAAAACAAAGAAATCTGCTGAAGACAATCCACACAAGGATTGAGCACTTGAATGAAGGCATCCATGCCCTCAACAAACAAAACAATGGAAAATCAACAAAAGAACTTCGGAAGATAAGAAATTCACTTCCGCAGATCATCTGTGGAAGAGGTTGTGACATCCACATAAATACGGAATAAGAAAGAAGTTGATGAAGCATCACTCAATAAACACAGAGTTCAGAAAATGCTAACAATGGATGCAAAACAAGAACCCTTTGACATCATGTCAGGTAGAGGTAAAGACTCATCAGCAGCTAAATCTGAAAAGGAGTTGAAGAAGCATAAAGCAATGAGCAAGAAAAAGGCAAAGAAAAAGAGTGCTTCTAATAGTGAAGCTGAAGATTACTGTAAATGGTGTGACATGCACAACCACAGCACAGAAGGGTGCTACTTCAGCAGCTATTGCTCAATATGTAATATGAACAATCACATGACTTCAGATTGTTACTTTAACAAATATTGTGCAATATACAACAAACACAATCACTTCACTCAGGAATGCTTCTTCAATAAAAAAAACAAAACAAAGATCCTCAAGAAGAAGTATGCAGAGTCCAATGAGTCAGAGTCACAAACTTCTGAGGATGATAATCCTAGAGGTGCAAAACAAAAGAAACAGCAACAAAAAAAGAAAGTTACTAAGACAAAGAAAACAGTTGCTGAGGTACAATTAAAAATTAAGAAGGAAAAACAACAAGTGCAAAGGAATGCACCACACAAAAAGGTAGCACTTGAAGAGAATGATGACTTCTTTGATGATTTTGACAAAAGAAATAATGTGCCTTAGTCCAAATCAAAGGATGCCGAAACATTTTCTGGCCAACTCTCAACATCAAAGAAGAAGTCTCAAACAAAAAGAATGATTGACCAAGTCAATATGAATCAAGATGAAACCACCTCAAAATCATCATCAAACACATCCTCACCCACAATAAAACATAATGAATTAAATGACATCAAAACTAATTTAGAATCTTCAAGGCTCATCCATGAGAAAGTTACTATATTAGATAAAAATGGCAAGCCCAAGACCATCAAGGCTTGGGCTCCTAAGTCTAATTAAGTCTATTATGTTTTGCAGGAAGATCCAAGGAGGGCTGACAACAAGTGGTATGTTGATAGTGGCTGTTCCAGACACATGACAGGAAACTGTTCCCTGCTGCATCACTTCAAACATAAAAATGCTTCATATGTAGCATTTGGTGGGGATAAGAAGGGAGGTAAAATCACTGGTGAATGAATGGTAACCAATGGAGTTTTAAAATTTGATAAAGTTAATTTCTATGAAAACTTACAATTTAATTTACTAAGTGTATCTCAAATCTGTGATCAACACTATACTACTTTCTTTGATAACTCTGATTGCTACATTCTTAAGCCAGGATTCAAAATTCCAAACGACTGGATCCTTCTTAAAGCACCAAGAAAAGGTAACACTTATGTGTTGGACATGAATAACACAGCCTTAACCAGCAAAGAAACATACCTGATTTCGAAATCATCAGAAGATGAAGCATAACTGTGGCACAGAAGGATGGCTCATTCCAACATGAAGAACATGAATAAATTGGTGAAAAATGACTTAGTCATTGGTGTTCCAAAGAGAGAATTTTATTGCTCTAATCACTGTTTATCATGTTATAAAGGAAAACAACACAAAGTCTCACACAAGTTAAAAACAATTAACACAAACACAACACCTCTCAAGTTATTGCATATGGGCCTTTTTGGTCCAACCAATGTTTTAAGCATTAGAAAAAGGCAAAACTGTTTGGTGATTGTTGATGATTTCACTAGATTTACTTGGGTATTTTTCTTAAAATATAAAAGTGAAACATCAAAAATTTTAATGGAGTTTATCACTAAGATAGAAAATCAACTTGATCTAAAAATCAAGAATCTGAGAAGTGATAATAGAACTGAATTTGTTAACTATGGTTTAGATTCTTTTTGCAGGGACAAAGGCATAGCTAGACAATTCAGTGCACCAAGAACTCCATAATAGAATGGAGTTGCTAAGAGTATAAATAGAACCTTAATTGAAGCAGCAAGAACAATGCTAGCTGATTCACAACTACTAATCACATTTTGGGCAGAAGCAGTGAATACAACTTGCAATGTTCAAAATAGAACTTTGATAGTCAAAAAACATAATAAAACACCTTATGAACTCTTATTTAAAAGAAAACCCTTCATAGGATATCTTAAAGCTTTTAGGTGTCATGTATCTATATTAAACACAAAAGTACAGTTAGGAAAATTTGATGCAAAAGCCTATGATGGTTTCTTTATTGGTTATTCATCAACATGTAAATCATATAGAGTATATATTCCACATGATAATATTGTGGAAGAGACTCCTAATGTATCCTTTGATGAATCCTTATTCCCACAGTCTGTGAAAGGATCATCTTTGTTGTTTGACATAGATGCATTAACTAACTCATTTAACACTGGGTATCTTAATGTGATAGGTACTGTAGATACATGCTATCCCTATGTTCCTTCAAACATGGGTGTACCATTGACAGCTGATCCACCAAGAATCATTCCTACAAAAAATCAAAGTAACAATGATCCTGGCACATCATTTCAAACAAGCAAAGAGATTTTTGATATTCTTCAACCATGCACATCAGCAATGCCATCTACTTCCGTAGATGCTTCCACTTCTGCAGATGATGTACTGAAATCCCCTAATGCTTCAAACACATCAGAAAACAACCAAACACCATTGCCCAATGTAGATATACCACCTACGGAGACTGCAATTGATCCTTTATCTGCTGTAGAAAGCATACCCACATCTACGGAAAGCATACCCACATCTACAGAAGGCATATCCATACCTGCAGAAACTCGTTCAGCCGCACCAGAACAACACTGAGGAGTTAGACTATTTTGTTGACTCACCATCATAAGTGACTCCATCTCCAACAACCAACATCACTAACTTGGATGCATCTATCCAAGTTCACAATGTCCCTACAGTTAGAACTCATAAGGATCATCCAATTGATAACATGATTGGTGACCTCAATAGCATAACTATAAGAAAACAAGGAGGTGTAGCCAACATCTGTTTGTTCTCCTGCTTTCTATCATAAACAGTTCCACCTAACATAACTGAAGCTTTAAAAGACAATAGCTGGATTGAAGTAATGCAAGAAGAGCTTCAGCAATTCAGAAAACAGAAAGTGTGGAATCTAGTTGATCTCCCTGAAGGCTAACATCCAATTGGCACTAGATGGCTATTTAAAAATAAACTAGATGACAGAGGAATAATAGTAAGAAACAAAGCAAGGCTAATTGCACAAGGATACACTTAAGAAGAAGGTATAGACTATGATGAAGTCTTTGTACCAGTTGCAAGGATTGAGGCAATCAGAGTGTTTTTAGCCTATGCATCCTATAAGAAGTTCATAGTTTATCAAATGGATGTAAAATGTGCCTTTTTATATGGTAAGATTGATGAAGAGGTCTATGTTTCATAACCACCAGGCTTTGAAGACCCTGATTATCCTCAGAGGATGTACAAGCTTGACAAAGCTTTGTATGGTCTTCATCAAGTACCAAGGAAATGGTATGAAACATTGTCAAAATTCCTACTAAAACATGGATACAAGAGAGGTACAATTGACCAGACACTCTTCCTCAAACATGACCATCAAGATCACTTAGTTGTTCAAATATATATTGATGACATCATATTTGGATCAACAAACAAGAGACTATATGAAAAGTTTGAAGCCTTAATGGAATCTGAGTTTCAGACGAGTTTAATGGAAGAATTAACATTCTTTCTAGGATTACAAGTTCATCAGAAAACAGATGGAATTTTCATCAATCAAGAGAAGTATGTCCTTCAAACACTAAAGAAATACAACCTTGCAGACTCTTCCTCATGCAAAACACCAGCATCTACTATAGACAAAATTGTACCAGATCCAACAGGGAAGTCCATTGATCAAAGATTATATAGATCTATGATAGGATCATTAATGTACTTAACTGCTAGTAGACCTGACATCATGTTTGCTCTGTGTGTGTGTGTGTGCTAGGTACCAAGCAGATCCAAAGGAGTCACACTTGAATGCAGTAAAACGAATCTTTCTATATCTCAAAGGAAAACCAGCACTTGGATTGTGGTATCCCAAAGATGGAGACTTCAAACTATACTCCTACTCAGACAGTGACTTTGGAGGCTGCAACAACAACAGGAAATCAACAATTGGAGGATGTCAATTCATAGGACCAATACTTGTCTCTTGGCAGTGCAAAAAGCAAACAAATGTTTCAGTATCCATAGTTGAGGCTGAGTACATAGATGCATCAGCTGGTTGCTCACAGGTTCTATGGTTGCAAAACCAATTACTTGACTATAGTTACAATTTTCTTCAAACTCCAATCTATATAGATAACTCAGCTGCTATGTTTATCACTGCTAACCCAGTTCAACATAGTAAAACTAAACATATAGAAATCAAATACCATTTTATGAGAGACTGTTCAGAAAAGGGTCTAATCAAATTAATCAAAGTGGACACAATAAATCAGCTTGCTGATTTGTTCACTAAGGCCTTTGATTCAGTTAGATTTAATTTCTTAATTGAATCCTTAGGCATGATCAACTTAGAATAAATTCACAAACCAACAACAACTATCTGTGTCCCTTAATTGTAATCGTATGAGAAGGACACAATACAAAGATCTGTTTAAGGCAGCTGATACACTAAGGAAATGATAGAAAACTATACTCTATATATCCCTGCTTTTACATAAACAACTAACTACTGATCAGATGTGTTGGATATGTGCATAGGTTCAGCCTGAGTGGAACCTAAGCTATGTCATGCTCAACATAAAGTCAAGATGACTAAGTATGGACAAGTCACTATATGGAGTAATCAAGCAAGTATCATCTGGAAGTGGACAACTCATCATCCATACACACTTACTATATTGTAACACCTTATAACCTCTATCTTTGCGTATCTTGACCCTCTGTTCTACGTCAGCAAAGACCTGGGTCAATAGGCATCTCTGTTTTACGTAAGTAAAGACCTGATGACATGATGCAAATCATAAAGTTCCAAAAGGAACTGCTCTCCAAAGAATCCAAACGGATCAACTGTATAGTAATCAAAGAGCATAAATAACATATTAGCATTAATAAGATTTCAAAGAAATCTTAAGATAGAGCTTATAATCTATGGAACATGGTTTAAAGTGTGATAAAGTGATGATTTAATCACATTCTGGGGGGACAGACTCTCACACACCTGCACGATGCATCCATCTCTGTTTGTCTTTAAATTATTACCAAAACATGATAACTAGCATGCCATGCCCAACATACACTCTTGTTTGAACTTCTGCGGATTTCAATATGTGCAATCTGCACTAGATCAAGTAGACATCTAACTCACCAAACATATGCAGGAACGTCTCTGATTCATAGTATGATCCTTAGTTTATCATACAATTGCCTGCCACAGACCATACTATTCTCTCTTCTCTATGATTATCAGTTACACACATTAACTGTTCATGCTAACTCTTATAAATTTCTGATAAATTCATTAGTTTATGATTAATCACAAATTTAGGGGGAGTAGTAACTGCATGAAACTAATCTTCTGACTTGAAGAAAATTGGAACTTGCGCACTAACTTGGCTGCAGGATATCTGAAGTGTTTACCTACTGTTGCATAATTGCCATAAAGCAAAGTCATAAGGTCCAACAGCAAAACAACAAATGGACTAACTATGTGTTAGTTCATACAGAGAGTTAAATTAATTATTAATTCTTCTTTCGAAAGATATGATTTTTCATTCGGAAGAAAACTAATAATTATTAATGTCTTCCGTAGATGTTCTACAAAAGACAGAATAAAATCAGGATCCGTTCTTCCGTAGATGTTCTGCGGAAGACAGGATTATAGCAAAGGAATCTGTCTTCCGTAGATATTCCACGGAAGACTCAAAACAAAATGTCCATGAATATTAATTACCTTAGTAATGACTTGTGTAGATATTAAATAGTTTGATAACCTCGGAGGGGTAAAAAGGTAACTGGGTCCCACGTCATTAGGATAAGGCTAGTCTATCTGGAAAAATATAAAAAGGCCTCCTCAACCGTTGGTCTTTCTATTCACTTTCAAAACACCTTCCAACCTAGAAACCCTTTGATCCATAAAACCGCTTTCACCTGCCTTGACATCGATCTTTCCACTCAATCCATACTCACGACATTCAAAACCTCACTACCACCATGGCCAATCGATTTGTGAAGGATCATAACGTGTGTGCATTCTTAAACCCAGACATGGAAGATGAGTGTAGAGTCATCATCCGCTACCTGAGGAGAACACGACTCTTCTATGCACTAACTGCGGATCCCATGATCTATCCATCACATATGATAGATTTCTGGAACACAGCTGCGGTAGGAGAGGATGGCGAAAGAGTTGTGATCAATGCCACCGTAGGGAATCTTCCCTTGTGGACAGATGAAGGAATCATTCGAAGTGTGCTGGATCTCGGGGAAGAGGAAGATGGCCACCCAGATGTATTCGACCATGAATACATTCAGAGGGTATTTGGGCTGATGGGATATGATGATGATTATCAGAACGGTGAGATCAAAAAGGGAAGGTTGTGCAAGCCATATAGATTCCTTTGTCACACTTACCTAAAGTGCATATCCAACAGGAAGTCTGGCTTAGACAGATTCTCAAGGCACATCTCTTCCGGAATCATAGGGATCTTTGAAGGAAAAAGGTATAACTATGCAAAGTACATACTAGGATGCCTTTGTGACCATATCAGGATGTAGAAGGAGAAGAAAATGTTCATGTTTCCAAGATTCCTTCAGCTCATCATCAATGACCAACTGCCAACCATTGAAAGAGATGGTGATATTTGTGTGCAAACTCACCTAGGAAGATCTCTCCTTAATAAGCTAACAGGGCAGTATTAGGGAGGAGGTGTGGACCTCTTTGCATATATGGTGGATGAGACTGAGGACATACCACCAGAACTGCTATGGATTGAAGAACCTCAACACCAGAACACACTAGTTGAATCCCCTGCACACTTCTAACATCAATCACCAGCTGCTGAACCATCTACAGCCCATTACCAAGAACCACAACCACAAACAACACTAATAACTTACTTGATCTCCTCATTAAGTGAACAGACACAACTAATCTCCCTTGATCCATCACAAACAAGTGTCAACACTACTTCAACTGAAGTAGTTAATGAGGAGGTGATTCAGCCAACACCCACACATCCAAGCCAAACTAAGCCAACTCCATCACCCACACCAACGGAACAAATTAGCTCACCAACACCTAATGAACCAATCACCTCACCAACACCTTTAGAACCAACCACTTCTCCCACTCCTACTGAACGAATTGATAGCCTAACACCAACTAAGGAACTCAATCTGGAAGAGGATATTCGAGATGATGTCCATGATACTGACACAGAGGAGTTCTGCATGGAAGATGAAAAAGAGGATGTAGCTGAGGAGGTTGAACAAGGAGAGGGTGCCTACGTTGACATAATAGCTTATGATGAGAAAGATTTGAGCGAAGAAGAGATAGATGTAAGCAAGAGCTACTTGGTAGCTGAGTACAACAAGTTGGTCCTTAAGAGCAATAGGAAAGCAGAAAAACTAAGGAGGATGAAGAAGGAATTGAAGGAGAAAGATGAACTCTTAACTGAGAAGAATAAGACAATCATCCAACTGGAAAGTAGACTTAAGAGGCTAAGGGAAGATGTTGTGATGGATGATGAGGTGATTGATGCATTGAATGATTTAGTTGATGAACAAGCTGAACAGCTAAAAGAGAAGGATCATGAGATTGACATATTAAAGAAGAAGTTATCTAGAGCTGAACAGATCAAAAGTAAGTCTCCCATGATCACTTATAGCAGGAAAAGGAAATATCTGGGGAAAACAACTGAAGGTGCTGGTAAATCACCAAAGAAAATGAAACCAGATTCACCAGAGCATATAGCCCCCGTAGAACAAATCAAAGAAGACAGTGATGCAGAATGGGAGGAGCTTACAAAAGAAGATACGACTGAAGTGGCTCAAGAAGTTGAAGATTCTGGAGTGTTGACAACAAAAGACATATTAGAAGAAAGACCTCACTCTACAATGTTCATGGACCTAATCAATAAAGAATTCTCGTATGACATGGTGTAGAAAATGACTGTGCAAGAGATGATTGCGATGATCAAATAGTTTGATGTTGCAGTTTGATACTTCCTGTGTGTAACTATGAAACTTTCTCGAAGTATAAGGCATTGGAAAAGATCAGGAAGGAATTAGGACATTATGACACAGCTAAACTGACAAGATACAACATGATTTGCGGGTTGCAAAGTCACAATTAAAAGCAAGATGAACTCAAAGGAAGAACAGTTGGTGAGCTTAGGAGAAAGATGGAATATGTAATGAGAATTGAGCTTGACACAGGAGTAAGATTCAGGACTGGAGCTCCCAATCCTGCTTACAAACAACAACCTAAACAAGTTTCTGCTGAGCCAACTGTAGTAGAAAGTAGAGACATGCACAGGGGAACAGAAAAGCTTATAAGAGAACCAAGGGATTTAATTCCTAACAAGATCTGGCCCCTAGGCACTGCAGTTAGAGAGATCATCGAGCAGAAAGATACTTTGATCCAATTCTTTGACCTTATCACAAATCCAGAAGTAGCAGAAGAGAACAACATAATTACATGGAAATTTGATTCAGAATGGGAATGTGTCATGCTTAAGAGAGCATCTGGAATGATACAATACTTTCCATGGGTGGAGAACCTCCTTACTTTTCCAGATGCTGATCTAAACACCTTACAAAACATTCCAATCACAAACTACCCAATTAGTCCAAGAGGTAGAGACTTCTCTGAACTTATGACTAAGCTTAGTCACAAGTTCAAAGGAAATGTGATCAAAGAAGCAAAACAAGTAGATGTTGAGCACAAAAGAAGGAGTCAGAGAAGGTCACATACCAGTTCTCACCTCGTAGATGCTGAATTTAAGCAAAGAACTGGATATGTTGACATGGCCAATGCACCAATCAAAATCATTGAGGGAAATCAGTATACATGCCCTATCACTAAATGGGGCTATGTTGAAAAGACAAAAGAGCTGGTGCTGCAAAGGAATGATCCACAGAAGAAGGCTCAAGCATTAGATTATTTGATCCTGTGGAAATCAAACTTTTACACCCAAGCTACACCTCATATTTACATGACAAATATTTCCCAAGGCTGTATGACCAAACTGCTCAAAATGACTTGTGCTTATACGTTCACATTATTCAAGTCATTGACAAGTTGCATGCTAAGGCACATATGAGGAGGAAATTTGAAGCAGGACAGTTAATGGGAACAGAGATAAAGCCTATAACAGAATTAAGAATTTCAGAACAGGATGAATTGGAGGTGGTATCTAACAATAGTGTTGTTGCAACACTAACCACTAAAGAGGATATCCTGGGATTGAAATACAAGACTTTGAAAAGAATAAGTAGACGGCAGATCAAGTACAAGTATGAAGATCAGAAGAAAGCCGTGAACTACTTTAATACCAAGATTTTGGCAAGAGTGCACGAACTAAAAGTCCTAAACCAATGATTACTAGAGTCTAAACCTAAGGGGAAGTATTGTTAGGGATAGAACTCTTGTATAGGTTTAGATGATAGATCACTCTTGTAATCATTCTTGTAATTATGATTTTGATGATATAATATGAATGATTTTGATAATATGTGTGTTCATGAATTAAATAATATAATATTGCATCTCATTATGATATAATGTATTTTATAGTGTATGTGTGAATGTGTGCAGAAAACATCAGACTTTGTCAATTTGGAAAAATTGACTGTGTTAGAACAAACTGCGGATGAATAAGTGTTCTTCCATATATGTTCTCAAGAAAACTGAAGATTGTACATCCGTAGATCTGCTACGAAAGAACAACATCAGCTGAACAAGATTAAAGAACAAGTAAAGCTACTAAAGAAGGGATTGCTGCTGAAGAACAAGAAGAAGAAATCCTACGGAAGCACAATCACTGAACAAGCAATGAACAAAGTATTGCTGCGGAAGACTAGTTACCTGTGGAAGAGTAAATTCCTACGGAAGACTGTTTAACACTTGTATGATTTCATATCATCAAGTAGTCAACAGAAAGTCAACAAGTCAACATGGAAGAACAACAACATTAATAACGGTGGAAGACATATAATTCAAGCAAAGATTCCACGTCACATCAACAATATTATTTGTATTTAATTCATTGTAAATCCCGATTTCCTGTGCCGATAAATATGGCGAGGATTCAGATAACTATAGTTAGCTTAATTATAGCAACATGATAGCGAAAGATCAGCAATGTATTAGAAACAGAATAGGATCTCTATATAATACGAGATCAAGAACACATCATAGGAGAATCGATATCAGTATTATCAATAAGATCAGAAACATAGAATCAGTAACAATTACAGCAATACATCAATAGCAGCAGAGACCTTTACGATCAATTGTTATTGAGAAATCGTGGTTTGATTATTCTTATTATTTGTTTGTTCTTTATACTCTTTGATTGATTTGTAGGTTGTTAATTGATTAAACAGCAAGTGTTGATAATTTCGCGATCAATACTTGTTGAATCAAATCTAATAATTCCTGAACGATCCTAGGATTCATAGTATATATGATCTTTTCAGGATCCAACATAAACTCTTGTGGTGATAATGTGTTGCATTAGTTTTAGCATATGTCTTGTGTTCGGTTTATCATGTCTTATGATGTAGTTGGACAATTCAATCTTTAATTTAACAATTTCGTTTGTTTATAGAAATTTCGACAACATACCGATCGTAAATCGAATATTTCTATTACGTGCATGATGAAACCATTGTACTTTTATAAATATGATGTCAACACATCTATTAATTATAGATATGCTAAGTTAGTATATTATTTTATGATACACAAAGTCATTTGGTGTTAAGATAATCCACATTATATTTTCAAATCTTACATATAAACAAAATTATATATTTAGATATTACATATAAACTGCATTAAATTTAATATTGATAATCATTATTGCATTTCAAGATTTTACACGTTAAGAGAAGACACGTCAATTAACTAATATACAAAAATTTTTGCACTCGAGGGAACGATGAACCCATGGTAATCCAACCAATGTACAGGTTCGCCTTCCATCTCAAGGGTCTAGGAATCCTACTAGTTTATCATATTGGTTCCTAGCTTTGTTTTCAATCTAAAAAACTCTTTAAAAAAGGACTTCATGCATACCTACACTAAAACTAAGCCAATGGATCACCTTTAGATTGCATAATAAACCAGCTAACATCACATTAGCTTAGATGACAGATTCAACGTCAAACTCGCCATATTTAACTTCTACCACCACATATTCCAATAAAAAGTATGGTATGTAGAGTATGGATTAGTAATTAATGAAGAATACATATCAAGAGACGTATAAATGACAATGTGTTTGAAAACAAGAAGGGTTCGTTGATATTTATTAATATTATTTGCGACAAATTACCGATACAAAAGTTTTTCTCACATTTTTTTGAAAATAAAGCAATACCCTACAAGAAAAGAGATCTATGGCATCGACACCCTATAGCATCGACATCTATCACCACTAGAATTGTATGTATGGCATAGACATGTCAACATGGTAGAAGATTCTGAAATATTTTACCAGTCAAGGCCATGGTGTCAACATGTCGATACAATAGACCACTGTAGGAACCTCTGAAGTTAAAAGGCTGATGCAACCAAAGGATACCAAAACAACCAAGTCTTCCAACATGCACTTCGGAACAAAGGTGAACTAGCTTCGGAAGTTTTACACACTCAAGAAATATGCTAAGTGTAAAATCTTCCGAAGCCAAAGTTCAGAAGAAACTACTGCGAAAGCTTTACACTTAACTTGGAAATATTCTAAGTGTAAAGTCTTCCGAAGCCAAAGACTCAACTCTTCCGAAGCTTAAGATGAAGTCTTTCAAAGCTTCAAAGACAAAATCTTCCAAAGCTGTTTACAAGACAAGACTGATTTCTTTAGAAGAGAGGGAAAAGATTCCTTTTCTATCAACTTTATCATAAAGCAACCTACTCTCTGCTACCTGCTCTGGTGGTTCACCTGCTATCACTAGTTGGTGAAACTTTCATGCTTTATGATAAAGTAGATAAGGTATTTGCCTGTAAGTTTCTCCTTTTGTTCCTTTGGGCTTTTTCTAATAGGAAAAGTCAGTGAGCTATGGCATGTCATAGTCACTAGTCAAAAGGCAATCTGCCTTTTGACTTTAGATTGTTCTTGTTGTCTAGATTAGTCACATCCAACTGTCTTTACATGTATTGACAGTTGTAGTATAAATAGTCTCCGGTTCTTGTACTTAGATATACTTGAACAACACTTGTAATAGAACTAGAGAGCAATATACAGCTTCCTTGAAAACTTAATCTTGTGTTCTTGTTCTTGTTCTTATTAGTTCTGTCTCTTAAATATCTTACTTGTGTTTGTCTTGTATCTTCAGTAAAGTTTATAGTTCCCTATTTGAATTGTTAAGTGATCTTAAGATTCTCCTAAGTGTGTTAACTAATTGCAAACTTAAGTACCCTTTAACGGTCCTGCAATTGGTATCAGAGCATTCCAGGCTCTTGATTGTAAGATCTCACCATCTTCAAATCCTCTTAGTTACGCGCATCACTTAACTCTTCGAATGGCAGCTATCTCTAAAGCTGATATGGAAACTGGAACTATGACAAAGTCCCCACTGATCACTCCTGAGGACTTTGACACTTGGTGTTAAAGAATGGAAGGATTTATTAAGTCTCAAGATTCCAGGATGTGGGAGTCTGTTGTCAATGGACCTCACGTACCATACACCACTTTAGCTACTACTGGTGGTGGTATGATACCAAAGGAAAGGGCTGACTTTTCTGATGAAGACTGGAAGAAGATAGATATTGATCAGAAAGCCATGACAGCTCTCCAAACTGCTCTTCCAAATTCCATCTACAGAGGCTTCAAAAATTGCAAGACCGCTAAACAACTATAGGATGCACTGAAACTAATGTATGAGGGGTCCAATGAAGCCAAGGAGAACAAGAAGGACCTCTTAAAGCAGCAGTTTGAAAATTTCACCTTCAAAACAGATGAAACCATGACTCAGCAATATTTCAGATATGTTAAGATTGTGGATACTCTGGCTGATATTAGAGTAACTATTGAGAATAGGGATATTGTTAAGAAGTTCATGTCCTCTCTTCCAAGACAATGGACATACTACTGTGTGGTCATTAAGAGGACTGAAAACCTCAAGACCCTTACTCTCATTGAGTTGTATGGAATACTCAGTGATTACAGATGGAGATGAATATGCAAAATTCATCTGGTAACTCCAACACTCACCAGAGTTCAGCCCTTCATGTAGTTGAAAAGGATAGTAGAGAACCACAGCACCATCTTATCTGCTACCCTGAAACTTCATAAAAAGGCCCCTTCATCACCTTCCCTGAGACACCCAGAGAGTGCTACATCCAAGGAAGTCCCTTCCAAGAGTCAAGCACCTCTCAAGCATTTATCTCTACTGATGAAGGAACAGGCAACCTTCTCTTCACCTTTGAAGACTTGGACTGTATCCATCCAGATGACCTAGAGTATATGGAAATAGTCCAACAGATGGCTCTCCTCACTCATAGAGCCCAGAAATTCTACAAGAGGACAGGGAGAAGGTTTCCCAGCAACGCAGCTAGTGGAAAGTTTGGGCTGGACAAGAGAAAAATCATGTGTTACAACTGTAACCAGATGGGACACTTTGTTAGAGAATGCAAGGCACTAAGTCAAATGGTGGCCAAGCTTCATCCAGGCCAAACTACACTGAGGGAGGGCACAAGAATGAGAAGCTAAGATAGCAAGCTGTTGTTGCTGTTAAAGAGGGAGGCTTTGACTGGAGCTTTCAGGCTAAAGATGTCTTACCAAATCAAGCACTCATGGCTGACCCTGAAGAGGCTAAGGTACTTGAACATCTTTGCTCTCCTGAATGTATTGCTAAAGTGAATAGATACAGGTCCTACAACTTGGAAATGAGATCTGATATTGAGTTTTTAAATATTTTAAAAGCTGTTTTTAAAAGAGCTGAAAATGACTATAAACTTAAGATAAAAGATCTAGAGAAAATAGTTTCAACTCTTAAACATGAGCAAACAAACTACATGACTCAAATTAAAGATCTCATTACCAAGTTGACTGAATTCCAGGCTGAGCTTGTGATCAGCAAAGCCCGGGTAGAAAAATGTGTTCTTGAAGAAGAGACCTTCAAGAACATAATATCCTCATCCCTACATGCAAAAGTCTATTTTCAGAAGAAGCATGGATTGGGATCTTGTGAGATAGCTCCTCCACATACTCTTCTGTTAGTAAGATCTCCAAGGTGTGGAACTGGTTAAGATGAGCTGCCTCTTATAGACCCCTGTGTTGAAGAGGATGAAGAAGAGATGGTGAGGGATGACTCTAAGATGAGTGAAGAGAGTCAATCCCAAAAAGGTCACCATGCTCCTAAGGAGGAAAAAGAAGCTGGTTTGAGCAAGACCAGGAGAAAGAACTTGATCAGAAGAGCAAAAAGAAGATCTAGAAAAGCTCAAGAGATCAAGACCACCTTTGACCCCAAGCAGAAACAAGTATTCATATCTGCAGGGTTCAAGGTGATGAAAGCTGAAGACCTTGTCAAGAACTCTAGTACCAAGAGTTCTACTTCAGCTTCAACTCATTCCAGCAACAACAAGAAGATTGGTCAGCTATGTGTCACTGTTACACAGCCTAAACCATCCTTTTCAAAGAGCAAGCTTCACCCTAAGAAGCCTGCTGCATCATCTGAAAAGGTGGAGAAGGAGAAGGAAAGTGTTCAAGTTTAGTCTTCTTTGGGAAAGAAGGCTCTTAGAAGGAAAGAATTGGATTGTGTTATGTATCTGGCTAAGGATTGTCAATACAATCCCAAGAGTACTATCCACATGATCAAGAAGAAAACTTCTGAAAAGAAGAAGAAACAAACAGCTTCAGAAGGAAAATTTGTTTCCTTTAGAAGCTTTAAAGTGAAGAAGAAGGCAGATGATAAATTGCCTTTGGAAGGAAAAATGGTCTCGGAAGAAAGGAATACTTCCGAAGCACCTAAACTTGCTGCAGTGAAGCAAGATCTTCCGAAGGTCCAGTCTCCAAATCTTCCGAAGTTATCAAAACTTCCGAAGACATGAAGGTCAAGCCCAATCTTCCCAAGGTGGTGTGGAAGATGAAGGAAGACCATGTGGCTGAAAGTTCATCATCAGAAACAGCAAATGATCCCCAAAGCCTGAGCATAGGATCACTTACTATTTCATTGTCATCTATTCACTTTGACAAACCCAAGACCAATTAGGCTTGGGTTCCTAAATGTAACTAAATCATCTCTTTTTATGAAGGGACAGTTAAAGACAAACAGAAATGTTGGGATTATTGTTAATGGCTGCTCCAGGCACATGACAGGCAATGGATCCTTGCTTCAAAACTTTGAAAAGTTTGATGGAGGTCCAGTTGCTTTTGGAGGAGATGCAGGAGGTTACATCACTGGCAGGGGCAAGGTCTTAAATGGTAAGCTCAGCATTGAGAATGTAAACTTTGTCAATGAGCTTGGATATAATCTTTTGAGTGTATCCTAATTTTATGACCAAAAACATAACATGCTCTTCACTGAGCATGAGTGCATAGTTCTCAAGCCTGGGGTGGTTATTCCTCAAGAGCATATCCTGCTTAGAGCCCCCAGGAAGGGAAACATGTACAAAATGGATCTGCAAGAAACAACTCCTTCTGGGGAAGTATCTTGCTTTCTGTCTAAAGCCAATAGTGATGAGTCTTTCCTTTGGCATAAAAGAATATGCCATGTAAACTTTAACAACATGAATAAACTGATTAAGAATGATTTGGTAACTGGAATGCCAAAGAAAGAGTTTACAAGTGATGACCATTATGTTGCATGCCTGAAAGGGAAGCAATACAAAGTGTCTCACAAACCAAAGGAAATGAATTCTATCACTACTCCCCTACACTTGTTACATATGGATCTGTTTGTCCCCACCAGTGTAATGAGTCTAGGAAGGACCTCTTATTGTTTGGTGATCATAGATGATTTCACAAGATTCATTTGGGTCTTCTTCCTTAGAACTAAGGATGAGACCCCTGAGATCTTGAAGAACTTCATTCTGAAAATTAAGAATCAATGTGATCATAAGGTCAAAATCATAAGATGTGATCAAGGAACAGAAGTTAAGAACCAAATCCTTGATATGTTTTGTGATGAAAAGGGTATTTCAAGACAATACAGTGCTCCCAGGACTCCTCAGCAAAATGGTGTTGCTGAGAGGAGAAACAGGACACTTATTGAGGCTGCAAGAACCATGTTGTCTGATTCTAAACTATTCATCACCTTCTGGGCAGAGGCTGTTAACACAGCCTGCTATGTGCAAAATAGAGTTTTAGTAGTTAAGACACATGGTAAGACTCCATATGAACTGTGGCACAAAAGGAGACCATTCATTGGTTTCTTCAGGACATTTGGATGTCCATGCACCATCTTGAATACCAAAGATCAAGTAGCTAAGTTTGCTGAGAAATCAGATGATGGACATTTCATTGGATACTCTTCTCAAGCCAAGGCTTACAGGGTATACTCTCAGAACTTGAGTACTTGAGGAGTCAGTCAATGTGACTTTCAATGAACACACTCCCAGTATGAAGGGTTCTGGTCCGGATTGGCTATTTGATCTTGATTTAGTTACCAACTGTTTTAACAAATCTTGTGAAGATGTTTCAGGATCAACAGGTAATATATCAACAGTAGATCCTAACCCAAGATTTGAGCTGAGAAGACCAAACAAGACTACTACTTCAGCTCCAATGGTAACTACCTCTGCAAATGAAGTTCCAATCAACACAAGCATGTCAAACACTGCTGATTCATTTGGTATGCCTTCAAATTCTAGCTCAGAGGCACAAAATCCAGGTGAGGGAACTTCCAATGCTGGAGGAAATGGAGGTGGTGACAGTGATCAGGAATTTCTTGATGCTGACAACCATTCCATTAAAGACAACATCAATGATGTAACACACTCATTGGATCAAGTCTCTCTTGATAAGTGTGTTGATGTGGTGGGTAATTCTTCATTGCCAGATCTAAATTTGTCTAACTTAGATCTGTCAAATCAACTTGCTGTGATTCCTCAACTTAGGATCCACAAGTCACACCCCACCACAAACATCATTGGGAATGTTGAGACTGGTGTAAGAACAAGAGGACAAACAAATGACAGCAATGTTTGTCTGCATTCTTGTTTCTTGTCATAAGTTGAGCCGAAGAAAGTGGATGAAGCTTTGAAGGATGGAAGTTGGATTGAAGCAATGCAAGAAGAGTTGCTTCAAATCAGAAGACAGAAGGTGTGGAACTATGTCCTCTTCGTCAAGGGAAGAGTGTCATATGAACTAAATAGGTTTTTAGGAACAAGACAGATGATAGAGGGATTGTCATCAAGAACAAGGCCAGACTAGTTGTCCAAGGATACACATAAGAAGAAATAATTAACTACACTGATGTCTTTGCTCCTGTAGCGAGACTTGAAGTTGTAAGAATATTTCTGGCTTATGTTGCATCCAAGGATTTCAAGGTCTACCAACTTGATGTCAAGTGTGCCTTTTCTGTATGGGGTGATTGATGAAGAAGTTTATGTCAAATAACCACCTGGCTTTGCAGACCCAGATCATCCTAATTATGTCTGCAAGCTTTATAAAGCTCTATATGGGCTACACCAAGCTCCAAGAAAGTGGTATGAGACTCTATCATAGTATCTCTGTCAACATGGTTACAAAAAAGGTACTATTGATGGGACTCTCTTTATCAAAGAAGAAGGAAAAGACATAATGCTAGTATAGATATATGTAGATGACATTATCTTTGGTTCAACTAATCCAAAGCTCTGCAAAGACTTTGAGAGGCTGATGAAGAATAGATTTGAAATGAGTGCCATGGGGTAACTCAATTTCTTTCTAGGAATTCAAGTGAAGCAGGTTGAAAATGGCATCTTCATAAGTCAGTCAAAGTATGTTCAAGACATACTTACAAGATTCAATATGACTGATTGCAAGATTGCAAAGACTCCCATAGCTAGAAACCACTCCCTTGGTCCTGATCTTGAGGGGGAGTGTGTTGATGAACATCTCTACAGGGCTATGATTGGGTCTCTTATGTATCTTACTGCTAGCAGGCCTGATATCATGTTTGCCATATGTTTATGTGCAAGATATCAAGCCAACCCCAAGATGTCACACCTTGTCACTGTCAAAAGGATTCTCAGATACCTCAAAGGTTCCCCTAAACTTGGCCTTTGGTATCCAAAGAATTCAGACTTCAATCTGTATGCTTATACAGATAATGACTATGGTGGCTGCAACATGACTGCAAAGTCTACATCTAGGGGGTGTCAATTCCTTGGTGGAAGGATAGTCTCTTGGCAATACAAGAAGCAATCCTGTGTGTCTGCATCAACTGTTGAGGCTAAATACATTGCTGCTGCAAGCTGCTGTGTTCAAGTGCTTTGGATTCAAAATCAGATGTTGGACTATGGATTCAACTTCAAAGAGACTCCAATCCATATAGACAACAACAGTGCCATCTCTATCACAGAGAATCCTGTGCAGCGCTCAAGGACTAAGCACATTAATATCAGGTATCATATGATTAGAGATAATTTTGAAAAAGGATTAATCAAACTAATCAAAGTTAACACAAATGAACAATATGCTGATCTGTTCATAAAATATTTTGATGAACAGAGATTTAAGTATCTCATATCAGCTATTGGGATGATTAACTTTAAGTAGATTTTCTTTAAACACTTAATCAACTTTATTTCTTAAAATTGTGTGTCCTAAGTTGTCTATTAAATCACCTCCATAAGTCTGGTTCTCTTGGAAATAAATTAAAATTTTTAATGATATTTCTTAGATTTGTGAAAAAAAAAAAAATTTGTCTTGAAAGATTTCTCTTTGCCTTCGGAAGAAATTGATGTCCTGCAAACAAATAACTGCTTAAAAGAAATTTACCCTCGGAAGAAGCTCTTAGAGTATCTTCCGAAGCTTAAATAGGCTTCCAAGCACTTAAGAGTCTTTAAAGCACATATATCTTCCGAAAGAAATTATATCTTCCGAAACAAAATATGCATCAGAAGAAAACTCTCTAAGTATTTTTCTTCCGAAGCTAAATTCTCACAACTCTTTGAAATATCTTTCGTAGGAAATAACCTTCGAAAGCTTTTCAAAAGCTTCCGAAGCAAAATTACCTTCGGAAGATTTGTAATTTCCAAGAAAACTAACTTTTTGGGTGCCTTTTCAGAAATGGGACCCACTTCCGGATTTCAAAGTTTATTCTTTTGAAATAACTTTATCTGAAATCCATTTGCGTATATCTTCAAACGGTTCAAATTCATCTCTCTAACATCAAATCTTTGCCCTAAATTCACCCAAATTTCACCTTCTTCTTCCACTTCTTCACCACATAGCATTCCTAAATGGCCGCCATTAACCGAAGAAATGACCCAAATTTCTCCATGCACCTACACAAGTAGCACAATCAGGTTGCCCTGTTGCATTCGGAGAAGGATCCTTGCTTCTTCGATATATGTCGATTTCTTTCTTTGACTTATTACTTCACCTCCCTTACAGTTGATCCTCCTCTCTTTGAGGATCAACTGCTTGAGTTCTGGCGGACCTGTGAAGAGGTCATATTGGACGGGGAGAAGGCACTGTCTCTCATAGTGTAGGGGAGGACTGCGTTCATCACTCCAGCCATCATCAATACCCATTTATAACTGGATGATGAAGCAGGTGACCTGTCCTTCCCAAAAGCTGTCGTCAACCAATCCTTTAAGCAGATGGGCTACGAAGGTGACTTTTCAGTCAAAAGCTTCAGGAAGGGGAAGGTCTCATTCTAATGGAAATACCTCCTCCATGTAGTCATACATAGCTTATCCAATAAACATGGGGGATGGGATCACATTCCAGAAGACCTTTCCTTCATTGTCTATGGGATGGTACAAGGGGTCAAATTCAGGTACTCTCAATTTGTATTTACAAACTTACTTGCAAATTTGGACTCCTTAGAGTATTACATGTTCCCCCGGTATGTTCAACACATTCTCAACTATGAATTGGGACCACAGTTGAGGGGAACAGGTAATATTCTTAAACTTGCACACATGAGGCCCGACATTTTCAAGATTTTGAAAAAGCCAACTGTCGGCTTTTTAGGGGTAGAAACAGCCCTTGTCCCATAAATGTTTGAGCTCATTACTCGAGGTGACAACCTAGCAGCACCAGCTAGTGTTGAACCCACACCTTCTGCAAGACCGTTAAAGGGTACTTAAGCTTGCACTTAGTTAACATACTTAGGAGGATCTTAAGATCACTTAACAATTCAAATAGGGAACTGAGAACTTTTCTGAAGATACAAGACAAACATAAGTAAAAGCAAGAGCAAGAACACAAGATAAAATTTTCAAGGAAGTTGTATATTGCTTCTCTAGTTCTATTACAAGTGTTGTACAAGTATATTTTGAATACAAGAACCGGAGACTACTTATACTACAACCTACAACCGTCAATATGCAAAAAGACAGTTGGAAGTGACTAATCTAGACAACAAGATTAGCCTAAAGTCAAAAGGCAGATTGCCTTTTGACTAGTGACTATGACATGCCATAGCTCACTGACTTTCCTAATACAAAAAGCCAAGAAGGAACAAAAACAGAAACTTGCAGGCGAAGACCTTATCTACTTTATCATAAAGTATGGAAGTGTCACCAACTAGTGATAGCAGGTGAACTACCAGAGCATGCAGCGGAAAGTAGATTGATTTATGATAAAGTTAATGGAAAAGGTATCTTTTCTCTCTTTTCAGAAGAAAATCAGTCATGTCTTTAAATAGCTTCGGAAGACTTTGTCTTGAGAGCTTCGGAAGACTTCATCTTTTACCTTCGGAAGAGTTGAGTCTTCGGCTTCGGAAGACTTTACACTTAGAATATTTTCCAAGATAAGTGTAAAGCTTTCGTAACAGTTTCTTCTGAACTTTGGCTTCGGAAGATTTTACACTTAGCATTTTTCTTGAGTGTGTAAAACTTTCAAAGCTAGTTCAACTTTGTTCCAAAATGCATGTTGGAAGACTTGGTTGTTTTGGTATCTTTTGGTTGCATCAGCCTCTTAACTTCAGAGGTTCCTACAAACTCCCCTTAGGCTGATGCTACCAAACCAGAGAGGTTCTTCAGACTTGGATAGTCCATATGAGGATCTTCAGAATTCCTTTCTTCGTCAACAGATCTGGATTCTTCAGACTCATGAAGTATCTTCTCATGTCATAGAGATCATGTAGAGGGAGTTCAAGCATGTCACTTGTGAAGTAGAGATGTTAATCACCCTGATCTCTAGTGACATATCATCTGTCTGGATCTTCAGCAAATGTCCAGGACAGAATTTGTCTTCCAACAGAGAGAGGCTCAACTATGATAGGAGTTGGTTGAGACTCCTCTTCATGCACTTCCTCAGGATGTTCTGACTCACCCTAAGGTTGGGAGGAGGATGCCTTTCTTCTTTTCTTCTTTAAAGATGATCTTCTTTTGGCCATCCTCTTTTTC
The DNA here is from genome assembly GCA_025506505.1 of Flaveria sonorensis. Lineage (NCBI taxonomy): Eukaryota > Viridiplantae > Streptophyta > Magnoliopsida > Asterales > Asteraceae > Flaveria > Flaveria sonorensis. The sequence continues at coordinate 44,580,846 of CM046430.1, read as the reverse complement.
CTCCTTGATGATTTTAACTAAGAGGGTTGTTCTTCAGTACCAGGTTCTTCAGTAGATTCCCTCTTAGTTGGGATCTCCTCTCTCCCAGTTTCAGAAAGAGAGGGAGGAGAACCCTACTGTGGTTAGAAGATGAAGTTGGCTGTTATGCAGCTTCAGGTGCAGGTGGTGTTGTCTCTGTAGGTTCCACCTTTACCTCAACTTCAGGTTGAGCTTGACTTGATGATGAATGAAGGTCCACAATCTCTCCCTTTTTTATCTTCTGCTTGATAACCCTTATGTGCTCATCCATTGTGGATAGAGACATGGGACCAAGCCTCCTTCCAGAGAACCCATACAACTTCAAGAAGCTCATCATCCTCTGCCTATCTGCAGACTTTTTTTGACTTTTCTAGATGATGGCTCTTGATTTTGCAGCTTCTTCCCTTTGCCTCTTCCTTGCAACTTGCCTTTCCTTTTTGGCTTGTTCTTCCAGCTGCTTATTGTATTCAAATAATATATAATCATAAGGCAAGGGAAGGAGTGCAGGTGATAGAGACCTGTGGCACTCAGGTAGTTGATCATTTTTAATCTTTCTTCTTCATCAACTACCTGAGGTTGTTCAGCAACCATAGTCTCTGACTCGGGACTTTCTTGAACTGAGGAGAGGACAGTAATGTTCTTGTAAAGCCTTTTTCTCTTCATTTCTTCCTTGTGTTTGAGGGTCAAGGCTGCATCCTCTGCTTCCTTCCTCTCCTTTGACAATTCAATGTCAACCAGTTCATTTAACTCCTCTAAGGGGAGAGAGATGAGTTCATCTATGTTGAAATTCCTGGTCCCCAGATAGTTGAGCCTGGCTACCCTTAATTCATATTCTTGAGTGTTTGGTACAGGGGCAGCCAGAATTGCAGCTTGCATGAATCCTGGGGAACCACTTGAACTCTATCCCCTCTGCTTCCTCTTCCTCTCTCTCTTTTCTTCTTCAATCTCTTCAGGAGTCATCTTCCTTTTGCCTTTGTCAATTGCAGATCTTGATGACTCAGTCTGAGGAGAGCTTTGGCCTTCATTGCTTGATTCAGCAGTCAAGCTCTAGCCAGAGAGAGGTTGTGAAGCACCATCACCAGCTGGTGCCTCACTGAGGGTATGGGGTACTGGAGGAGATCTTGTCTCAAGGTTCACAGTCTCAGCCTCTGGGCCTTCAGTCAAGGCTTTCCCTTCGAAGCTAATCTTGGGGTCTACCTCAACATCCAGTTGACCAAAGGCTTCAACTGCTAGCTTCTGTCTATATGATGCGGTTCTCCTTTTGAATTCTGCCAACACCCAGTCTTGAATTTGATTGGCTAATCTGACAGCTTGTCTATTATTGCTTGGGTTGACAAGTGCCAGATCCACCAAGTTTATACTCTCATAGAAACTTAGGGCGGAGATGTTGAGAATTTCTTGTTGACCCTGAGCTCTAGAGATCACAAGATCTTTCCTATCACTGTCATACCCCCAACCCCAGATTGGGTTCTCAAAAGGGGCAGACATTGCTCTTGGTACTCCCTCCTTAAACAGTTGTTGAATGAGCAATTCCAGATCACTGTCTAGAGGAGGTTGCTAAGCATGGACAACTGTAAGATAGGATGGTGAGTCCTGTATGTCCATACTTAAGGAAGAACTCCCAGGTTCTGTGGCTGTTAGAACTTTCTCCCCTTTTTTAGTAGTATCACCCTTATGCATAGGTGAGCTGGGGAAGTGATCCATAACATCCACAGGTTCTTATGGACCTGGATGAGTTTGTCCTATGGGTCTCTTAGCTAACTGGCCCTTGAGATCGGTGATCTCAAGTTGCTGGTCATAGACCCTCCTTTGCAAGATAGTCACCTGTGATTCAAGGTGAGCTATCTGTGAAACATGTTGGGTGCAGATATCTTTGAGTTGGTGCACCCTGAGTTTCAGACTCCCCTCATCTTCAGTTGAAGAATCATTGGGGGATGAAGGAGGTGAACCAAGGTCTGTTCCTTCACCACCAGCATGGGGTTCTTGGCTGCTGGATTTCCCCTGCCCCATGACAATATCAAGAGGCTGGGTTGCCATGGTTGAGGTCTTAAAGATGTAATCACCGGCAACAGTGAGAGCCTCTTTCACATGGGTCTCCTGGACAATCACAGGAAGATCCACCTTAGTTTGGGGTGTCTGATGTGGGCGAGACATGGGTGAAACATGAGCACTCATCTCTCCTTGAGTGTGGGTAGAGAGGAGAGATTCATGATACTCATTGAATCCCAAATCTTCATCAGAGTATAAATCAAGGCTGGGTATAGGGTAGTTGAGATCAAGAGGCTGGGGATGGTAGCTATCCCCTGAAGGTTGATCACTCGAGTGTTGAGACTCAGAGTGATAGCTTAAGGCTGTTTGTGGAGTTGTGAGCTCATCAGGCTGAGCATGAGGAACCTCAGCACTAATTGTTTGAAAGATGGGAGTGGTCTGCTCCTCAGGGGAAGTGGGAGCTCGAGATTCCACTTCCTCCTGTATGGGTTGTGATATGGGGGCCTGCACATGCTCAATAGCAAGTGCAGGGGTTTGTTTGGATTTTCTAGTGTAGGTGAGGGTAATTGTTGGCCTTGATGGTGGTTAAGAGGTGGAGGGTGTTGGTTCATCACTGGATGGTGCAGCTAGGATGTCACCCTAAGCAATAAGCTCAAACATTTTTGGGACAAGGGCTGTTTCTACCCCTAAGAACCCAATAGTTGGCTTTTTCAATATCTTGAAAATGTCGGGCCTCATATGTGCAAGTTTAAGAACATTACCTGTTCCCCTCAACTGTGGTCCCAATTCATAGTTGAGAATGTGTTGAACATACCGGGGGAACATGTAATATTCTAAGGAATCCAAATTCGCTAGTAAATTTGTAAAAACAAACTGAGAGTACCTGAATTTGACCCCTTGAACCATCCCATGGACAATGAAAGAGAGGTCTTCTGGAATCTGGTCCCATCCTCCATGTTTGTTGGATACCAAATGCAAGACCGTTAAAGGGTACTTAAGCTAGCACTTAGTTAACACACTTAGGAGGATCTTAAGATCACTTAACAATTCAAATAGGAAACTGAGAACTTTTATGAAGATACAAGACAAACACAAGTAAAAGCAAGAGCAAGAACACAAGATAAAATTTTCAAGGAAGTTGTATATTGCTTCTCTAGTTCTATTACAAGTGTTGTACAAGTATATTTTGAATACAAGAACCGGAGACTACTTATACTACAACCTACAACCGTCAATATGCAAAAAGACAGTTGGAAGTGACTAATCTAGACAACAAGATCAGTCTAAAGTCAAAAGGCAGATTGCCTTTTGACTAGTGACTATGACATGCCATAGCTCACTGACTTTCCTATTACAAAAAGCCAAGAAGGAACAAAAACAGAAACTTGTAAGCGAAGACCTTATCTACTTTATCATAAAGTATGGAAGTTTCACCAACTAGTGATAGCAGGTGAACTACCAGAGCATGCAGCGGAAAGTAGGTTGCTTTATGATAAAGTTGATGGAAAATGTATCTTTTCTCTCTCTTCAGAAGAAAATTAGTCTTGTCTTTAGACAGCTTCGGAAGACTTTGTCTTGAGAGCTTCGGAAGACTTCATCTTTTACCTTCGAAAGAGTTGAGTCTTTGGCTTCGGAAGACTTTACACTTAGAATATTTTCCAAGTTAAGTGTAAAGCTTTCGCAGCAGTTTCTTCTGAACTTTGGCTTCGGAAGATTTTACACTTAGCATTTTTCTTGAGTGTGTAAAACTTTCGAAGCTAGTTCACCTTTGTTCTGAAGTGCATGTTGGAAGACTTGGTTGTTTTGGTATCTTTTGGTTGCATCAGCCTCTTAACTTCAGAGGTTCCTACACCTTCTACCTCTCAACCACCATCAAGGCCAACAATTACCCTCACCTACACTAGAAAATCCAAACAAACCCCTGCACCTGCTACTAAGCAAGTGCAGGCCCCCATATCACAACCCACACAGGAGGGGACACTCGAGCTCCCACTTCCCCTCAAGAGCAGACCACTCCCATTCTTGAAATGATTAGTGCTGAGGTTCCTCATGCTCAGCCTGATTAGCTCACAACCCCACAACTAGCCTTAAGCCATCACTCTGAGTCTCAACACTCAAGTGATCAGCCTTTTGGGGACAGTTACCATCCCCAACCTCTAGATCTCAATCGCCCCATTCCAACCCTTGGCTTCTATTCTGATTAAGAATTGGGATTCAGTGAGTACAATGAATCTCTCCTCTCTACCCATACTCAAAGGGAGATGAGTACTCCTGCTTCACCCACTTCTAGCCCATATCAGCAACCCCACATTGAGGTGGATCTCCTGCACTCGTTCAGGAGACCCATATGGAAGAGGCTCTCACTCTTGAAAGTGATTACATCATTCAGACCTCAACCATGGCAACCCAGCCTCTTGACATTGTCATGAGATAGGGGAAATCTAGCAGCCAAGAACACCAAGCTGGTGGTGAGGGAGCAGACTTAGGTCCAACTCCCTCATCCCCCAATGATTCTTCAACTGAAGATGAGGGGAGTCTGAAACTAAGGGTGCACCAACTGGAAAATACATGCACCTATCTTGTTTCAAAGATAGCTCACCTAGAATCTCAGGTGACTATCTTGCAAAGGAGGGTCAACGACCAGCAACTTGAGATCACCGATCTCAAGGGCAAGCTAGGTGAGAGACCCATACGGCAAACTCGTCCAGGTCCACAAGAACTTGTGGATGTTATGGATCACTTCCCCAGCTCACCTATGCATGAGGGTGATGCTACCAAAAAGGAGGAGGAAGTCCTGACAGCCACAGAACTTAGGAGTTCTTCCTAGAGTATGGACATAGAGGATTCACTATCCTCTCTTGCAGTTGTCCATACTCAGCAACCCCCTCAACTCAAAAATCTAGACGTGCTCATTCATCATCTGTTTGAGGAGGGAATACCAAGAGCAATGTCTGCCCCTTCTGAGAACCCAATCATGGGTTGGGGGTATGATAGCAATAGGAGAGATCTGGTGATCTCTAGAGCTCAGGGTCAGCTAGAAATTTTCAACATTTCAAAACTGAGCTACTATAAGAGTATAGATCTGGTGGATCTGCCACTTGTCAACCCAAGCAATAACAGACAAGCTGCCAGACTAGCTAATCGGATTCAAGATAGGGTGCTGGAAGAATTCAAATAGAGATCAAAACTATATAGACAGAGGCTAGCAGGTGAGGCCTTTGGTCAACTGGATGTTGAGGTAGACCCCAAGATTAACTTCGAAGGGAAAGCCTTAACTGAAGGCCCAGAGGCTGAGCCTGTAAACCTTGAGACTGGATCTCCTTTAGCACCCTCAGTGAGGCACCAGCTGGTGATAGTGCTTCATAGCCTCTCTCTGGCCAGAGCTTTACTGCTAAATCAAGCAATGAAGGCCAAAGCTCTCTCCAGCCTAAGTCATCAAGGTCTGTGGTTGACAAAGGCAAAAGGAAACTGACTCCTGAGGAGATTGAGGAGGAGAAGAGAGAGAGAAAGAGGAAGCTAAGGGGAGAGAGTTCAAGTAGTTCCCCAGGTTTCATGCAAGCTACAATCTTGGCTGCTCCCAGACCAAACACTCAAGATGATGAGTTAAGGGCAGCCATATTGAACTACTTGGGGACCAGAAACTATAACATTGATGAACTCATCTCTTTCCCTTTAGAGGAACTGAATGAACTGGCTGACATTGAGTTGTCAAAAGAGAGGAGGGAGGCAGAGGATGCAGAATTGCTCCTCAAAGTCAAAAAACAAAAGAGGCTAAAAAGACTCTACAAAGATGCTCCTGTCCTCTCACCAGTTCAAGAAAGTCTTGAGCCAGAGACTGTGGTTACTGAACAACCTCAGGTAGTTGATGAAGAAGAAAGATTAAAGATGATCAACTACCTGAGTGCCACAGGTCTCTATCAAGCATTTGCACTTCTTTCCCTGCCTTATGATTATATATTGTTTGAATACAACAAGCAGCTAGAAGAGCAAGCCAAAAAGGATAGGCAAGCTGCTAGGAAAAGGCAGAGGGAAGAAGCTGCAAAATCAAGAGCCATCATCCGGAAAAGTCCGAAGAAGTCTGCTGATAGGCAGAGGATGATAAGCTTCTTGAAGTTGTTTGGGTTCTCCGAAAGGAGGCTTTGTCCCATGTCTCTATCCACAATGGATGAGCACATAAGGGTGATCAAGCAGAAGATAAAGAAGGGAGAGCTGGTGGACTTGCATTCTCCACCAAGTCAAGCTCAACCTGAAGTTGAGGTGAAGGTTGAACCTACAGAGATAACACAACCTACACCTGGAGCTGCATCTCAGCCAACTTCATCTTCTGACCCATAACAGGGTTCTCCTCTCTCTCCTTCTGAAACTAGGAAAGAGGAGACCCCAACTGAGAGGGAATCCACTGAACAACCTGGTACTAAAGACCAGCCCTCTCAGTTGAAATCATCAAGGAGGAGAAAAAGGATGGCCAGAAGAAGATCCTCTTCAAAGAAGAAAAGAAGAAAGGTATCCACCTCCTAACCTCAGGATGAGTCAGAACATCCTGAGGAAGTGCATGAAGAGGCCTCTCAACCAACTCCAATCATAATAGAGCCTCTTTCCATTAGAAGACAAATTCTGTCCTGGACATTTACTGAAGATCCAGACAGATGGTATGTCACTAGAGATCAGGGAGAACAACATGTCTACTTCACAAATGACATGCTTGAACTCCTTCTACATGATCTCTATGACATGAGAAGATACTTCACAAGTCTGAAGAATCCAGATCTGCTGATGAAGAAAAGGGTTCTGAAGATCCTCATATGGACTATCCAAGTCTGAAGAACCTCTCTGTTTTGGTAGCTTCAGCCTAGGGGGAGATTATAGGAACCTCTGAAGTTAAAAGGCTGATGCAATCAAAGGATACCAAAACACCCAAGTCTTCCAACATGCACTTCGAAACAAAGGTGAACTAGCTTCGGAAGTTTTACACACTCAAGAAATATGCTAAGTGTCAAATCTTCCGAAGCTAAAGTTCAGAAGAAACTGCTGCGAAAACTTTACACTTAACTTGGAAATATTCTAAGTGTAAAGTCTTCCGAAGCCAAAGACTCAACTCTTCCGAAGCTTAAGATGAAGTCTTTCGAAGCTTCAAAGACAAAGTCTTCCGAAGCTGTTTACAAGACAAGACTGATTTCTTCTGAAGAGAGAGAAAAGATTCATTTTCTATCAACTTTATCATAAAGCAACCTACTCTCCACTGGTTCACCTGCTATCCCTAGTTGGTGAAACTTTCATGCTTTATGATAAAGTAGATAAGGTCTTTGCCTGCAAGTTTCTCCTTTTGTTCCTTTTGGCTTTTTGTAATAGGAAAAGTCAGTGAGCTATGGCATGTCATAGTCACTAGTCAAAAGGCAATCTGTCTTTTGACTTTAGATTGACCTTGTTGTCTAGATTAGTCACATCCAACTGTCTTTACATGTATTGACGGTTGTAGGTTGTAGTATAAATAGTATCCGGTTCTTGTACTTAGATATACTTGAACAACACTTGTAATAGAACTATAGAGCAATATACAACTTCCTTGAAAACTTAATCTTGTGTTCTTGTTCTTGTTCTTATTAGTTCTATCTCTTAAATATCTTACTTGTGTTTGTCTTGTATCTTCAGTAAAGTTTACAGTTCCCTATTTGAATTGTTAAGTGATCTTAAGATCCTCCTAAGTGTGTTAACTAATTGCAAACTTAAGTACCCTTTAACGGTCCTGCAACCACACTCAAAAAAACTCTTGTTATATTTTCTATGCTTTGTATATTATTATATGCAGGGGAAAAATTCAACAAGAATATGAGAGAATACAAAGTGAGTCCAAAAATTCATTATCAATTGATGAGCTGGAATGTCATAAATGTGCGTTAGGTGAAGGACATCATCATACGCGAAGTGTTGGTCGAAAGATGAAAAATATATCAACCGATGTGTCAAGTGCATACCTGTATGACCAACAAATACAACAAGTGCAACAACATCCCATGCCTCTTTTAGAACAATTCAAAGCAATGCTAGATCAAATTGAACAACTTCAGACTCGAAACAATAGAAAAAACATGAGTGAAACTGAGGAATTAAAGATGATTAGTTTTTGAATTGTTATGGTGGTACTTTGTGTTACGCTTTTAGTTTTATGGTGGTTTTTTGTTCTACGGTTTTAGGTTGTTGAATTTAAAACATAATGAAGGTACTTTGTTTGAATTATTATGTTAGTTGTACTTTTGGGCTGCAAAATCATCGCATAAACCAAGAAAAAACAAGTAATAATGGAAACCTTATTTTCATATTTCTTTTTTCAGGAAAAGAAACCGCTACGACAAACCGCTACAACATGTGTGACGTCGACTTGTCGACGTGACGAAAACGACGCTAGAGGCCTCTACAGCCGAAGTCCACCATCCACCCCTTGAGTATATGCTTCAACAAGAATCACACAAGGTAGATTATAAACTTTTAGTAAAATGACCGCCCGTAACTTAGCTCACCCCCAAATTGATTCAAAAGCATATGGCAGTGTGAGGTGTTCGTCGATCTCTCCGAACCGTTATGCCCCAAGCCACGGCCAAACAACCCAAGCGCAAGCAAGCTTGGCCGGGGCAATTGGGTGAACGACTAGGATGGTTAGATAGTTTTGGCTTTCAAGGAATTTTTAAGAACCATGATTGAATGAAAACAGAAAGGGGACAAAAGGAATTATAAATCCACTCACCTCAATTCAAGGTGAGAAGCAATTCTCCATTGATAGCAAATGATTATCCATTAAACAGACCGCGCTTTGCTGCTCGATGAGCATTGCTTAACCCTTCTTTATGTTCTTTTTCACTCCTTTAAAAAAAACTAAGCAATTGCTTCTATCTTCTATGGTTAAATTATGGCGTCAACATTTATCTTGTCAACTTTTTGGACCTTTAGTGACAATGCAATAGTGACGACATGTTTTACGCCATAAGTCTCTTTTCTTACAGTGATAACTTGTAAATCTTGTAGTGGGAATATTTATTGACGATCAAACCTGTCCTAATCTAATGCTTACTTAAGGACAGTGTTATTTTTATTCTAAAACAGTTTTTTCGGGGATTTTGGTGAATTCCGTCGACAAAATTTCGTAACTTATGGTGCAAACTATCGACACACATACCCATATTCAAATTTCCATGTAAATTGATTCACTTGAATTTTTAGAAGAATCTTGGGCCCTATGCCCGCGTCCCACAGCACCACTATGGGCACTCATCAACTTACACTTTCCTATAACACCTCAAATGTGACAGCAAAAGAGGGTTCCTAGTTGGCACCTAACTAAAACGTATCTGAAAGATCTTTTGTGTGGGAGTAATAGTTAATTAGGAGACCCTTTATATGCATGTCAGCTGTTAGTTTAAGCAACATGATTACCATACCAGAGGGGCCAACTTGAGGTCATGTGTTAAGTCGTAAAAATAGCCTCTTGCACAAAGTGTAGGGTAATGTTGCGTACATTAGATCGCTAAACGATCTGGCCCCTCCCAGTGTCCTGTGTAAAACGGAAGCTAAATCAAGCAACGGATATGCTTTAAGATTGTCAACCAAAGGGCTATTGGTCTAGCGGTACGAATGTCTGTTGAAAACATGTCCCTTCTCATGTTGAGCATAAGGGTTTACGTTGCAAACAAAAGGTGTAGCTTTAGAAGTAGATTTAAATGGTGCGTGAGACGTTATAAAAAAAGAATCTACGGTTACAAATATATATACAGGAAGCCTGTAACTATGTAGTTTTTCTCAGAATATACAAAAGTTGTCTTGCTACATTATCGATATATACCTAATATCTAAAGAAACTAGATCCAAACAAATCCAAAACAATGTAAATCCTTCTCAGTAAAGCACACTGTCCTCTTGATGATTGCTTGAACCTTGTGTCCTTAACGACTTTGTGGCACCGCAAATATGGCAATCCAAGTGTTCATAAGCCATTATTTTGAAACAACTAAAACCTCAAAAGAATACTAAAACAATAAACCATTAGGAACATGAACTAGTGTGTTTGCTTTTGTCCAAACAGGAACAATGGAACAGAATAGACCATTAGTTCAAGTGCGGTTGATCAATGATGCAGAGCGAAATCTCAAAGGGAGGAGCTTCAAAGTTTAATTCAATAAAAGATGTCAATATTTACAATAGATTCATGCCTCCTAATAAGTCATGAGAAAAAAGAAAATATCCAAATTCAAAGTCCCAAATTCCAAAGACAAATCCAATACTATCAAGTATTCCTAAATCAAAATTCAAACCAAAAGATAAATTTAATCCACAAACAAATCAGCAATTCATTCCTACTTTGTAACAACTGTATTGGTACAACTAGTTAGGTCTGGTCCCGTGCGACAATGATTTAGTTCGGCTGGTATCTTCGGTACAGCTAGCATTGGTCTGGTTCACCGAGTCTGGCATGCCCCGTGGCCACCGTCTATTTGGTCCATGTAACAATCAAGAGCAACTCTGCGTCAATCATGTAAGTTCACCTTCTTGAGAATAATATGACTTAAGTTATAGTTAGATTTATTATTATTTTTGAGTCATGTGTACTCATTTGTTCTAGTTTAATCATACAAGGTAATTTTGATCATATACATGCTGTTTAGTGTGCAAAAACTTTCAATTTCATAATACACACAAAAGAAAGCACAAAACGTTGAATGTGAAGAAAGATTCACTTCTTTGTCATGCTTAATAACTAGACAAAAACAAAAGCAATAAAATAATAACTTTTCAAAAAAGTTATGATTGAAATATAACAGAAGTAGAACATAAGTTAGGACTATGAATCCAAGTGAATCACCAGGTGACAGAAAATGGATCGATGCAAAACTCTCTCCTAACTTTATTAACATGTGCCTAAAAACCCTAATAAATGACAATATTGACAAATTTTAAACAGTTACAAAAAGTAGATCTATATTTTTTATTCCTCCATCAGTACAAACAACTCCTTTGCACTAAAACAAATTACAAAGTGATTCGATACTTATCGTTGTAGAGCTTGTCGCCATAGTGTTTTTCTTGTAGTGCCATTGTGTACGAATCAGTTTAAAAGTTAATTAAGGGCTGAGATTGCACAGAATCTTTATTTGGTCGCGATAAGGTTTGTCGTCACAGATCCATTCAGCGGATAAAATTGGCATACAGTCTGATTGATTTCTGATGCAGCATCATCAAGATTCTCATTCTCCAAGTGTATAAGATCGATAGCACCGAGATGTGAATCTTGATGATACCGCACCAGTAAGCAATGACAGTTTTCCAATGAAAGTGAATTGCTTGAAGGTTGATCATCGAATATACGTTGATGTGAACCTAGCTGAACTAGATCAAGAAAACCCTAATTTCTTCAGATATATTATGAAAAAGTGCAAGAAAGATAAGTGTATGTGATGCTTCATATGATTTACGAACAAAGATTTGATTTTTCAAGTAGGGTTTGATCAGATGCAAATATGTGGTTTCCATGGAGGAAGAAGAACACCGTACAAGAAACACACATTTTTGGATTGGCAAATTAAAGAGAACTATATATGAAATGAAAGATCTGAAGTTAATATTCTTGATGAGCTTTAAAGAATGAAAACCCACAAAAGAAATAGCATTTCAAAGGGAGATTGAACTAAAAAGCTTGTTCATGGAGGAGGAAGAGAGTTAAAGAGAGAGAGAGAGATCGAGAGGGGAAAATAAACAGTTTGGTGAGGAAAGGGTTTTGAAGAAGTATATATAAGAGGGGATAGTGGATCCCATGTCAATTGGAATCCAATTTTGTGCGAGTAAATTGGATCTTCTTGAATAATTCGGGATATTTCATTGAATGATAATAATGTTTTACAATGTACGGCAACTAACAATAGTCATCCAAAACTAAAGCTAACAAACTTATTTCAACATATTTAGAAAAATAATATTTATCTCAAAATATTATTTTAGAGTTAATTACATAAAAAGTCCTTGTGGTTAGGTCTGTTTACATTTTCGGTCCCCAGGTTTGAAAAACTAAAGGTCGGTCCACAGGTTTGACAAAACGTAACACAAAAGGTCCCTATCGTGGATGGCAGTTATTTTTTTCTGTTAACTTTTTAAAAATGACCATTATACCCTTGTTTAAAAAATCAAATAAAACAAAACCTTCACCCTCAATCTCTCTAATTCAACCACTAGTAGTCTTTCAAACCACCACCACCACCAACACCACACCCATCGGCCACCGTGCACAACACCCACCGCTGATATCAACAAACATCCACCGCCACCAACAACCGCTGATATCCACATCATCCCTTTCTTGAACCCACTACCATCACTCCACCCTTAATCATCGCCACCACCAACCACCACTTGAAACCATCGTCATAGTCATAATCACCAGAAAATTTTACCATAATCATGTGAGGTTGTAGATGAGCAACATCTTCTACGTCTACGTGTGGTCTTGCACCATGAAAATCCACCCATGAAAATACAAGGTATGGTTCATTGTTAATTTTCTTTTCAAATCAAAAGCTTAGTTATTCCACCATTAGTGAGTTAGGTTCAAATGTGTGAGAAACCAACCATGTTGTGGTGATCGATTGGTGATGATGGTGGTAGGTGCCGACGACAGGTGGTAGTGGCGGTGGTTTGTAAAAATAATGGTGGTTGGTTTAAGTTAGGGTTTTGAGGTTGAAGATGAAGATGTTAGGGGTATTTTGATCATTTTACAGGCACTTAACCGAAAAAGATAACGGTCATCCGTGATGGGGACCTTTTGTGTTACGTTTTGTCAAACATATGGACCGAGCTTGTAGTTTTTCAAACCTGGGGACCGAAAGTGAAAACAGGTCTAACCACAGGTCTAACTTAGTAAATCGATATACTCAGCTAAAGATAAAGTAATATTTATTATAATAAGAAGAAGATAACAAGCATTTAATATGTCCTTGAAAGCTGAACGGTGCCATTATCATAAAACTTGGACAAAAGATAATTAAATCGTGTCGTTGGCTTGCCTAACTATAGTTATCCAAAATAATGTTTGAAAATCTAACAAACTTATAGATATACACATTTAATAGATAAATTAATATGTATAATAATAAGATAACAACGTTCAAGTTGAACAACACCATCAATATGAAGCTTGGACAGAATATAATCCAATCGTGCAGTTGACATGCCTTTGGTTAAGAAGGCATCAATATGAAAGTTGAATAGGTACGTAGTGAACACGATGGCTTTAAGCAATCATTTTGTCTCGTATGAGGTGTAAATCAATCTCTAGATATTTGGCGCACCAGTTTATCACTTGAGCGGCTACTATGTATGTAGCTTTAAGATTATCACACCACACTATGGGTGGATTAGGTAGTGGAATCTAAAGCTCATGTAGCATAGTTTAAGCCAATAAATATCTTTTCTCCGTGTGTAAGGGCCCGACGATCTATCTAAGTACGTGCTAGATCTGGTGATTATAAGTTATTTTTTAGAGATATATGTAAGTTAGCAAATGTTTTTATTAATGAGAGAAAATAAGTGAACATATATTATAAAATATAACAATATGTAGTGTAGCATATTATTAATTTTTATAACATGATTTTAATAGTTGATTAGATCATATTTCAATTTCTAGCTACAGATCAAAGGATAGATATTTGCATACGTTTTAGAATGAACATTTAAAATACAATCCTTATTTATTATAATATGAAAAACCAGATATGCATATACTCATTTAAGCATTATAAAAATATGATAATTAAACTAGTAAACACAGATACATGTATACTTATTATCCTTAACTTAACACATATGTAGAACTTAGTAAATAATAAAATCTATCACTTGTAACTGATATATAACATAACAGGTTTTTACCAAATGTTTGTGTTAATTTTTAGCGTGTTTATACATATATAAACCTACTATTCAATATAACATGTACTATTTGACTCTGTTTACTCATATGTAATTAATGCTTGTTTAACTTTTCATTATATTTACTCAGTAAAACATGTGCTATTATTTAATGTTGATTACTTATTATACCAACATAACAAATTGTTAACAATGATTGTTTGACTATGTTTACACATATGTAAATCTACTACTCATCATAACATGTTACTTATTGAACAAACATAAAAGATTGTTAACAATTATCATCTTTTCTAACAACTCAAAATAAAGATATGTGTATATTAATTATGTAATGAATAAAATGATACACTAATATAAACATATATATATGTATAATTACTCAATGTGATTTAACACATATGCAAACCTCACTATTGAACGAACACTATAATTTTCAAAGAATTCATACATGGTCTTTAGGGCATAATACACATATGTATTGCATTTGGTTCACTAACCAAAACAAAATCCATAAAAACGAATAATTTGAACCTAACACAACAAATAGAACTTCAATGAGTGCCAAAATGTTCAATATATTTTTGTTGTGACTTGACAAGCAGCAAGAACCAAAACATGTTGCACATATGTATATATGAAGTTCGCATAAAAAAACAAACACATTACCATTTACTCTTTCCAAATCGTTGATTACTCGTTGTCTTTTTGTTGCCTCCCTCTTAATCACTCTTCTATAGAAGCCCTAGTCCAAAAGATAATGTGAATTTAAAACTACCAAAAAAAAAATTTGAATAAGTGCAAAAAAAGTCTATAATTTTAGTTTGGACTTGAGAAATACCAAACATAAAGGTATTTACATATCCATAAATTTGAAATTAACTAACCTATATATATTTAAAAAGAAGTGTGAAAGAAGCAGTAATGTTTTTTGTGTTTCCGATTTGGCCACAGAGGTTTGACGGGTTTGTATTTTGTCCCCTCCCCTTTGTTTATAAGGAATGAAAAAGGTTATTTGCTTTCTTTGAACGGGGATTTCTAGGTTTTGTGATGGTCGCCGGCGGTGGCAAAGGTGACGGTGGCAAAGGTGACAGTGGCAGTCACAGTTTCATCGATTTCACGTTTTTCTCGCCGATGGTCACTGTGGTGGTGGCGGTGGACTCAGTGGTTGAGGTGGAGCAGGCGGCGGTTGCCGTTTGGTCTAGGTCGTCATCGTCGTCAATGCTGTTGTTTCTGGTTCGTGGGTTGACATCGGACCACATCGTTGTCTTCATTCTACCGGATCTGCTATGGTTGTCGGCGTCCACGCCGGCTTTCCCCCTGGTGTGGTTGATTTTCACCGTCGCGATGGTGGTGGTGGGGATGGTTTTATTCATTGAGACGCCCGAGTGTGTTCGGAGAAGGTCTGGTGGTGCTCTTGCAGATGCTGGCGGTTGTCCCCCTTTAACGTTTGTGAATCTGATTGTGCGGCCGCCGGTCGTGGTGCCTCCGAGGTGCTCTTCTCCGCCCGGTGCATGTCCAGCTTTCAAGGTTTTTGTTTCAGCTTTCAAGGTTTTTGCCGGTGGTGCCTTATCGCAACCGTGAGCTTGATGGTCTCGGTGGTGAGGGATATTTGGTGTCTCATCTAAAACTGATCCCGATTAGGTTTATTGATTGTTAGTGTGTCGATGATGCGATCTGATTTGGTTGTTTCTGCATGTCGATGATGTAGTGAAACTGATATCTACATTTATATTAATTGTTGTTCAAAAGAATAGTTATTTTCTCAGTCCACTATTGGCGATGATGAAGATGTGTTCATCAGAGATGTTAAGATTTTAGTGTTGGTTTGTGGTTTCTTCGGCTATGATGATACAGATGTGTTCATCGGAGATGTTAAGATTTTAGTTTTGGTTTGTGGTTTCTTCGGCTATGATGATACAGATGTGTTCATCGGAGATGTTAATATCTTAGTGTTGGTTTCTGGTTTCTGGTTTCTTCGGCTATGATGATACTCTAAAATGGCCCTGGTTGCTTTGGCTTGGCAGCCATTTATAGCATGCAGCCGTAACCAGGCATCCATTATGAGCTGTGATTAATCTATTTCTATATTGTTATGGTGTGGTGTGAATTCTGATTTGGATCGCATAGTTGAAGTTATATGTTGGCAGTGTGTTGGAATATCCGATGTCGATGATGACGGAGATGTGTTCGTCTGAGACTCTTCACATTCGATGTTTTCGGTTGCTCAAGCTTGACTGTCGTTTCCAACCTCTAGTCGCAACTGGACCTTATCGTGTTCCAAATTTTCAGTTTTAATCAATGCTTTGAGGTTATGATGATCAGCCAAAAGCTGGGTTGTTCTTGCCAGTTCTACGGCTTTGTCGGAGCCTTAATTTCCCACACGCAACGTGTGTGGAAGAAAAACACTAGTTGACATTTAGAAACCAACACATTATTGATTCCTAGTTCGCTTGCTATTTTTATATGAATTAGAGATGATTTTAGTAACCAAAGTGAGGGAGGGAATTAGATACGAGATCTTTCCTATCTTTGGTGTGTTTCCAAAAACTTAATGGTCCCAATTTTTTATATACCATATATGCTTAAATTACACAAACTATTTAATATATTAATCTATATTATTATTTTGTTTAATCTGAACCATTTATTAGTATAATCAATTGTTAATAAGAGTTCTATGATTTTTTATTTTAAGAGAAGTTCTTAAAAAACCCAACTCTATGTGTGTGTCCATACGTACATATATGTATGTATGTAGTGGAGAGATTAAACCACCAAGTTATAAATAATTTATTTTTCTAATTGTCTAATGTATATTTGAGTAAGTTATAACCTTATTATTTTAGATAATCATATATTTTTTAATCTAAACCCCTTTAAACATGACGAGACAATTTTTGAGCTACGTATAAGTAACTTATAGTTTTACATAGTTACGTATACGCAGCTCTTTGATTTTCATAGTTTTCGTATAATTTCTGATTTTCTTAGCAACACTCCCTTATGTATGTATTAGAGGTGGTGATCGGGTTAGTTAATCGGGTTTTGGGTTATTCGGGTTTTTAATATTGAAAGTATACCCGAAACCCGACCCGAATAACAATCAGTTTAATCGGTTTCTGGTTGTTCGGGTCGAGTTCAGGTATTAAACAATAGACTTAGTTTAGTAGATTTTAGAGAGTTTTCATTTGAAATCTTATAAAATTAGTAGATTTAAATTAGTTTACTTCTATAATTTATAAAATATGCTTAAGTATATATATTTATATACAAACACTTTGATCAATTTGGACAATCTAAACAAGTGTATACATATAATTTACTTAATTATAATATGGGGTGATTTGGGTTATTCGGATTTCAGGTTAATCGGTTCAGGTTATTCGGGTTTTTGAGGTTTAAAATTCTACCAGAAACCCGACCCGAATAAGAATCGGTTTAATTAGTTTTCGGTTTGTTCGGGTAACAGGTTGTTTGGGTCGGGTTTCTTCGGGTTACGGATAAAATCGACGGGATTAGTATGTATAGACGTATATATACATAAACATGCATACATATGTATGTGTGTGCATATTAAAGCTAGGTCGATACAATTAACTTTTCAAAATTTATTCTTAGTTATATAATTTGTGGAAATGATCATCAACCAAAAGTAATTTTGACTCGATACATTTTGCTTCATCTTTAAATTAGCTACTCGGGTTAGATTCTTATCGCCCACCCGTTAATCAAATTCTAGGTTTACCTTTTTCTTGTCACTCACGCACATGAAACATCCACCCACAGACATAGATGTTTGTTTTTATTATTTTTAACTTTATAATTATTTTATACATATTTGGTTTGGGTAGGTCATGGTTTGCCGTTATTTTTATATTTTGGTGATATAATTTTTGTAAATTCGTATCGAATAAAGTACAAATGTGTCATTTATTAATATATAAAATTGTATTGTATGTCATTTAGTTTTAATAATTACATACAATGTCATTTTATTAAAAGATTTGCACACATATTGTCCTTTACACTAACTACCATATAAATATACAATTAACTCAGTTATGTGCCTCCTGACATGAGGGTATTTTGTCATTTTTTTCATGTCTAATATATTAAAATAATTTATAAAAAATAAAAATTTTAAATGAAGAAAGAAAATTAAAAGATATCGGACCGTTAGTTAAGTCGGTAAAACCAATCACTCTTGGTGTGTGTTCATTCGGCTAATCGTCAAAACTTTTAATGACAACAACCTCTAATAACATTTACTAAAGTAAAAAGTCCAAGTCATAATACATTTAGAAAGTCGGGAAACCAACAATAAACACCAAAAAATACACGCAAATACTTCATAAACGAATCGCATCAACAAATAATGGAAAATCAATAAGGAACACAAACTTGAAGATTACTTGTGAGGTTGTGATTCTTTGAATTGTTTATATAATTGCAAAAGCCAGAAAATGAACTATGAGTCGCTCGTTAATCACACAACAACATAAGCTAGAAATTCAAAGAGCAACAAATTACAAAAAGTGAATTAGCGATTTTAATCTCACCAACGTTTTTTGTTCGACTTCAAGGGGTTTCAATGGTGTGTGAGATGCTGTTGGTGGTGGTGAAGATGACCTGTATTGGGCTATCAAATAGAGGGGGATGCTGGATTTAATGATGTTGAACGTAAGAGGAACGCGGGTTTACTGACTTACCCAACGGTCCAATATTTTTGAATTTTATTTTTCATATAAAATTATTAATTTTTTTTATTTGTCTAATATATTAGATGTGGAAAGAAAATGATAAAAATGCACCTCATGTGAGAGATACATAACTGAGTTAACTATACATTTAAAGAAAGTTAGTGTAAATGACAATATGTCACATCCCGACGGAAGCGTGAAATGCTTTGGTGTGACTATTGGCTCAAAACACATTGATTACAAAAATAACATACACAATAAATAACTAAGGATACCATTTCATTAAACATTCATATTTGATGGGTTACATATTTCTAATAATTCATACAAAACTTGTCTCCTATGAGACTTTTATATATGATAGTAACCCTACATCGATTATCCTTAACCGCTTCTTTAACTTCCCAGCTAATAATGAACGTGTACGTCCACCTGTATGCTGAGATTCATCAAATCCACAATTATCCATACGTAAAGTCTTCCTACATATTCATTCCATTCATTGTACATTGCGAACGTATACGTGAGATTATAAAACATTCTGAATACCTAAAAAAACATACTTAAAATGGTCAACATTAAGTTGGTGAGAACATAGGTTTAATAACTTTTCGAAAATTTTCTTACTGATGCAACATAAATAAGATCACAACCAAACCTACTATATTACATACATAATTCATATCTTTTTTAATGAGAAGATTTTTCTTGATCTAACCTTGATTATAGATAGAAGAAAGGTGTAGAAGATGGTTAATAAAGACTTCTATCTTCTTGAGTCCCAAGCTTGAAGGAGAAGGTTCTTGAACTTGGGTGGTACTATAATATGTTGATATTGGATGGTTTAATAGTAGTGTGATGGTGATATTGATGGTGTTTTCGGTGGTGTTAAATCGAGAAGGAGAAGGGCAGAGGTGGTAAGGGGTGGTTGGTGTTATATGGAACCCGAGAGAGAGAGAGAGAGAGAGAGAGAGAGAGAGAGAGAGAGCCGAGAGATTGTGGAGGTTGTGGTGTTTTGATCGATAGCGGTGGTGGTGTGAAAGGTGTACTCGGCCGAGGGATCAAGAAGGGAGGAAGATCATCTTAATCTTCATGATTGCTTCTACACGCAGGGTGATGTGGTGTGGTTTTAGGTTGTGAAGGTGTCAAGTGATTATGCATGATAAGTGTATGTTAGGATAGGTGTCAAACTTAGGTGGTGATTAGTGTAATGGTCTTGCTAGGTGTTATGTCTTAGAGAGTGATTGGTGTAAGCATGGCTAGGTGTCACCATTTGAAGCTAATGACACTCTTAGTCATTAAGCTAATGTTAATGTGTTGCTTAGCTACTAATTCATGTTTGTTCATATCCTAATGATCCAAGTTCTTGAGTTAATAAGTTAGTCTGGTGTTTAAATGTTCATGATTAGTTTGGATTTAATTTTTCATGTAAATTTTCTAAAAAGTTGTCTCGTTTGGTTATTGTTTGACTAAGTTGTAATCTTAGTTCACTATACTTCAAATGGAAGCCTAATATATAGATCAAATAACTAATCACATAATCTTTGGTATCCTTAATATCTTACAAAAATCACAAAAGTATACATACATGAACACGTAAATGGTCATAATTACATACAAGATTATGGAACATATACACATATTTATATATCTTATCTTATCTTAACTACTATATAATACATAAAAAATGGCTAGATTTGTAATTTTACATCATTTTTAAGATGGCATACGAAGAGTTGCAAGCTTTAATATGTAATGTCATAAGATTTATTCATAATGTACTCTTTTAAGCTTTAAATACTTGTACTCTATTATTTTCTAATTAAATTTATATTATGACTATTATATTTAAGGTTATCTTAATATCTATACCTATACTATAATATAATACAACTTTTTGGATAATATTATAATTTTAATCCATTTTTAAGTTACTTAAGAATAATTTTGTTACATTTGGTACAAGTGATTATGCATAAACAACTTGTTATTTACAAATTGTTCATCCATGTAGTAATATAGATATGTTTAATATCGCACATTAATCAAATAAAAAAACAAAATATGAGTTAGTACAATAAGAGAGAGTTAGCTAAATACACAGTCTTAAAATTATTTATACGTCCGCTGCAACGCGCGGGTTTCACCCACCAGTACTAACATATATAGATACAAAAATTTATCACATAAAGTCATCTTAGAAGTTTTTAATTTAATATATGTATATATATATATATAGAACTAACTTATTTTAATCTTTACTATTAAATTTATCTAACTTTAATTTTCGGATCGTCACACAATAGGCGTGCACATACTTTAAAAAAAGAGTTAAATGCGTTTTACGTCCCTGAGATTTCATAAAAATTGCCATTTGAATCCAAAATGTTAAATTGTTTCCATTTGCATCCAAAGGTTTCACTAAAATTGCCATTTGAATCCATTTGGCTACACCTAACTAACACGGTTAACTTTTTCCGTTAAGTTTCCAACACGAGAGTTATTTTAATCAAAAAATTACAAAATAAAGAACCAACTCACGTGAGAGTTTCTATATGTCTAGTTTCTTTTGATAATTGCAGTTATGATTTAACTCTATAATAGTCTTATATTGTTTTGTTTTGTTAATATATTTTGGTTTAGTAATCGTGTTACTTTTGCCCGTTTTATTTTTCTTTGGTTTAAAGCTTAATTATGGTTACGATAATTGATGTTTTATGATTATTATTCATGGGCAGTTATTGCCATATTATTAATTGTTCTTATATTTTTATGATAATGTGTCTTTTATGGTTTGATTCAAATAATTTATATTATATGACTTGTTTGTTTATATATATGTTTTGTGTGTTTTATAAAATTATAAATGAATCACTTTTAGTTAGTTATACTTATATTTTATTTTATATAATAGGATTATTGGATTTTAATAATCCTAAATTTTATTTATTAGCCGATATTAATCCCAACTCGAAAAATATTTACAGACACGCCCAACTTTAAGCTTATTTTCCTTCAAAGATCTCTTAGTAATGGATCGATGGAGAAAAATAAGCTTAAAGTTAGGGGTGTCTGTAAATATCTTCTGAGTTGGGATTATTCCTGACCAATAAATAAAAGTTGAGATTATTAAAATCCCTTTCTTGATGAAATGAAAGAAATGCTAACCTATCATTTTTGGTAAATTAAAATCACAATGGTGATTACGAAAGGAGATTTAACGTCAAAACTTATCGCGTAGAGCTGATTTTTTATTTTGTAATTGTTTTGACTAAAATACTTATAATTTAATAAACTTGACAGAAAAACTTAACGGCGTTAATTAGGAGTAGTTAAGTGGATTCAAATGGTAAATTTTGTGAAACTTTTAGATGCAAATGATAGAATTTAAACTTTTGGATTTAAATAATAATTTATATGAAACCTCAGGGATGTATAATACATTTAACTATTAAAGAAAAGACATTAAATGTAATTATTAAAACTAAATGACATACCACGTAATTTCGTATATTAATAAATGACATAACTTGTAATTTACTCATTCGTATTCATATTCCTTTTCCAATAACGTAACTTTTCATTATTTTCGAATATACCGTTGCAACATACTTTTTTATATATACACTCCGAGTTTTAAAACCAAACTGTTACATTTTTTATTTACGTATTTAATCACGTCAATTTTAACGAGTGGACGTTGCCAGATAGTCGTCAACTTGTCATGGTAGCTATCTAGAAAAAGAAAGTTTTTTAATTTAGAGTATAATTTAACGAGTTTGACAGATAAATCGTCAAAGCAACAAACGACAACTAGTTGAAGAAACCCTTCGTTCCCATAAACGAATCAAGATCAAACAACCACTTTCCCCTTTTAACAGGTCAAATCACACCGATCAAACCAACAATTCATCTGTATTTACAGATATCAACGATCAGTTGTTGTACTACACATCATGGGTTGCTCCTCCTCCCTTCCAGGTATTCCCAATTTCCCAAATTAGGGTTTTACTGATTCAGTCAATCTCTTAAATTTCATTACGATCCTCATATACTCATTGAATTGATCGATTTGAGCTGTGAAGAGTATGGTTTTGACTTCGAATTGTGATACTAAAGTCCCTTGTTTGATTGCTTTGACCTGTTTAGACCGATCGTTAATCTTTCGACTGTTTTTGAGGTGTTTGTTGATTTTTGGGTGTTTTTTGGTGTGCAGATAGGAGTGCGGGACGGGTGGGTGGACTTAATCCAAGTAACGGTGATTCTGATGCCAAAAATCTTCGTGTTAAGGTAGTTTTTTTGTGTTGTTTGTAGAAGTTTTGGTGATGGTTTGAATTTGATTTATTCATTTTGGTAGCTTGGGGGATGTTAATGTGTGGTCATGTTGTATTAATCTATTGTTTGATGGATTTTCTTCCTAGTTGATGCTGGATGTTGTAGATATCCTGACTTGCAATATTGAGACAAGACTCTGAGATTCTTGTGAGATATTTATGTACACAATTAGTTTTGATTAGGTTGTCAAAAAGTTATTATTTTTGGCATGGATTTATCATTTATAGGATAACTTGTTTATACGAGAGACCTTATCTAACATGCATTTCTAAGTTTTATGAAAGTCTTTGGTATCCTGGTTTGAACTTTGGAAGCTTGAAAAACACCTTTGCACTGCTAAAACAACTTTCAAACTAGTGTAGAGATCACCACTACCCAATCCTCTGAAATAATTTCCCTAACAAGATGATTTATTTTGTTACTCTTTAAATAACTTGTTAAGACTTCAAGCGGCGCAGCGGAACCAACACAAACACGCACAAACGATTATCATGCAGAAAACAGAAAATAAACGACACAAGGATTTAACGTGGTTCGGTCGGTGTGACCTACGTCCACGGACTGCAACTAGGGTTTTCTTTATTTGCTCAGTACAAAGATTACAAATGCATGACATGGATATATATAGAGACTAATTAGGGTTAACAACTTAATGAACAAGAAAACTAAACATGTGCCTTCACAAACCCAACAATCTCCCACTTGAAGGCTTTGCGATAAATTCTAGCCCGCCATTCAAGTACAAAGCAACCCAGTCGTCTAGTAACTTCAGTAATCTTCAAACAAGTCTTTCAAGCCTCTAGTTCCCAAAGAACAAGCTAAGACTTCATCACATCTCCTAGTCATCATCAAGTACCAGCAGGGCCAGTTGAAGCTCCCCCGAGCTTTAACTCAGTCATGACTAGTCCAGTCAACGACTCATCCTCCATCTTAACCGGTTTGGACATTCCAGTGGATTCAAAGATACACTGAGGATCACCGTCACTCTCCAAATTCAGCAAACAATCATTAGGAGAGAATTTTTCAGTCGTAGTCTTTAAAACCCAACGGTTCTTTGTAACTTTACCCAGAACACGTCTCATGCTCCCACTGTCACCAAATCCCCTGAATGGTTTAGACTTTCGAACTTGTTCACCTAACATCCCTGCTCCAGACTTTACATTTGCAAAATGAACTCTCTTAGCACCAGATTTAGTGAACCAGATTTTGTCGTGCTTAACCGGGACGGTCATACATCCCTCAGCAGGTACCTCAGCCATATATAATGACCCACGCTTCATACCACGTGCAATAACCAGATTACCATTGATCACCCTCCTTTTACCATCATCAAACCTCACTTCCAGTCCTTGTTCATTTAGCTGGCCAACTGAAATTAGTTTCTTCTTCAGCCCTGGAATCACCCTGGCATTCTTTTGGTTCCATGTAGTACCCAGTGAAGTAACCAGATCAATATCACCCATGCTCGTTACCTCAACTATCTCGTCATTGGCTAATCGTACCTTTCCAAAATCACCATGTTTTATATTCACCTTCGTTTCCCCGTTGTCCATGGCATGAAACGAAGCTCCTGAATCCATGACCCAAGAGTCCACACTGTTTTCCACACTAAGTATCAATGCATTATCATCAGAAACATCCCCAACGGCAGTTATTCGGACACTGACTCTTAACGTGTCCCACCTCATTGCAGCTCCAGCACTTCACATTCTTCCTAGGTTTAGATGAACTCCTTCCCCGACTCTCACTGTTCCTGTTATTACCCCGACCCCTGCCAACATTTAGTAGTTCACTATTTGATGATTCACCCGAGTTTTTTCTTCTGACTTCTTCACCCATAATTAGATCTCGAATACCATTAAGAGTAAAACCCTTAGTCCCCACAGAACTTGAAATTGCAGTCACAGTTCCAGACCAACTATCCGGCAGAGACGACAACAACAGTAGAGCCTGAACTTCATCATCAAACTTAATTCCAACAGATACAAGTCTTGTTAATATTGAATTTAGATTGTTAATGTGAGCAGTCACTGACCTTTCTTTTTTCATCCTTGTGTTCACCAGCTCCCGAATCAAGAACACCTTATTCGCCGCAGACAGTTTATCATATATATTTGACAAAGCAGTCATCATGCCACGAGCCGTGGTTTCCTTAATTACGTTAAAAGCAACATTTTTCGTCAAAGCCAATGTAATAACCACACGAGCCTTTTTGTCCTTTGATTCCCAATCAGCTTGTTTTATTTCCTCTGATTTTTCTTCTAGTACCATATCCAAGTCCTTTTGACATAACAATGCTTCTATTGGCATTTTCCACCAACTAAAATCAGAACCGTAAATTTCTCGATCACAACCTTCCCGTCTTCAGCCATCTCAAATAGCAAACTAGAAGCAAATCGAAACAGTGAACAAGCACAACAATGGCACGGGCCTGAACTTGACGGTTGTTCTACTGAACATTGTCAATTAACCAATTTGCTCCTACAATAAACCTTGTAAGACAAATCTAAACCCGAATGTACTTTTCTTTCACAAAACACGGTTCCCCAAACAGTTGATAATAACCAGTCAAAAAACAAATTGAAATTTGAAAACACAAAACTCTAACCTTTACCCGACGAATCCAAGAGTTTTTCACCATACCCTAATCGACGGCTTCAAAGAGTTTCAACTCGGTACTTGATCTCGATCACCAAAATATTATAGTTTTCTTTTTATTGTTGTTGTTGAGGGACGCACGCACAACCAAACAAAAAAAATGGTTTATGGTATTAAAAACAAATTGATTGTTTTCATTTCTTCGTAGACCCCAAGATGAAGAAAAAATGTTTGCTTTGCTGCCTTCCTTTTTATTCTTTTTGCGCACACCCCAATGACACCAAAAAGTCTTTCTTTTATTCTCGTTCAACACAAAAGAAAACAAACGAAACGGCGATGACCGGTGCCACGATACCAAGGGCTCCGATACGAACCCTAATCGTAAACCTTCTGCGATTCGTCTCAGTGCAACTGTATGTTCAACGAGCCAAAGCTCTGATACCACTTGTTAAGACTTCAAGCGGCGCAGCGGAACCAACACACGAACACGCACAAACGATTATCACGCAGAAAACAGAAAATAAATAACACAAGGATTTAACGTGGTTCGGTCGGTGTGACCTACGTTCACGGGCTGCAACTAGGGTTTACTTTATTTGCTCAGTACAAAGATTACAAATACATGACATGGATATATATATAGAGACTAATTAGGGTTAACAACTTAATGAACAAGAAAACTAAACATGGGCCGAAGCCCAAAGCCTTTGCAAGCCCAACATAACTTACCAATGAGCATTGCCTATTTTTTGCAATGCCTGATTCTCTTACAAACTCACATGAAACAGGAATTGGTTCCCTTTGTTCTTATTAACTAACCCTTGCATTGATTCATGAATATGATTAAATCATGCATGAAGTGGTGAAGCCAACATGTTGCTAAACAATATTAGGATATATCATATATAAACAAGAAAATTACTAAAATAGGAACTGTAGATTCAGTCCCTATCTGGAATACTATCAGAGTTTATTATATCATAAGAAAATTAAGATAAATAAGGAAAAAGAAGTATTTATTCATATATAATGTGATGCATCTTGGTTATCGAACGTTATTTATATTTTGATCTGAATAGGCTCTTAATCACTAGATAAAGAGGTAGCACAATGAGAATAATAGTATGTAGCTTTCTGCAATTAGTTATAATAGATTTTGGTTCCCTTTGTTCTTATTAACTAACCCTTGCATTGATTCATGAATATGATTAAATCATGCATGAAGTGGTGAAGCCAACATGTTGCTAAACAATATTAGGATATATCATATATAAACAAGAAAATTACAAACTCACATGAAACAGGAATTGGTTCCCTTTGTTCTTATTAACTAACCCTTGCATTGATTCATGAATATGATTAAATCATGCATGAAGGATATATCATATATAAACAAGAAAATTACAAACTCACATGAAACAGGAATTGGTTCCCTTTGTTCTTATTAACTAACCCTTGCATTGATTCATGAATATGATTAAATCATGCATGAAGTGGTGAAGCCAACATGTTGCTAAACAATATTAGGATATATCATATATAAACAAGAAAATTACTAAAATAGGAACTGTAGATTCAGTCCCTATCTGGAATACTATCAGAGTTTATTATATCATAAGAAAATTAAGATAAATAAGGAAAAAGAAGTATTTATTCATATATAATGTGATGCATCTTGGTTATCGAACGTTATTTATATTTTGATCTGAATAGGCTCTTAATCACTAGATAAAGAGGTAGCACAATGAGAATAATAGTATGTAGCTTTCTGCAATAAGTTATAATAGATTTTTAGCAATTTCTGCTAGGACCCACATGGGCCTATACATAGAAAAGCCTTGCACTTGGTTTTTTAACAAGAAGGTGAGAGCATCTTTATTGTTGTGAGTACACTTTCTTCCTGGATCAGGATCTCAATCAAAGGACCCTTTTCTTATTTTCTTTTTTTTTAATTAAATAACTAGATTCATGTAATTTACTTATATAAGGGTAGGCCTTAGAGCAACTATTAAGGTTCTTGCTTTGTAACCCTGAGGTAATAGTTTCAAGCCATGAAATGGCCTCCTGCACAAAGTCTAGGGTAAGGCTGCGTGCATCAAATCGAGAAGCTATTAGGCCCCTCCCCTGCCTCTGTGTAAAGCGGGAGCTAAGTCAAGCACCGGCTACACCCCTTTATCATTTACTTATATGTTGTGACAATATTAGACAAAGGCAAAAAAATGGTTAATAGAACATTAAATTAAGAAAGATTAAAGAAGATTGAGATGCCCTAACAATCTTGAGGACACTTCATAGTTGTGGAAGGCACAAGGTGCACTCAAGAAGCAATGGAGTGAGCCTAGGCTCAAGGCGCCTAAAAGTTGAGAGCTTCTTAAGAGAGGCATGCAGTATAAATATACCATTTTTAGGGGTTTTAGACGTGTTTGAGGTTCTTTTGGGCTAGTTTATGCTGTTTTCGATTGATTCTAGGCTTGTTTAGGGCTCATGTAATTGTTTCAGACCTGTACAGAGTACAGACAGTTTTTGGCTGGAATCTGGATGAAAATTGGTTTGATAATGGGGCTTTTGAAGCAAGGCGACAAGGCTGTGATGGGGTGCGCCTGAGGGCTTAGTGGGCTTTTGACAACGGAGGGACCCTTATGTAATATGTGTCTAATATGTTTTACATCACACTACAGTATTGAATACCCCTTCTTTCCTGATAAATCACAATTGGGTGATGGTACTTGACACTTGAATTTGTCTCATTGTTTGCAAAGAGGACTGTGATTCTTCATGGTTCATCTTTATGTACTTCCCTTCAGTGGAAGCTTCACTAACCATTGTGCAGTGGCAAAAGCAACTTCCAAAGCAGTCTAAACACCCTATCTGCTCCATTCAGTGAAAAAACATTCCTTAACATTTGCTTATTTCTGATTACTTTTAAAATCATTTACAAATGTTCAGAGTTCAATTTTGTCTATATAAAAACGGTATGCTTCTTGCTGAAACAAGTCTTTTATTAAGAATTCTAAAATTTTAACTGAATATTCAACATAGTAGAATTTACCAAAACGACCTTTACACGTATATATGTTATGAGACGCTCACACTGGTTCTTGAGTCTCGATGAAGGGATCCCATTTATTATATTATCATCTGTTTCTTTTTCACCTGAGTTGGAGGTATGTATCAGTAACTTATGTCATGATCAGGTCTTGCCATTACTTGGCCATCATGTTTATCATTGTAGGCTTGTAGCATAAAAATATTAACAACTTGTGAGGCTTTATTGTCTGCTAATGTGATCTTGCATCAATGAACTGTAAACAATAAAGCAGGACATGTAATTCATGAAACCTTTATAAATGTTTACTCTTATGATTCTATAATGTATCAATGCGCTGAGCTTCACATTGTTTGCACACTCCCCAAATTTTTCAACACCACCTTTTCTTTTATTTACAGCTGGTGCTATTAGGGGACTCTGGTGTTGGAAAAACCTGCATTGTTCTACGCTTTGTTCGTGGTCAGTTTGATCCAACATCGAAGGTTACTATATTTAATTACTTTCAGTTAATAAACAGGTCAATATTTTATATTCTACTTTTTATTTTATTTTCTAGATTTTAAATAACAGGTTAAGATTGTGCAGACTGGCATAAGCCAAAATTATCTAAAATTTATTGAATTATGCCATCCTCTCCTCTGTATATATACCCTGAAATGGAAATAATCAAATCATCATGTTGATTTACTTACATTTGCCACTTACATAATTATTTTAGGTGACTGTTGGAGCTTCATTCTTGTCACAAACAATAGCTCTGCAGGACTCAACAACAGTTAAATTTGAAATTTGGGATACTGCTGGCCAGGAGAGGTACCTTGCAGAATTAAATTTTATTTTATGGTTGACAACACTTTTCATATTCTTGTTTTTGTTGACTTGGTCTACAGTTATCCCATCTTTCTGGTTCTTTTTAACAAAATAAGCTTTACTTGTCTTTGTAAATTGTCCAGATATGCAGCACTAGCCCCACTCTATTACCGGGGTGCAGCTGTTGCAGTTATTGCATATGATATAACTAATCCCGACTCATTCCATAAAGCTCAACATTGGGTCAAGGTTTGACTATTAGCTTTTTTCACATGTTTGATCATTCTCTAAATGGTCTCTTAGATGCATCTAACTGCAGTTATTGTTATATAGGAGCTACAAAAGCACGGGAGCCCTGATATTGTCTTGGCTTTAGTTGGTAACAAGGCTGATCTTCAAGAAAAACGGGAGGTGTCAGTTCAAGTAAGAAACATGCTTTGTTTCATAGGGTAACCATAGGATCTATTTGGGCTTCTTTTTGTTTGTCTATAACTGGTCAAACAGGTAATAATAATAGCTTAAACTCGACTACAGTTATATCCTAAATCATTTCATTTCATAAAATCTGATTATTGTTAAAGTAATATAACTTCTGTTATTCTATTCGACACACTGATTAGTTTTAGAAATTCATGTAGAAAGAGTGTCTAAACGCGCAAAAACTACCCATCAACCAACTCGACCTGACTCGCTCTGGACTTACAATCACATTCTCTTGCTTTGTCTGTTAACTGATTACTGATTTGCCCTTGTTTAATATTGTGGTGTTTATTTTGCCAAGGACGGAATGGACTATGCTGAAAAGAATGGGATGTTCTTCATTGAAACTTCTGCCAAAACAGCTGATAACATCAATCAGCTATTTGAGGTAGACTAGTAACCTGCATTTACGCCTTCTTTTGTACATTTCATGTTGAAAATGAACTCATTGATACTCGGTCTCTTATAATTATCTGACCGAGCTTGTTCTTCCACTTCTATCACAGGAAATTGCAAAAAGATTACCGCGACCTCCTCCTTCATGAAAACTTCAAAACACCGAATAAACATTGTCACTACGGGTTATGGTGTAACCAGGATAGGTTGATGTATATTTGTGAGATGATGTTTGGTGTTTACAACTTATATTTGTTGATTTCATGCTGCGTTTGCCAGACCAGAATTGTTATTAAAACTCGAACACGTATTTCGCCCCTCTGTAAGCACGGTTAACTTGTAAACGAAAAAACCAACATTCATCTTAATTCGACGTGGAACATGGTTAAATCTGCAAGTTCATGAACCTTGTCAAATGCATATGTAACCATGAAACTGGCTTGAATGATCAAATGGTGAAGCATTTAATTTGTGTATCAAGATGATACATATGGATTAGCTTCTTGAAGAACCCTAACGTAAGAACAAGAATGATTATGTGGCACAAATGTTCAAACTTTGTTTTATGGTCACACAAACTTTGAAGTATTATTCTATTATGTCATGTAATCTTAAATCATGTTTCATTATGGTACATAGGTGTATGGCCACTTAGATCTATTTTTCCCAAAGAATACTCCATTGAAATGAAGTATCAATCATGAGAGTATGGAATCATTGGACTGTTTGGCACGGTGATACACTTACTGGTTGAAGTCGAGAATGTCGTTTTGATCTTTGTGTTGAAATCGCACCCAAAATCGAACACCAAAAACAGTATTGACAACTACAAAGATCGACTCGTGTTGGATTATAAAACCCAACACATAAATCGATAAGAATAAATTACTATTTTAGTCTTTGTAGTTTGGTACAAATTACGATGTCAGTGTAATATTTTATTTATTACACTAACGTTGCAACAATTTCTAACTAGGTTTCAATTCACTCAAATTATTAACACCTTTAATTTTTGTTATGTTAAACAATTATGTGCCCCAAGATTGAGTAAATGCTCTTCCCCATCTCCATCCTCATCACTATCTTCCTCTTCTCTCTCTCTCTCTCTCTCTCTCTCACACACACACACTATTTGTCTTTCGAAATTTCAGCATCACCACCACCTACGACAACCACAACCACCACCATTGCTCATCACCACCACCTGAAACCCACCGACCACCACCACATTTGGCCACATCACCCTTAACCATCTCTCCTTCTTTCTCTCTCCCCCATCCAATTCCAGCACAACCACTACTATCATTCAATATCACCACCTGAAACTTTAGTCAGCACCAAAACCAACCATTGAGCTTCTTCACTTGAATATCGAGATCTAAAATGGTCCTTGAACACGATTAGGGTTAGGGTTTTGCCAATGTTGATGCTTGGCAATGAAGATCTCTCTACTCTCTAGTTTGAGGTTAGAATTTTAAGCTTCTTATAATTAGATCTCTCTCTACTCTCTAGTGTGTGGCATGTTAAAGGTATGTATACACTCACGGTCCGAAAGTTTTAAACTTAGTTTTGATTTTATCCAAATCATTAACATCATTATCGTTTGTCCTGTTAAACAATGTAAAAAAGACTTGCATTTTTGGATTGAATAAACCCCCTCTCCATCCCCATCCCCATCCCCAACCCCACCTTATCTTTCTCTTATCACTTCTATCTCTCTCACTCTCGCACACGCGCGCACGCACACACTAGTTATGTCATGAGATTCTAACTTCATCGCCACCTGCAAAAACCACAACCACCACCATCGCCCACCACCACCACCAAAAATGCATCAACCACCACCAAATCCGGCCACACCATCCTTAACCGTCTCCCCCTCACTCTTTCTCTCCCTTTCCTATTCTACCACAACCACTACCACCGCTCATCACCACCACCTGAAACAACCGGTCACCATCAAATCCACTGATTAAGCTTCTTCACTTTATCGAGATTTAAAAATGGTCCTTGAACATGTTTGGGATTAAGATTTTTGGCGATGGTGATGGTTGGTGATGAAGATCTCTTTTACTCTCTCGTTTGATGTTAGGGTTTTGAGTTTCATTACTCTTAGGTCTCTCTATCTACTATCTGGTTGTGGCGTGTTGAATGTAGAGGGTGAGAACAAAAGGGATTGCGAAACCCTAAGTTGTAGATGAGGATTTTATGAGGTGGTTTTTGATAGCGGTGGTGCTTGGTGGAAACTAGGTATAATTCAGACTAAACTTAATATAATTATAGAGTAAATTACCATTGTTGCTCACCACTAAACCTACTTGAAGGGTGGCATTGGTGGCGGCAATAAGAGTAAATTACTATTCTAGCGGTGAGAAATGGCTATAAGAGGTGATGGTAGAGAGTAGGGAGAACAAAGAGAGAAAGCGGGGTAGAAGCGGTAATGGGGTTCTAGCCACCAAAGGCGGTGTGCGACAGTGGGGTTCTAGCCACCGGAGGCATTGTGCCACAGAAAGGTTGTGGCCACCGGAGGCGGCAGATGGTGGTAGGGTTATGACCATGCCGCAGGGGGGGGGGGTGGGTGGGGGGGTTAAAGGATGTTGGTGTTATACGTTTAGCGAGAGATATACGCGCGCACACACATATATATTCATACATATAAATATATATACGTATACATATAAATATATATACGTATACATATATATATATATACGTATACATATATATATATATATTGTATATATATATACATACATATACATATACATACATATACATATAGAGAGAGAGAGATAGAGAGAGAGAGAGAGCAAAGATTGGGCTGGGTTGGGGTGGGGTTTTATTGGTCTTTTTGTCACTATTTGGTATTTTTAATCATAGAAATAAACTTGTTATTTCATATTAACTTAACAAAAAAACTTATCAATGTTAATAATGTGGACTAAAATTAAAACAATTAGACTGTAAGTTCAATAAATAAATTATTAGATTAAAATCGTAATTTTCGTCAAACCAAAAGTGTCAAAACAATAATTTACTCAATCGATAAGCATAAGCCCCCTACTTATACTAAAGCAAACTTGCAACCTGAAGACTTTTGATTCTACTGAAATTAGGAAACTAAATTAAACCAAATTAATTTATTTTAAATTTAAATGACTCGCTTTTGTCTCCGTTACTGCAACATTCAAAATGATCGATTTCACCACATTCAAAGCACGTGAAATCACTTTTGTCTCTATTTCATTGACACGAACTTCCTCCACATCCTCTATCACCTCAGTCAAAGCCTCTTGTTTAACCCCAACCACTACTTTAATTGCCATCACATTGTCCTTTTCCATAATGCTAACTCTCATGTTCATGAACCCTTTGATTGTTTGAACTTATCTTTAAAGCTTAACTTGATTGTTCTCCTGCAGACCATCATAACTTTTATTTTGTTCTTCGTACCTTTTATTATTCTTAATGCCTCGTCAAATGACATTTAGTCAACTTCTGAATATTGTTTGATAAGTGCTACTATTAATAGAAACTTCTTTAGAACCGGTTAAATAAATCCTTGTAATTACTTCATATTTAATATCAAAACCAAGACTTTTAAACTTTACTCTTGTGCAAATTAAATTACCTACAAATTTCATTCATGTTTCATTCTCCTTCACCTTTAAGGTAGATAGCTAGCTCCTGAAGGTTTATAAGCATGCTTTCTGTAATGAATTAGCTCCTAGGTACATAACTTAAATCAATCCTATACATTTTTTGTGTTCGAGTATTGTGCAACTTGTAACATAATGTCATCCTGTAGTGTTTGGATGATCATTACTTTTATTGTAGACCTTTCTTCTTGTCAACTACTATTGTTGTTGCGTGATCAATCTAATCCTAAAGACCATAAGCCTTTGAAATAGTCTCCATCAGAATCTCTCACATGGTGTAATTTGATTCAGTAAGTTTTGGACATCGAAGGAACACATTCTCTTGCTCACGAATATTACTAACATGTTGTTATCTGCATTTTCTACCATGCTTTCATGCTTACCTTTTCCTAGACTTGCTCTTGCTTATATTGCCTTTAAACTTGCAAGTCTTGCTTCCGATTTGACGAAACTTGCTACTTGACTTGCTTTTATCACGCTTCTTGTTATTCTTGCTTATTACTTGCTTTGTTCTTGCTGCGTTTTGTTTTCTTGCTTAATTTTGCTTTTTCTTTCGTTCTTGTTATCGTTCTTCCTTTCTTTATTATTTAATTACTTACTTAGATCTCTATCTTTCTTGTTTATCTTGTTGTGTTCTTACTTTATTATTGTTGATTTTCTTGCTTCATTACACAGATTCAAAGATTGAACCGGCTATCCCTTGCTTCTTGCTCTCTTACAAGGATTACAATAAACTCTTTGAATATTTACCGACCACTACTACTAGAGGTGTGTAAGAGATCTAAATAACCGAATTTGGTCTTGCTTGTAGTAATAATTGAAAAAACCAAATTGAAATCATACAACACAACTTGTAATTTAGGGTGTATTAATACACTTATAAATATGATTAACCTATTGATTACTTATTTAACTTATGTTATTTGAAATGATTCAATATTTGTGCTTTAAGAATTATCTTTAAACTTTTTGTTTGAATTGGTATATTAATTAAGTACTTTTGTTAAGGTGAGATACCCCAAGTTTTCATTAATATAGAGAGGTATTGGGTTCACGTCCAACCTATGATAAAAAAAAAGTTTTGAGTTGGGTCACATGGTTTTTTCATCTAAGGTGAGTTTCCTGCTAGAGTGGTCTCAAGTTCTAGACTGATGGGGACGAACTGATGTATAAGCTTCTATTCGAGGACGTGCCAGCCTAGTGCCCTAATATTCCGTACTTGAGTAATGGAGATGATCGGGGGATGGCGGGTCAGTGACCCTTTAGTGATCCAACTAGCGGTTCAAAAAACAGTTATTTATAATAATTTATAGATTAGTACTACATAGAGTAAATGGGTTTTTTCGTTTCTAGTTTGGTACAAGATTTGCCTAATGAGTCCTTACGTTAATTTTATTGTTGTTTATGTAATTGGTTTGGTAACAAATTGCTACATTCATCCCTAAGGCTAACACCATTTTTTTTATAATCTTAAGGGGTGTTTTAGTCAAATTAGGTTATGTACGATATATTGATGGAATGATACAATGTCCTGATGCATAAAAATAATATATATATATATATATTCTCTAACAACACAAAATAATCTTTGCCACATGTAATCTTTTTTTAATTATTTTATCATATGTTACTATTATAACAAGTCAATGTTTTAATGATAATTTTAAATGCTAATGATATTATATATCATTTCTAAATTTTAAAACGTATTTTAAATAAATAAAAAATATATATCATTTTATTAAAAAGGTATTTTTTACAAAAAACATAACTTCATGACATATGAAGTTTTTTAATACAAAGAACTTTATAAAGTGACATTGTTTAATTTTTTTTAGAAAACAGAATGTTTAAAAAACAACTTTTCAAACCAATTTTTTATAGACGAAAGTTTAAAAATACGTTGTTATTGTTTTATTACTTAAGGGTAGTTAATTATATGTAATTTCAATCATATCTTATCTAAAAAATATTTATAATTTCTAAATATTAATTGAAAACTATTAAACCCGTGTATGAAAAGGGTTTCTAAACTAATCTATTAATAAAAGAAGGATTACAATGACACTTGATACGATTTTAAACATCCTTAAATAAAATATTCTGTCTATCTCTCCTATTTAGTAATGATATAAATACTATTAATCTTATTTATAACCTTTCCAAATTAAAAAAAAAAGATTTTTAAGCATCATAAAACAAATTTGTCTCATCTATCTCTTTTATTACATAATGATATAAATACTATTGATATTAGAGTAAATTACAAATTGTGTTCTTTATTAATATATAGAATTACATGTTCTTTAGTTTCAGTAATTACATGAAATGTCCAGTTTTAAAATAATTTGCACATCTATCGTCGTTTACACTAACTTCCATCCAAATTCACAATTAAGTCAGACATGTGACACTCACATGAGAGAAATTTATGTATTTTACATGCCTACAATGAGTTTAAAATTTTTTTACGTCGCTTCATTTCCGTCGCCTTCATGTTAGGATATCCAAAAATTTTCAAATTCAATATCTGAATTTTCGGATATCCGAAATACAGATATTCGAATTATAGGATATCTGAATTTTCGGATATGCAAAACCATCTTTAGTACAACAATCATAATTTGAACCATTTTTCATTTACATTGTACGAGACAACAATTACATTAGACGAACTCAACGAAAACAAAACAACTACATTAGCAACTACAAATCTAGGTAATTGCTTATGTTGCACTAATTTGGTTATATAGTCTATAAACTTTAAATGATAATGATATCAAATTATGCTTCGATTAGATTTAATCCGATGGGGGAAGAAGACGATGGATTTAGTAATGTTGAGTTGTGCTTTAATTCAGTTTGAATCCGAGGGATAAGGAAGACGTTGGATTCAGTGATGGCGCAAGTTAGCATTGATAATTGCAGTTGATGTCATCACTTTATCGTAGAATCCACCCTAACGTTGGGGTGTCGTTCTTGCTTCTAGCTTCCTGTGTAGTCATCTGGACTTCTCTACTTCATTCTATGTTTTCAATTTGGGATTTAAAGTTTGTTCTCTTCAGCTTGTTCTTAAAAGAAGGCATAAGAGTTAGATGGTTTATTAAAGTCTTAATTACTCAATGCTTTAGTGTAAAGGACAATATATGTTCAATTTTTATTAAAAAAGGACATACAGTGTAATTATTAAAACTAAAGAACACACGATGTAATTTCATGTATTAATAAAGGACGCAATTTGTAATTTACTCTTGATATTATTACAACCTTTCCAAATAAAAAAAAAAGTTTTTAAGCAATTAAAAGCTTGATGCTATTAAAAATATAATTTCATGAAACATAAACTTTTTCTAATACAACAAACTTTTTATAAAAAATGATAATTAAGAAAATGGTTTTTTAAGAATGAAATGTTTAAAAAATTATTTAGTAAAAAAAGTTTAAAAAGAAAATAGAAAAAATGATACTATTATTTTATTACATAAAGTAGCTAGTTATATGTAATTTCAGCTGTACTTATACCAAAGTATTGTTTTATAGTTTCTAAATCTTCATAACTAATTATTTGATATTTTTTCAACTCGTGTTTTACAAAGTGTACTAACCTACTATATTTCAATCCTACATCTTCTTAATCAATTATTTAGATCAATTTGTTGAAAAAAATTATTAGAGTGGTATTTTAAAAATAATCACTTTTTTATTGCAAGTTCCCCCGATTATTTTAAACGTTCATAACATTGGTGAAAATATATTATTGTGCACTTATAATTACAAAACACAATGATAGATAAAAAGTTATATAATTTATAGAAACAGTGATAATAATAACATAAAATGATATAAAACGTAAAATACAATGATGAATACATATAACAAATGATGTAAAATATATGATAAAATAAACGTATATGACATAATGAGCTTATATATTTGACATAATGATTAAAATGTCATTCTTTTTAAACAATAAAAAGACACATGTCAATTCAACAATCTTTCTTAGACTTTTTAATTTAAATACCATTTTTGCTATAACTCTACCCCTAAAATTATACCATCCAAAAACTTTCTTTTATTTATATTGATAATTATTTAGAAACATTTTCATATTAAAAAAATAGATATTATAAAAATTAAAAACCATATTGTTTTATTAAAAAACACACTTTAAAAAATAAAAAGATACAAAAATTATTCATAAACAACCTTTTTTTTAATAAATATGAACTATTATAAAACAATTTTTTTAAGTTTTATGAAGATGATTTAAAAAAGATATTTAAATGATTTATTTTTTATAAAACGATAACTTAAAATGATATTATTGTTGTTCTACTTTGATGTACGTAACTCAATCATATCTTATCTAAAAATATCGTATTTTATTATTTAAATTTTTTATTATAAACTATTTAATATTTAATTTATTTATTTAAACCATATAATACACCAAATAACCCATCTCAATTAAAACTGTCCTCCTTCTTTACCTTCTCGGTCCACTTCACATTCCTGACGTGATGATTTTACAATCAAATATAATACGGAAACCTAATAAATGTCCCAAACCCTGGCGTTACCATTCTAACTCTACGTATTTCATGAAAAAGGTTTATTTCAGTTATGTTGAGCTACCTTGAGTTTTTTTTTAAGTATCATTATATCACACACTCATTTAATATAATTCTAATTTTGTACCATAACTAATTTAGTAAGCTTTTTGATTCTCATGCTTCAGTGTCTCTGATTTGGGTCAAACTTGTTTAATTGGGTTATGTTGTATCTTGTGGAATGCCCATAAGTTGTTTGATGAATGTCCTGTTAGAACATTTAGTTGTAATGAAAGAAACTTTGTATAGTCTTGCAGACCCAGTTTTTGATTATTTGTCTCAAAGAATTTAAACTCTGACTTTAAACGCCATAAGCCCATAATGTGTATCAACATACATGTGTTGACTAATTCTTACTGTTGGGATACTCGTAGCTGCATTGATATTGAGATTTCTTTTCTTTGTTATTGACGTTCTTTTCTTTGTTTGTGTGATGAAATTTGACACGCGGTTTGATAATGTAGCATAACAATCAAGTTAAATTGATGCTATATAAGTTACATGCTAATATGCTGTAGGTGAATACTACTAAGAATGTAGCTGGTATATGTGCACTTGGTATATGATTATGCAATACAAGAAGACATAGCTGCTAGAATATATGTTATGGGTATATGTAAATCTGAAATAGTTATGTGCGTGCTACCGAGCATATAAAAGCGTTATCATGTATTCAGCGACTGATGAAACAGACTCAAGTTCACTACGGCTCTCTTCAGAGTAAAAAGCGGGTTGTTTTGGTTGAGGCAACACACCCTCACTGACCAACATTAGAACCACGGACAACATGGTTGGTCTATCTTCTGCGTGATGTTGCACACACAATAGCCCAACTTGTATACATCGTATCACTTCAGAGACGACGCATGAGCCATGTAAAGATGCACTCATTAGTTCGATGGACCTGCCTTGTCTATAAAGTCTCCATGCCTGAATCAGATCAAACATATAAGTATACCAGTGGATTTAATGAAAACACTAGTTTGATTAGAGTAACATACATGTCCAAGAAGGTTGTTATCGTGATCATCAAGAGAGAATTCTCTGTTTCTCTTTCCACTCACTGTCTCGAGCACCAAAACACCAAAGCTAAATACATCTGACTTTACAGAAAACCGTCCGAATTGTGCATACTCTGGAGAAATGTAACCACTGCAGAAAAGTTAAGTGTTAGGCTTCTTATTTTTGGATATTAGTAGCAAAATTAATCTGATATACCATCGTTTAAGATTCTTACTGTGTTCCGACTACTTTTTTAGTCTTGGCATTGGCATCAAATCCTACAAACTTTCTTGCAAGGCCAAAGTCGGAGATTTTTGGGTTCATGTCAGCATCCAGCAGAATATTACCTGCCTTGAGATCTCTGTGGATGATTTGAAGGCGGGAATCTTGATGTAGATAGAGAATACCCCGAGCCATCCCATGTATTATATTTAAGCGTTGAGGCCAATCAAGCATCATACTTCTGGTTTCATCTGACAAAAGGTTAACGATTTAGACTAGCATTATTTTTTTGCAGGAAGCAGGACAACTTTCCTACATAATGTGTGAAAGCAAGGTACTATGTTACTTAATAAAAAGAGATCAAACCAAATAAAATTAAGTCCAAGCTTTTGTTTGTCATGTATTCATAAATCACTATCAGTTCCTTTCCATCGATGCAGTATCCAAGAAGCTTCACAAGATTCCGATGCTGAAGTTTGGCAATAGTTTTGATTTCATTCATGAATTCATCAAGCCCTTGCTGGGATGTTTCTGAGAGCCTCTTCACAGCTACCTCTCGTCCATCTTCCAACACACCCTAAAACAGTAAGATTTCAGTTTATGATGCTCATATTTTTGTTTTGCTTCATGATAGTGGCTTTCATATTAGTGTATCGATAACTACCTTATAAACAGGACCAAAGCCACCTTCTCCAATCTTGTTGTTGATGCTAAAGTTATTGGTAACCTTAGCTATTCTACTTAGACAAAAAACAGGCAGCTCATCAAGATCATCCATCTGAACGACATTACTCTTTTTATTAAGGCCATACCAATTTCCTACAAAATGTACACTTGATTAGACAAGTTTGCCTAAAATTATACAAGCTGACAAAGTGCAAGATGTTTGCTCCTGTTTCATTTCTAGAAGCAAAAAAAGCAATCTGCATTACCTCTTTCTTTCATTTGAAGCCTTTTATTCTTCTTTACACAGGCATACGCCACAGCAAACAGAAGTAGCACAGCTAATGACGTTGAAAATAGCACTGTGAGTACTCTTTTCTTCTTGTTAAAACTAGGCTGGGAGTCTACATTTAACGATCAACTATAAATCAATATGATTTTGTTACAAGTTGCTTATGTTTAGAACAACTCAACGATTACAGAGAGAAATCT
Organism: Flaveria sonorensis; assembly: GCA_025506505.1. NCBI lineage: Eukaryota > Viridiplantae > Streptophyta > Magnoliopsida > Asterales > Asteraceae > Flaveria > Flaveria sonorensis. The sequence goes on along the minus strand of CM046430.1, from coordinate 44,539,910 downwards.
TTAGCAAGCATTAGCTTCCTTGATTTCTAAAAGCTAAAATATTAAGAATGCAAAACAAAGATCATTTTTTTTCAGATCAAAAGGGGTGTGTACCTGTTAACTCGGAGGCAGCCAATTTGACGTAAAGATCTTGCTTCTCATCATACTCTCTGATGTCAATGAGCTCACCAAACCACAACAAACATCCACTTCCACCCTTTGTGATATTTGAATTTGCATAAGCTGTACAGTTGCACTTCATTAGGCAGGCCATCTCACATTCTTGAAGGGTCATGCTGTGATTATACCATGAACGTCGCGTGTCTGGAAATATCACTCCTGAAATTTTCTTGAAGCCATCTCCACTCCCACAATCTAAAGCCCGATTTCGTTCACACCCACTCGAGCCATTTGCTCTATCCCATTCATCTGGAACTCGTGGCCTGAAACCGTCCATACAATTACAGGGGGGATATCTGTTGATGCTGCAGGTTCCATATGGCCCACAAAGTCCATAACGACCACAACTATCTTTTACTCCTGCAATAGCATACACAGCCCAGTCTTGAATTTGATCAATCCAACTCAACTGCACTGCGGTGTCATCTGGCATCACAACTATCCTCTGAACAGCTGAAGTCTTCAGTTCAAATTTGTAATATGTTTCCTCTTTGTTATGAACAAAGTCAATAAAGTAAAGTGGATTTGGGTTTTCCAGGGGTAAGCCTTGAAACTTAAGACCATTCCACGGTCCAAATCTCCACAGTATAACCGGACCTTGTCTCACAAAAATTTGTGGATATCCGGTTGGGTCTACCCAATGGTGAAACAGGCCTGGAGAAGGATCATCTGGACTCTTCCATGGTGTCACAGACCATTCTCTTCCTGTTACCAAGTTCTTCCCAAATTTCATTCCTGGTAACAATGTGTTACCTGGATAATCAAAACTTTGCCAGATTACACTTTGTTTCCTGCTACTTTTATCCCACACAACAAGATTTCCAGAGTCAAGAAGCTGCAACGCCACCATCGGATTATAACTCCTTGTGGATACTGTTGAATTGGTTGACCAGATCTCTGTACTGTTGCCACTGAGAATTCGCAAGTTCCCATCTCTGCTAAGTTTGAGCATGCCTGATCTATCAGTAATTGGTGTCTCCCTGTTAGCAACCCATACAACAGTACCATATGATATCTTATTGTACCATATCCCCAGGTATCGGTTCATCGACTTCCCAGGGCTAAAGAATCCTAGTTCATACATTTTACCATCCGAAACTATTGTGCTGCCATCTTTGATTGTTTGATTTGCAGATATGGTGTCGAGCGTTGCAGAAGTTGACCCGAGCAGGAATAAAGCACATGAAGCTAGCAAAATCCATTGATATGATCTCATGAATGTGAGGAACTTGGATGGTGATGTTGATGATGGAGGTATATCATGAATCTTAACTCAACCTTTTATTGAAATTTTCTAAAATTTTAATATACATTCCTTTGTTCCAACGACAACATTTTTTTATAGCTGTATCTTCTCTGACATTTCTCTAGTCAACACCAATATATCAGCAGTAATATGGACATTCTAATTTTGTATAAAAATGGTCTAATGTTAACATGGTCTTCTTTGAAACATATGCATGGGCCATCCGTTGCACTCATGTAATATTATTTTTGAAAGAATTAACAGTACATCGTCTATACTGACTTTTGCATGAGGGGTCAATCTTGAAAATTATTCTTAATACTTCTTTGTAGAAGTTTATCTCCAACTAACATTTGTATATTATTCTTAATACTTCTTATACCATCCAATTGTTAAAAGTATTTATTCTCATTTATGGATTGATACATGTGGGAACCGTTCGTATAAAAAGGTTTTTATTATCTATTACGGTACAAGAATAAAAAGAAGCAAATAATTACAAATACTTTTGCATTTTAAAAGAAAGAAAAATACAAGATGAGGATAAATAATGAAAATAAAGTGGGTGTTTGTGGTTGAAGATTCGTGTTCAACAACGATCTATTAAAATAAATTTCAAGTCTGCCAAGAAAATTTGTTTCTATGATCAGTTTTTGGTCCAACCGATTCGATTGCTAGTCCGGACTATTTCTGAAAACACTAATTTAATGTCTAGTTTCTTATCGTACCCCTCAAGCTATCTAAACCTTGTTATTTTCTTTATTTAATTCTTTTTATCCTCTTTCTTTAGGGAGGTGCTTTGTCATTGTTACTATTAATGTTTAGATTAAAAACATAAGAGTAAATTATGTTTAGATTAAAAATATAAGAGTGAATTATGTTTTTCGTCCATATGGCTCGATGAAAATTACTCTTTTATGACAATAGGTTATTTATTATACTGATAATCCAATAGTTTCAGCTTATATTTTAATTTCACCCATACCACTAAAACCGTTAGAAAGGTGTTGTTTCACCCGATGGCATGTATGTCATTTTCACAACCCATATCTCTCTCTCCCTCCATGAGGCAATAGTTTATTTATCATATTGATAATCCAATAGGTCCGGATTAGTCAAACCGGTGGCTAAGAGATGTGCTTTGTCATTATTAAAATTAATTTTTACAATAAAAATATAATTTACCAAACAAACTGTTTCAATTGTTCGGAGTTGTTTATTCCATGTGGATTATTTTTTATTTGATGGTGAGAACACAAAGTATAGGAAGTAATTAAATGAAAATACAAGTTTACGGACTCCCTAACCGGCTTGCAAAACCCTCGCCTAGAAAAACGCATGAGACAATCGATTCACCGTCTAATCTAAGCCAAGGGATGGGGTTCAAGCTATTATCTCCACCTTACATGCACAACACTCTAGTTTTGATTAGATATTTCCCAATCATCATAGTGGACCGACCAGAGAGGATATGTGACGGGCCTATTAATTTTTTTTATTAGGATCAGAATATTTTGAGAATCATTAGCTATAGCTTGATATTAATTTTTTCATTCCGATTCTGATCTGGTCTAGTCGGGCAATACTATAAAAATAATACCAAGTTAAATATTAAAAATACATAATAAAAATACTTCAACTATTATTAAAAATATAATATCTCGTTGATTAGTTTGATAAAAGAAAATTTGCTTTTATTAATTGGTTTATACTCTTTTTAATTTGTTTAATGGAGGTAAATATTAGTAAAGACAAACTTAAAATATAATTTTTTTGGGTCGATGTTAAAATTTTATTTTGGTAGGTCTTAAATTTCAAGAGTTCAGTCTGGATTAGATCGTATAGATGTTATTTTATAAAATTTTTATAGGAGAAGTTTATATGAAAAAAAAGTTTAAAGAAGATCCAACCCGGATCTCTGCTAAAGAACCCAAACATTCTATCTACAGACCATGTTGGAGTGGTAGGAGGTAATTTTTTTTTAGAATGATAAATCTATCATACTCCTACTCTTACATTTAGAGTTCGGTTTTAATGTGTTTTTGTGTTCTCGAGGTACTTGGTCTTGTATTTGGCTATGCATTACCCTAGTATATGACACCATTAGGTTTGTTTGTTTCCAAACTATTGGTACTAAAAATCATTTTTAGAAATTTTTATATTTTTAACCAATTTAACATTCGTATACTCATTTAACTTGCAGATCAACTCTAAAAATGATGAAATTTGAGTTTTAGATTTCTTATCATACTTAGGCACTAGGAATTTTAAAGTTTGTAGAATTTTAAATTTTGTACTTTTCTTTATAATGTCATGTTAGTCACATTAAGTCTTAGGGGCTGTTTGATTGCATCTGACTGATCCTCTAACTGCTGACTCGGTCAACCAGTCAGCGCGTTTGATTTGCAAAAAATAGGTTCTGACCGAGTCAGCCCTTCTGACCCACTTTTGTTTTACCCTCTGAGACAGTCAGTTTTTTTGAGACCTCTGACCCAGTCTCCACTGCTGACCACATCAAACAGCCCCTTAGTTAAGTCTTGGTATTAGCATGCAGGGTTCTTTAATCCAAATTTGTTCTTCTAATTTATCCCATGTAAAATATATAAAAAATAACCCTAAGTTTCTAAATTTTAGCACCCTTTATTTATATATTTTATGTAAAATTATGTATTTCCCGACTTTCAAAATTATCTAGAAATTAAATTACAACTTTATAAATCATAAAAACTTGTTTTTAATTTATTTTAATCATTATAAATTTTTAGAACTTTAAATGTTATGGTTTACTTACCTCACATGTTTTCTTATTTTTATTCAAAACTGAGTTTTTTTGAGTTAAATAGTTTATCGAAAACATATTTATGCCCATCAAAGCTTTGCACAACCTTTTGTATAAATGTTACTAGGAAACAAGTAATTTTAAGTATTCATAAGATCTTGGGGTGTCATGGGGTTTTTTGTGTCATAAAAGTAAAGATGCGTGATAGTTCATGTGTTTTTCGGTTATGTTTTGTTACCTTGACGTTGTTGATTGTTGTGAGAGGCTAATGAGCAATCGTTAGGATCATGTAAAAACCTAATTAACCTAGGTGGTTGGGGTAAATTAGGTATCGTATACATGAGGAGCATATGCTTAGTGTTACATGATTTGTTTAATTATTTAACTAACTTACTAATTAAAACTAAACTATTATCTCTTGACTGTAAATGGATATGAACACGATTAATTAAAATAAATAATTACTTTAAACAAAACAAAATTAAAAGATGATCACATCGGGTTTCAAATATGCGAAAGAATTGTGTCACCTGGGTTCTACTAATTTAGAATTTATATAGACATGATTATGTTATTTCTGTTGATACTATGATTACCAACAGGGTCGTCCCTAAAAATCGTCGAAAACTTTTGGGCCCTGGGCGAGTAGAGAAAAAACAGGCCCCTTATCATATTAAGTGAATAACTCGTATATTAAATTTTGCGTCATGTGCGAATAGAAAAAAACGAGACCCTAGTTCGATCAATCGACCACTCTGACCTCTTGTGTTTCGATCTTTTACCACCTATTAAGGTTTGTTTGGTCAAGGCCCATTAAGGTGTGTGGGCCGAAGCCTGATATAGTTGGGCCCATTCGTGTGTATCTACATCAAAACATCAAAACATTTATCTTACCGAATCCGTTATTTTTATCTTAGCTAGTGTTGGAATTCACGGGAAGTAGTGACGTTGCATAATAGAAAGTAACCTAATTATTGAGTGGTCGGTCATAATGGGCTCTTTTTATGCCATCTCACCACTTCCACGAATGTCCGTGAATGACTAAAAACCATATTGTTCATAAACACCACAGAAAAACAAAACATTCTGTTGTTGCTACTGGTGTCGTTGGTTCTGCCGGTGGTGGTGGTGCTGCTGCTACCACTGGTGCTGCTGCTGGTGGTGTTGGTTGTAGTGCTACTAGTCGTCATCGTCATCTTCGTTATAAATGTTTAAATTAGAAAGTCTACGTCTTTTTGTAGATAAAAGAAAATTTACATAAAATGCATCCAACCTAAACAATAGTTTATCTTGACGTATCACTCAAGCTATCTAATTATTATTTTCTTTATTTAATTATCTTCTAACCACTCTATAGTGGCTTAGTGATTGGATGCTTGAATTCTCTAGTAGAGATCTGGTTCGTTCCTCTCCATGGGCGGACCTACCCTTTGAGTAGGGGGTCACACATTGTCATGAAATATTTTTAATAATAACATTTATATGATCTAATCTATATCGATCCTATGAAATTTTGAGACCTTAAATCCTCATAGCCATTATCCTTCTATAGTAAGTCTTGTTAAGAAGAACGTCCATGTTGTGTCAATTTCACCAAGAAGGTAATGAGTTATTCCTGTTGAAAGTATAATTATCTTAATGCATATATATGTGTCTAAGTATAGTTAAGCTAGTGGGTCGTTCATGTAATAACTAGAAAGTTATCTTAGAGTCTAGTATGTAAATGTATGTATGTATAAGGGTCTAGTGTGGCAAGACCGAAACATGGTAACTACCACATAGGGCATATATATGTATCCAGTGTTTGTAATCGATGATAAAAACAACATTCATTCATAATCAATCATACGTATTGTTTGTTCAATTTCTCTCAAGTTTCATACACAAGTTGTTCATATTCAAGATCATCTATCAAGAGTCTAACGATCCTAAAGGGCCAACAACTCCTACACCATGTCCTTGTACAATCTAGCATAAGGCTTGACCCAAATCGACCAATGAAATTTAATTTTAAAGTTTAAGTTTTTACTAATATGTACCTACCATAAACACATTAACATATATAAAACAATTAGTTTGGATTAACATATATAAAACAACTAGTGGAAATGACCGCGCGTTGCGGCGGTACGGCAGTTACGCGATTTTTGGGAATTCGATTTTAGTCAGTATCGGCTCGGTGCGTTATGACGTAAATTAAAAAATAAAAATATAATTATTGAAAAAATTGAATGAAAGAAAATAATTATGTATATTATAAAAGTCTTTAAGATAAATATATTATCCCAACAAGATTAGTGAAAGCATGAGTGGTATTTGTGGCGGAAATCACTTATTACCTAGATTTTAGGGGAGGGGGGTTCGTTTTATGAATGTAGGTTAGAGTTTTATGATTATCGGAAGCAACTTTCAGTGGTGATTTGCATAGACCGGAGAAAATTAATGGAGAAATTGTCACAAAAAATTACCATCTTGATTGTTATTGAGCTGTTAACAACCGGCAAGAGATAGTGGAAGAGGGATTAGTGCTCAATCACAATAAATGAACGACATTGAAAGTAAATGGCGATTTTATTTGGCTACGTGTATATGCTTTAGCGTTTGTATTATAAGCATCATATGTTATACTTTATTGTAAGGGCATAAATGAAATAACATGGTTAATTTTTTGAAATTTAAGCATGACTTTTCATATGGGTGTATTAATTCATATGTAAAATTATCATTCTATCATTCTTTCACTTTTATTATAAAAGATATAGATAAATATTAAAATTATTAAAATCACAATATGCCCCTAGAAAAATTTTAGTATTATAGTTATTATAAATATGAAGATATATATATATATATATATATATATATATATATATATATATATATATATAAGTTATATACTTAAATATTTAAATAAAATAATACTTACTTAAAATAGTATTCAGTTATAAAAATATAAATTTAAATGCCAATTCATATTATTATAAATAAAATAAAATTTAATGAAGTGAATGAAATAATATCATATTATTAAATAATGTATTAATAATATGTATTAAAAAATACAATAATTAAAAGAAGTTAATTAAATGAGGGTAAAAGTGAAATTATTACATAAAATACTTGCTTAGAATGTTGTATAAGTGTCTTACGGTTTGAATGAAATTATCATATCATCCCTCTAATATGTATTATATAGTAGTATAAAACAATTAGTTTGAATAATTCAAGCCTGCTTTAAAAAAACTATTTTGGATAATTCTCTTTAGCAATTAATTTATTAAGCCTATTAAAGTTAACCCATTTTGATTTTATAGCCATTTTAAGACATGCACACCCCCCCTTCCCCCAAAATAATATTTCTTCATATCCTACCAAACGAAAAAACTAACTTCGTCCTATCATACAAATCAACAAGATATTGTGTTTTTAGTAATGATAACTCTGTTATGTAATTTTTAATATTTCACATCATATTGTATGATCTGACTCGACTTGACTTGACTCGTATTAAATAAAAAAAACACTATAGTCAAAGATTCTTAAAATTTTCTGATCCACTTAATCGCGGAATGTTAGGTCAAGGTTCGAGTGTTGGGCGTGTGAGACAGAGATAGTAGGTTGAACCCCAACTCTTGGCTTGGTTTAAAACCGTAAGTCGGTTGTTTAGTGCGTCTTTTTGGGTGAGGGTCCCGCAAGCCGGTCAGCAAGTCCGCAACATATATTATTTAATTACTTTAACAAATGAAAAATAATAATCCACATGGAAAAAACTACTCCGAAAATTTAAATATGTTTGTTTAGTAAATTATATTTTTAATGTAATAAGTAATTTTGATAATTACAAAGCACATCTCTTGCCCTCCGGTTTGACTAATCTGGACCGAAATATACCAACCCTAATTACGTTTAAACTAGTTTTTTACCCGTCGCGCGTTGCGGTGCCATTGGAAGCGGCATGATAAAATATAGACTACAATCGACTCAATTCTAAACTACGTTTACGTCAAAACGTAAAGAACTCGAATTTATACCATTGAATGAACACGTTTAATATTAGACCCCACTCGTTTTCAAATAAATTTATGTCAAAACGTAGAACAACTATAAACGTAAAAATAAAAAAAGCACTTGCAGTGATACCATATGTAGCATGATAAAGTATAGGTTACAATTGCCCTGCTCGTATCAGAACTAAATTATTAACGTCGAAACGTAAAGCAACTCTTTTTTTTTTTAAATTAAGGTCCCATAATGCGGCACTTTTTCAAACCTTGTTACGCATGTTACTAAGGTGAAATTGACGTGGTTAAGAACATAAAAGAAACGTGTGAATTAGCGACGATTTGATATAGATAAAAAAAATACTATTTCTAGTATGTTACAACGTAAATAACACCTAACGTTGGCGAGATAATCACTCAAGAAAAAATTAAAGTGATTTGAAAAAAGAAATATCAAAAGAGTAAAAGAAAAAAAAAAGAGAATAAAAGAAAAGCAAAATTGCAACTTGTTAGATTCGAACACGGGATGGTAGACTAAAAATCCTAACCCTTACTACCACTCCAACCAAAACACACAATGCTTAAAGCCTTTTAAAGATAAAATATAATATGAATTTAGAATAATAAAAAACTAAAAAAACCCACAGATAAGTATAATTATCCGTACTACCATTATTAGTAGTATTTTCTATACTATATTTATTTTCTATTACTATTTATTTTGTATAAATATTGTTGAATAAAACACAACCAACCTAAACAATAATTTATCTTAACGTGTCACTCAAGCTATTTAAAAATTGTTATTATTTTCTTCATTTAATTACTTCCTAGAACTTATTGTTTCACCATCAAATAATAAAAGAATCAACATGGAATAAACAACGACCAAACACTTAAACATATTTGTTTGGTAAATTATGTTTTGTATAAATTATGATTTTACTTTCTTGATAAAAATTATAGTTTTAATCTAATAGTTCATTTCTTACATAGATGTTTCATAGTTTTAGCCTTGATTTCTATTTCACTCACAACATAGACACCGTTAGAAATATAATATTAAGTTAAACCAAAAAAAAAAAAAAAAATACAAATCAAACCACCACAAGAAAAAGTCTCTATGGAGACTAGATCTATAACGACGACATGATGTTGCCGCTATAGGTCACCCTAAGGCGACGACATGTTGTCTTCGTATAAAATTTTGATTTTTGGCTATCGCAGACCTATTGCGACAACAAGTTATCTTCTTAGGGGTAACCTATCACGACAAAACATGGTCGTCCCTATAGGTGGTCGTCATAGGTTATATTTTTATTTTGATGATACTGAATATTCAAAAAATTGTGTGCAAGCTACGGCGACGACACGACAAGTCGTCGCCATAGGTAAATTTTTTCCCTCTAAATAACTTGGAGGGAAATAAACCCACCTTTTATGAAACATCTATGATGACGACATAGAGTGTTAAAATTTTCTAATAATAATAATTATAAGTAATAATTAGAAACAATTAGTATCAATTAGGATCATACATGTTTGGTTACAATATAAGGGGTAAAGTTTTTAATTAAAAATAAAAATATAGATGGTGTAAAATGTCTATCTAGCCCTTTTTTATTAAAATAATATAAGTGTCACATAGGAGCATCCTATTACATCATATTTATATACATCACTAGATTTAAGTTGATGGGTTAACGCACTAAAGATGGGCTAACATTCAAAGCATCCCATATATATATATATATATATATATATATATATATATATATATATATATATATATATATATATATATATATATATATATATATATATATAGGGGCTGGTTAAAATAAAAAAATCAAATTGTCTAAAAAATCTATAAAAAACAATATGGCATTGACACATGACAATATTTAAAATTGAATAGGAAGGGATATATTGTCTTTAACAATCTGCAATATATAAACAACATCAAAATTAGTTTCTTTTATTTTTTTTAATATGTTCCTAATCTCAATTGATTTTATTCATCTCTTCTTTAGGTTTTTGATTTCATTCGATCAAAGTCAATCTAATTTCAATATAAAATCAATTTCTTCTTTCAGATCTGTGCATTCTGATCAAAAGTCAATCCAATTTTAATATAAAATCAATTTAGAATAAAGTTAGTTTAATATTGCATTCATTTTTTGATTTATTCGAAACCTAGATATATCGTATTTTTCATACAGATTTTGTTTAATTTTATTCATATTTGGAGTCTGAAACATCATTTTCTATATAATAGAGCATTTTCTTTCTCGAGAATCACTTTGATCTGCATAATTTTTTACTTCGTAATTTATACTATGTCTTCAAACAGAATCACGGATTTTAAAATTAACGGTAATATAATCATTTTTAATATGCGTTATATGTCAAAATACTACATAAACACAACATGTTTTGTGCCGTTTTACCCAAAATAAGCTGGTTTACCCTAAATCAGCTAAAAACATCTTGTTTTACGTTAAATAAGCACATCATATATTGTTTTATATGAAAATATCAGATAATGTATTGTTTTATGTGAAAGTAGCACGAAACATGATTTTTCGCATGAAAGCAACTCATAACATCTTGTTTTACATGAAAACAACCCAAAACGTGTTGTTTTACATGAAAACAACACAGAACGTGTTACTTTACATACTACCAACATATGAAAACATCAAAGAATGTGTTGTTTTACATTGAAACCATATAGAGCGTGTTGTTTTATTACACATGATGTGATGTTTTACCTTGTTATTTTACTGTAAACAACACATAAATTTATGTTGTTTTATATAATATTTTACACTAAACAAAACAAAACATGATCTCTTATCGTAAAACAATATATAACCTAAAACAACATATAAGGTATTTTCTTATCATGGAACAACATAGAATGCACCCTCTTATCGTAAAACGACACAATTTTAGAATTATTTTAAGTGAAGTTTTAACATTAGACAACACAAAACATTATGTTTTACCCTAAACAAGAACATAACATGTTGTTTTACCCTAAAACGGCACATAATATGTTGTTTTACCTTATAACAACACATAACGTGTTGTCTTAACGTTAAACAGCACAAAAGTATTGTCTTATGACAAAACAGTACATAATGAGTTGTTTTTATCATAAAACAACACATTTTCATAATATCAATTTTTTTAAAAAAATATTGCAATACTATACTCAAATTAAAGAGTATAAAATGCTTGATTTTATGTTGCGATTAATTTTAAAAAATAATATCGTATGAAAAAGTTACGAACTTTTAAATAAAGTGGGGGAATTTAAAAAAAAGTCAACAAATGTGGTTTTTTCCATACTACATTTGGAACCACTTTTATGACTGAAAATTAATCCCAACAATTGATTTATGAAATAGAGGGCTAAGATCTTTTATTAGGCTTTTTAGGAAAATGTATTTTTTTTATTTTAACCGGCCCCTATATATATAGAATTAAGTTTATATGAGAACTCTTTGAAATTGAAAGAACCTTTTAACCAAGATTTAACCACAAATTTAATATTAAAAAATATAAATGTCATTTGAAAGGTGGAGATGAGATAAAGGGCAAATAAGTCATTTACTCTTTTTTGATTTATGCTTTTGTCAAAAACATCTTTTCAAAACTTTCTTTCTTTTCTTTTTTCTTTGGTTTTATATTCATAAATCCTTAAAGCTCCATTATGATGAGAAAAAAAAACATTATTGTCTCCCTCCCCATCCCTCTCTCTCCTTTCATTCATCTCCACCGGTTGATCTCCACGCCACCGCCACCTGCACACCTCCCCACCGACCACCACGAGCATACCACCACACCGACCACCACGAGCATACCACCATCTCCACCATCCTTCTTTCTTTCTCTCCTCTCTTTTATCCCTCTTTCCTCTCTTTCATCTCCGCTAGTCCATCTCCACGCCACCGCCACCTGCACACCTCCCTACCGCCACCTACATCACTGCCACCACTACCACCGCCATTGCAACCTCTCTCTCGTTTGTTGTTTCTGATTTGTTATATTTGGGCAGATCTTGTGGGTATGTTTAATTTTCAATGTTTTTGTTTTTTACCCTTATCTTCTTAGGTCTCATGTTCTTGCTATGTTATCATCAATTATTGTCAGTTTTGAATTTTTTAGTTTTATTTCTTAATAAATTTATGCTTAACTTTACCTATGATCGACTTTATCTTATTGGTAACGGATAATTCAATGGAGGTATGCAATAGAATGCATCAAAAAAAAGAAAGTCTCATGAAGAAAGATGGGCTTTTATAACTAGGATTTTTTGCAGATCCACTTCCTGACCTAGATCTAGAACGATGACAAAGATGACAAAGAGGGCGTTTCAGCATACCACCATCTCCACCATCCTTCTTTCTTTCTCTCCTCTCTTTTATCCCTCTTTCCTCTCTTTCATCTCCACTAGTCCATCTCCACGCCACCGCCACCTGCATACCTCCCTACCGCCACCTACATCACCGCCACCACTACCACCGCCATTGCAACCTCTCTCTCGTTTGTTGTTTCTGATTTGTTATATTTGGGCAGATCTTGTGGGTATGTTTAATTTTCAATGTTCTTGTTTTTTACCCTTATCTTCTTAGGTCTCATGTTCTTGCTCTGTTATCATCAATTATTGTCAGTTTTGAATTTTTTAGTTTTATTTCTTAATAAATTTATGCTTAACTTTACCTATGATCGACTTTATCTTATAGGTAACGGATAATTCAATGGAGGTATGCAATAGAATGCATCAAAAAAAAGAAAGTCTCATGAAGAAAGATGGGCTTTTATAACTAGGATTTTTCGCAGATCCACTTCCTGACCTAGATCTAGAACGATGACAAAGATGACAAAGAGGGCGTTCTAGCTCTGGTGTCAAATCATTACGGTTCTGTTTTATGTATTTTTCATCTTTGATTCTATCCGGTTCAAGATGGTTTAGTTCCAAATTTGGTGGGTTTTAGGCATATTTATCAAGTAATAGTATACCTTACAAAAGAAAATGTTATTTTTATTTAGTTTACATTAGCTTACATTGATTTACATTGGTTTACAGATCGGTTTACATCGGTTTAACTTCGTTATGTTGCTGTAGTTTTGTTATTTTGGTTTTGTTATAGTGTTGAAATGTCATTACAGTTTTGTAGTTACATGATGTAATATCGTTTGGTTGTTAGATTGACGTAATGAGGCAATTACAAGATGGTTTAGTTCCAGATTTGGTGATT